>CAMPDV010000068.1:0-600000 GCA_946699065.1 Loxodes magnus | reverse complement strand
GAAAGAAAAATATTCCCGTTCAAGAATGTCTCTTGTAATTGATAATTCAATTTAAAAAAAGTAAGCAGAGAAATCTTTATTGTAAATGCAGTTGAAATTGATGAACGAGCAGCTTCTCGTCTCAGAAAGATACGAAAATCTGTGAAGTTTGTTTGAGTAGATTATAAGCAATCCTTCTAAAATCTAATATTTCTATGATTGCTACATTCATCTAAGCAGCATCGAAATATAAAAATGGTAAAATTACTGCCTTAGAATAGATACTTGCTACTTGTTAAGTGTATTAAACTGCTAGCAGGCGAAAAAGAGACTATTAGAAAATATAAAAGATACTAAAGGAAAAAAGATGCTTATAAAAGAATGCTAGTGAGCTACAAATTGACTAAATTGGAAAGAAGATTAAATATGTGGTGAGGATCTATAAGAACTAGCACTTACAAATACATCAATATAGATACCTAAATTCTATAATAACAGAAAGCTATACCGAAGTTCAAAAAGTGAGAAATACCTACTATTCTGATTATTGTATATTATCTATGCTTAATTATTTTAATAACTTAAAGATTTTCAACTAATATTAAAATTAATTTATTCTCTTTAATATTTTAAGTCATTAAGCTAAAAAGTATCAATACAATTTAAAAGGAACGAAAGAGATTTTTATATACACCAGTTTCAAGCATTACTGATATAAGTTATATATTCTAACTCCTTAAAATTATACTTATAAAGATCTTTGAAAGTTTTAATTTAATCTCTTTATTTTTGCATTTGTCTCTCTTTAACCTACTTTACTTGTTAAATTATATAGTACTTATCAAATTTATAGGATTTTCTTAACTTGATTCAGATAATATAAGTGTATAGGTATAAAATTGAATAAGAAATTAAGTTTAACATAAGAGCAATCAAAGGTGAGATAAGATTAGAGTAAACAATAGCAAATTTATTAGAAGATAGAGTTAATAGAAAAGAGAGTTTAAGTTAGATATGATAAATTAAAATTTATTAATTATATATTTTAGCAGTACATTTTATAAACCATGCAAGATACTCCTCCAACTAATGATTAGAAAACTGAAGGATTTTAATAGTAAATATAGGTATCAGATGTTGAAAAAGATAGTGAAAGTGCTTTTCAAAATGATAATGCCGAAGTTATATATCAGAACAATGAGTGGTAGAATGTCCCAGTGAAGAATAATTTTAAAAGCACTTTGAATAATTAGAATTATAATACTACTTTTGATATTTAGAAGTAGATTCCTGCCTTTCAAATGGCAGATATATCCAAAAGTATTTAGCACTAGAAAGCATAAAAAGTTAAAAAGGCAGAGGTTCTTGAATTTGATAATCTATGCGAGTGCTGTGGTTTACCGATTCAAGGTGAGCAGTTTAATTTAAAATGCAATTCAAATGACTTGATAGACTTGGGAATTAACATTCCAATGTATTTTACTTTTATCAAGTATATCATAACTATTCAACTAGTTTCTTTTGTCCCTTTTGGAATCGTTTTTTGGATATTTTGCTACCAAGATGGAGAAATTGGTAGTAAGTTAGGGTAAAATCTTTTGATAGAGCACTCTACAGGAAATTACGGCCACTTTGCAACAGAACATATGACCGTAGGTGAAAAGCTTCCAGAGTGATATGGTTTAATTTATTTAATACTCATAATAATCCAAATATTAGCCATATTAATAATGAAAGTTAAAATAACGAAAAGACTTCAATATTTAAGCAGCATTATTATAAGTCCTAGCAGCTACACAGTTTGATTCAAGAATTTAGGAAGTAGCCTGAATTCCCATGAATTTCAAACTTATGTTTATAGAAGTGTTAGTGGCAAATAAAAAATTTAGATAGTCAAAATTAACATTCCTTACTTTATCCATGATAAAATTCAGTTAATTGAAAATTAAAAAACTAAACTAAATAAGATTTCACAACTAATATACAAAAGTTAAAATAATAATCTTCAACTCAAAGCCAAGAAAAAAATAAAATAATAAATTAAAGACGTTGGAGCTTCTATAGAAAGTATGTAGTAGAAGATGTAAGATATAAGCACTAACGAAACTTTTAGTTCTGAATATAAAAAAATAGGTCAAATTTTTATTTCTTTCAGTAGCAAAAAGGAAGCAAAGTTTGTTTAGTAATATTTTAGTGGAAATATTTTGAAAAGATTGTGAAGAGTTCTTTAAAAGGTTAATAATAATTAAGAAATTTTTATTGGAAAGATATTTCTGAGGAATTTATTTATTCAATGCGAAATGGCTCCTGAACCTTCTAATATACGTTGGGAAAATCTGGGTGTGAGCATGTATAAAAAACTTCTCAGATAATGTCTTGTTTATATCTTACTATTCTCTCTTTTATGCATTTCTTATTGAATCTTAGACTAAATTTAGGAATCTTTTGATTTCGAAAAAAATTATGATATTTCTAGCAATGGACTTAGATAAATAGTAGCTGTAAGTTTCTTCCTAATAATAGCTAATTCATTTTTCTAATTTTTAATTCACTTTTTAAGTCGATTTGAAAAATACGATACACAAACAGACATCATTGCAAGCTAATTTTATAGGATACTAATTTGTAACATTACTTTAGTGTGTATAGTATTTTTCTTGACTAATAATAAAAAAGAGAGATGGTTTTATGATGGTTAACTTCTTTACTAAGTACTGAGTGTTTAAATTTTCCTTATGGTATGGTAGGTTTTATAAAAGTTTGTAAATCCTATAACTATTTCGAAAACAGTGTATTAATGATATCTTAAACTGAGGATTAAAAATAAGTAATATGTAAGTTAATATTAGTTAAATCAAGCTTTCGAATCTCCTTAATTCCTAATGTCAATCCAATTTGCTTACTACATTTAAATTCTCTGCTTTTCCCTTATTTTTTCATCAATATTACCTCTGCTGCTGATTATTCCAATTCCCTTTTACATTCTTAACTACCTCATAGATAAATTTTTACTTCTTAGAATTCTAAGCATTCCTTACAGAATAGGAGGCTAGGTAGTGTACCTAATAGTGGACAAAGTTTTAGATTTGGTAATTTTATTTCAAGCGATCTTCATTTATGCCATTTTCAAGAGATGGAATCAAGATGATCCTAATGTATATTTAGTGGTAGCTATAATTATTTCAATAATCTATATTGTCTTTCCCAAACAATGGATTAGAAACATGTTTATTAAGGACGAAGAAGAAACTGCAAAAGAACAGTCAGGTAGTGAAAGGTTGTATAAGAGTTAAGAAATAAAATTCATAGATGATTATGAAAGAGTCAATCCTATTACTTCTAGTATAGGATGGGAAAACTATTTAAACCTACTAGGTAATTTCATTTTATAGTTACTTTAGATAAAAATAAGAATAACTATTAAGAATTGAAGATGAACTTCTCATCAATTGATATCAATTAAAGACTTCTATAGTACACTGTTTAAAAATTCCAAATAGTAGTTTCTAAAAAGGATATGTAGGTAGAGACCTTATTAAATAATATAAATTAGTAATAAAGGAGAAGAAGCACCATTTCAATGCAATTCAATTTAGAAACTAAGACGATTATTCCTAATGTTTAGAACTACTCATAAATAGAAAATATAACGATAGAAGAAAGCACCAGGAAATAAAAATAGAAATTTGTTACTGTTTCTACTGATAATGATAGCGAATCTCTAAACAAAAAGCAACTTGATCTTGAATAATCTTAGACTAAAAGCCAAAGTTTGAACAATGGTAAAAAGACTATTCCTTAGAGTATAGGATGATACAAGTCGATATTCTTTAGATTTTATTAAATTATATCTTTTAACTAACTTACTAGCAAAATTTTCTATGAATCTCTTTTCTACCAAAATGTTAGTCACTTTAAAATATTAAATTTAAATAAAATAAGGCAAAATTTTCGTAATAATACATAATAATTTCTTATTATTCTAATATAACTAAGGTGATCATATTGATTACCAATTACATTGCATCTAATCAAAATTAAAATTTTTAACAGTATAATTCATTCTTTTAAACGAATCTTAAGCATTTAAAAAAATATTCCATTCTAAACACTACTCTATAAGTGCACACTATAGTCCAAACTCTTTTAGTTTAATTAAATATATAAACATTTCCCATAAAAAGAATGATTAAAATAGTTCTTTTAACTCTGAATTTACAGTTATAATGCTAATAAATATGATATGAAAATGATTAAAAAGCAAAAATTATAATAAAATTATCTCTTTCAGTATGGAATAGAGTACTGTATTATTCATAGTAATTATTTAGAGATTTGATCAATAATATACAATTAATAGTCAAATAATTAGGTTAGTTATTTGATTACTTACATTAAGAAATTGCTTAAATTATATATTATTCTAGCTAAATTTTTATTTCTTTAATTTCAATAAGCTCTTCATTCATTTTTTTGGGTTAATTTAGTTAAAGAGAATTCTCTAAAGTTGACAAGATCATTATATAAGTACATTTCATACTTTATTGTCAGGTTAAAAGTTTTATTATTTAACTATAATTATCCAACTAAATTTCTAGTTTTGATTCTTCAAAAGAATCTTTTAATAAAGAAATACAACTTAATTTTGCTAAAAGTAATAAAGTAAAATAAGTTTTATTATGGAAATAGATCATAAGCAATCATTTATATATCATTTTATAAATAGGTAGCTTATTTATATGAAGACTGTTGCTTATCTAGTTTTAAAATGAAAGGAATAAAAGTTTTTAACTATAAAAGTTAGAAAACTATACAGAATTATAATTTTTATTGTTTGCTTGCTAAATCTATATTTATCTACCTAATAAACACATCTTGCTACTTCTAAGTCTTTTTGCGTCTTTGCGCTTTATTATTTAAAATTATGAGTTTTATTAATTAAAATTAAAAGACAAACTAAAGTCTTTAGATATTAGTCAATTGAGTATAAGATCTGTTTTAGCTAAAATTGAAATGATAATGAGGTTTATTAGAAAGCTAATTATAATATGCATATCCACTTATTTAAATACTTAAAAGTATTAAATAACTACTAATTTCTGAAATTGCTTAAGCTTATTTATTTATAAAGAACTGATTCAGTATATATTCAAATTTTAGGCTTTGCATGCTTAAGTAATTTCTGAACTGAAGTAAGTTTTAGTGAGATGTATTGACAATTTACTTAAAAAAGGCTTTGATTATCTAAATATTATAGATTTTAGAAATGTAAGCTATTTATTTCAAATATCTTTAAGTTTTCTTTTATTCAAATTTCAATATGTCTAAGTATATTATTATACTAACATGAATTCAGCTATCGTTTTAAGTTAAAATTGCAATTTACAATTGGTTTGTTATAGATAGCTAGAATCAAATTTAAAGGAGAATTTTTTAATAGCAACTTAACATGTTCGATATAAGATGCAAAACTTTTACTAATATATTTTCAGATTTGAATTTAATCAAAAAACTTAAAAGATTAAGTAGAAAAATATCAAAGTAATTCTAAGAGAAACATAATTTATAACTTAAACTTAAAAAGTGGAGATTTAAACTGTGTTAAGATATATAAGCTTTGTGAGTTGGAAAGTATTTTGATTTCAAAACCTTACAATTAGGCTGTTTTCATTTAAAAGCTAACTAATAATTAATAAGATATTCCTTTTGTCAATATCTTTCAACACTACCTACTTAAATTTTCTCTGTTTATTGTTATAAAAGGAATTTAGATATTCAAAGCCTTCAATCGTTTGAAGTGTAAAAATAAAAAAATGAGTAAGTTTTTAACTTTAAAGTGTGAAAGGATATCCTTAAATAATAATAATAAATATCTTTAAAATGATAATCATTATCTACCTATGACTACTCAGCAATTAGACTTGTGAAGTCCAAATTTAAAGCTAATTTTCCAAATTATTAAAAAAGTGAAAGCTTTATTTTTTCTTTATTGCTAATATACATCTTTTTACTTGTATTAATTAAACTTATATTAAATATCAAAACTAAGAAAGCTTGATAAAAATATCTATTAAAAAAGTAAAAAAGAGAATGAAAAAAGTAAAGAATTAAATAATAAATAATTAAGGAAATCCTTTAACTAATTGCTTTATAATTATCCATTTCTCTCTTATTCTTTCTTTTTCCCTATATCAGCAAAAGCTAAAAACTATATTAATCTCTTATAATTATAAATCTTAAAAAGTGTTCTAAAATTCATAAAGATTAGGAAATAAACTGAATGTACTAAGAATTTTGAAATGATAAATAGCAAATTCATCATTATTTACTATAAACTTCCAAAAAAGTATTATAGTTCTCAATCTCTATAAAATAAATATAAAAGTGCTATTGAAGTTATTTCATTTAAAATGAGTAATTGTTAGTAGTTTAATATATATTAAAGAACCTTTCATTATTAATAACTTAGAATCTAAGAAACAGTGAGATTAAGAACGATATTAAAGTGATATGTGTTATTAATAATTTATATATAAATTTTTAGTAGTTAAGCATAGTGAAAATAATAAAGATATGCTTTATTATAGTTCTATCAATCCTATGTATGTATAAGTATAACCTTTATTATCTAATATTTTAGCTATTTTTCTCTTCCTTTAAATATAAATTTATTTATATCTTTCTGCTTACTAATTTTTATTTAATAGTATATTCAAAATCTTTAAGAATTAATAATGGGTAGTTTGCTACTTAGAAGATTTATTAGATTTGAAAATATCTAGATTCATTTAGAATAAGGAAACAAAATAAGCAAAATTAGGATGTTAAGATGTAGTTAATTGATTCAAGTAATTTCAAGATATTAAAGCAATTAAAGCTTAATATTGCTTAAAGGAATGCTAATTATGAACAGCAAGTTATTTAGTAAAAAGTCAAGAAATCTCTTAAAAACATTCTAAACATACTTACAATAAACAGTCATAACATATGCTATATATCCTTTAATTATCTAAATAATCAAATTAAAGGTATTACAAAATTATAGGAAAATAGCTATATTTTAAATAGATTAAATAATTAACTTGAGCTTTAAATAATTTAAATGGAACTAATAAAGGAATTGTTTAGAATCTAAAGTTATTAAAATAGTATTAGCTATTTATCTCTTATGATATATTAATTGAAATTATTTTCCTTCTTTATTCTTAGTTGAAGCACCATCATAAATTTTAAAATTTACGGCTTTTGCTTGTAGAATAAATTAAAGATAGTATAAACTACTTAAATAGAAATAATTTTAGTTTTTTATTATAATTTATATCTATTACAAGTTCAACTTTTAGATGGGTTTTTTACCTTTTTTTATTGTTTATTATCCATTAATTGAAATTAAAAATTAATTAGGAGCTCATGATGACTTATCTAAGCATAAAAAATATTCAATTAACATTTACTAAGTATTATTAAAAAGGATTTCAAAATTTAAAGTTTATAAAGGAGTATAATGTGAAACATTTTTAAAGAATTCTTTACTATTTTTGAAAACCTTTGACTACCAAGTTTACTTTTATGCGACTTTTATCTAATTTGCTTGATATTTCTATAATTTTTAGATCCGAAGAAATAGAATAAACTAAATTGTACCACTACAAGCTTATAGTTAAAGAAATAGAATTATTTATTAGAATATTTTAAAATCCTATAAAGGCATGTAATTATACCTCAACATAAGTATTAAACTTAAGTTTGAGTTTATATAGTTTACCTATAATTATTTTTGCTTGCTATAATTCCTTTCTAATTTATTGCTTTATCTATATTCTAGCCTTACATATTTATTAATAAAAAAGTGATTAAATAGATATAATGTAAATAGATATTATGCAATGATTTGAAAATAACAAAATAAAAAGATTATATATAGCTAACTAAATATCTCTTTATTATAGTACTTTTTATTTTAATAGATTAATTGATGAATTCTTATTTAAATTTAGTTTAAACTTATTCTAATTATATTTCAAAACTATCTATTTTTATTAATACTAAATCATATAGTAGAATGTAATTCAATGCTAGCAAGTAAGCTTAAAATTTATTTATTAGTGAGTTTAGAGATATATCTACATATACTGCTATCATTTATTTTACTCTTATTTGTCTATTTTTATTATACTGACCACTTAATTGACGAGTTTAGTTGCATTAAGTTGAATAAGATTTCTTAGAAGTCTAATACTGATTGTTTTATAATATTTGGCAATCAAATCTAAATTTTTTAATCTTCATTCTACTCTGAATTGACACTTCTAGGCAGTAGTATCTAAAAAATACAATTGAATAAAATGGTAACCATTTCATTTATTATTTAATCATTTGTAATATTTAGTTAGAAAAGCAGATATTAAACAATCTATCTAAATTTGAAATTTAATGGCTTTTTCTATCACTTTATTACTAAAAATAGCTAACTTAAATACAATCCATTTCATTTATTTTAATACTAAAGCTTAGTATTTATTTTATAAACTTGCATATCTCAATTAATTAAGCTTATAGCAAGTAGTTTTAAACTTTATAGCTAGAATGCTTGCAGTATGTAAGGGTGTTCATTTGAATTATTAATTTTAATAAATATTTTAAATAAATTTGTCTAAAATTTAACACTTCAAAATTCACTTTCCATTTTAGACTTTTGACCTTTAGGCTTAAAATAGTCTGCTATAAAGTTATTTATGATATCAACCCATTCCCTAGCATCTTTGTAAATTTCCTAAAATAAAGACTTACTTTCATAACGAAAGTTCGCTTAGCAGCAATTATATTAAATCTCTTGCTATCTACATATTCTGCTTTCAATTTAGGAGTAACATTTATTTCCCCTTTAAATTTGTTGTTATTATCAGGGTCTACATAAATCAATCTTGGCTCGTTTGTTAAAATTAACTATCTTTTTTTAAATAAAAATCCCATCATTCCTCCACCTCTCTTTAATATTAATCCCTAGTGAATTACATTATCTTATTAAGGTTTGACAGAAGAAGGTGCTGGAGTTACTTTTTATTCATCATCTGAGTCTTCTTTTTATAATTGCATCATTTGCTTTTTAGTAGGTGAGGTAATTGGAGGAGTTTGATTAAAGATATTATCTACATCAATTCCCTGCAAAAATGGATGGCTTTTAAGAATAGTGAAATCTCCATTTGCTCCTGCTCTTTCTTATGGATTTAGTTTAAGAAGTAAACTAATAAAATCTTTAGCCTCTTCGCTAAAATCTTCTGTAAATTAAATTTTTCCTGATCTTATTGCTTCAAAGGTTAAAAACTCTGTCTAAGCTCTAAATGGAGGTTTTGCGCCAATCATTTGGAAAACCATGCATCCCAAGGCCCATAAATCTACAGCTGTACTTGCTGGTTAATCTCATAATACTTCAGGAGAAACATAATCGGCAGTTCCCACAAATGTTGCTCCTCTTTTTCTTGCATTCTCTTATTCTTAGGATTCTTCTGCTTATTAAGCTGAAAAATCTTTGGCAGTTGCCCAATCTGTTAACTTAATGTGACCAATTTCATCCAATAATACGTTTTCAGGTTTGAGATCTCTATGTGCTATTTATTTTTATGCTAAATAATCAAGAACATTAATCATTTCCGCTGTGTAAAATATAGTTAATTCTAATGGAAATTTTTTATTATAGAACTACAATCTTTCAAATAAATCTCCTCCACTAGCCAGTTCAACCACAAAGTAAAGGCTGATTTCATCTTAGAATGTAAAATATAATTTAACGATTCCTGGATGTCCCTTGAGCTTTGAAAGCATGTTTCTTTCATTTATTGCTTCTTTAGCTTTTTTAGTCTATATGATGAGTTTACTTTTTGTAATAGCTTCTTCTCCACTATTTTAATAGCATACATCTCCTCCGTTCCTTTTCTTTGTGCTAAAACCACTTTTCCAAAAGCACCTTATCCAAGCACAGATTTCGTATCAAAATCTTCTAAAGTAAGTTTTGTAATCTCAGCATTGGATTTACTTTTTTGAGCAGATTCCACCATTTCTTATGAGATTCTTTATAAATTAAAAAATGCTAAAATCCTTCTTTCTTTAAGAACTCCCATATTCGCTAATATAAAACTTGTACTCATTTACTAGCTATTTCATTAGTTACTTTTATTAGCTAAAACTTAATACTTTCAAATTATTTCACAGAGCATAAATACTAATGATCACTAAATATATGGAAGATATTAAGCTTATTTTAAGTATAAAAGCTACTATTCTTTCTTAATAAAGTTTTAGATAATCATAAGCCTAAAGTATTTAATCCTTGATTAAAATTATTACTATGCATATCTTTACAAGTTAAAATAAGATTTTGCTAGTAAAATTGTTTATCCTTTTAAAATTTCCAAGTGTACTTTTAGTAGATTTAAACCAGCCAATTATATTAAAGCTAACAATTTATTATACAATTAATATATAAAAACTAGATTAAGGTTAGTTACAGCAGATCTCTTGAATGAAATGATAAGATTAGCTATGAATTTATAATACTTTAACTCTATTTTAGAATAAAGAAAATAAAATTTATAAATTTACTATATCTTCTCTTTTAAAGCATTGTACTTCAAGTAGAAGCAGATATAAAGATACACAATGGATATTTTGTTTTTATTAATAAAATATGATAATTAACAAAAACATCCAAATCTACATAAATAACTTAAATCTTTTTGTGAAATGATTGACTATATCAATTATATAACTTTTCTATCTACATATTTAGTATATATAATAATTTCCCTGTTATAGTTACTAGAAATTTGTTTTGATATTATATTTTGCTTTACTTAAAAAGATAATTCTTAGTAATATTAAATTTATTATAAAATAGATTCTATTTGTATAGTTATATAGCAAAGCAGATTTTTTAACCAATTTTATTACTTGGTGAATTCATTCTTTGGCTAAGCTGCTTATTTAACTTGCTTCACTTTGCCTATAAAAGCTCTATTTTTTATCTCTAAAATATTCTTTTATTAAGGTATTATCATCAATTAGTTCCATGAACTAAGAGCTAAAAAATCAATTTAACTTAAAATAATAGCTAATCAACTTGATAAAATTTCTACAAACTAATTTATTAGTAAAGAAAGCTGCTAATATAGACATACTATATCTATATTTCTTTAATTAAAACTTCAAATTATTTAAATTAAATCTTTCTAATTTCTTTATTTAGTAATTTGCTATAGACAACTACAGCTTATATGGACTATAGTTTTTATATTTATGTCTATTACTGAAATTCATTTTTAATGCTGTATGTCTAGTTGCATAATGAAATAAATGAATTTAAGCTATTTTCAAAGCTTTACCTTAAGTAACTTTCTAATTTATTTAGAATTAAGAAGCTTCAAGAATGCTTTACTCAGTTTTTCTATAGGGGAAACTAAAGTGAATGAATAGTTTGATATTCTTATTCTTTCCTTCTTCTCTATTTTCTTGTAAGTTAAGAAATTGTAAGCTACTATGCATGGTAGTTATAGTGAGAGTTGTACAAGAGTGATTAGACTTGTATGATTAAGCTTATCATTTATGAAATTTCATTAGTTTCATTTATACATTTTTAGCAAAATCTTATGAAAAAATTTAGTCCTCTATCATAATCATTCGGAGTAAGCAATAATATCACGTTTCTGTTTAAGAAGCTTAAATAAGAAAAAAAGAATTAAGCGGATATAAGCAAATCTAATATGCTTAATAGCCAGGAAAGTCCATAATAGCTTTTACTTCAAGATGCATAAAGCAATATCGAGTTTAATTAGCGAAGACTTCCACCTAGATGGGTTGAATCTTATGAAATACTAACTGAAAATTTTTAAACAATTACAAACAAACTAAAGTACTTAAAAAATCTATAAAAGGAAAGGCTAAACATTACATGAGGAGATACCAGCTAAAAAGATAAAGAGATATCAACTTTAACTGGAGAAATTTCTAGAATTCTAAAGCTTTGCGAAACAGATATATAAATAATTATGTAGACTGATAAAGGATCAGATACCAATATGAGAAAAAATATACAAACTAGTCTAGCTTAGAGATTAAGAGATCTTGCTAATAATTTTAAAATTACTTGCTAGGATTTTGTAACAAAAATAGAAACTGGAAAAGAAAAGACTAGTGTCTAGGAGTATAACTATTCAGAGCATGAAGCTGAATAATCCTAAGAATAGTAAGAAATGTAGTTAATTATCAATAATAGAAACGAAGCAATCAATTAATTGGTAGACCAAATATCTGATATTTCTTAATTATTTAAAGACTTATAAACTATTGTGATTGAGCAAGGAACAATACTTGATAGAATTGACTACAACATTGAAGAGGCATTGATTGAAAGTGAAAAAGCTAACAAAGAACTTATTAAAGCAAATGAAGCGAGTAAAAGTAAGAGAGCTATTTGCTGCATTATGGTATTAATATCACTATGCTCCCTTTTCTTTATATTGCTGATCTTTAAACACTTTTAACTAATTTTTATTAATCTTAACTTATATTAAATAACTTTTCTTATATCCACCAATCTAGTTATTTACTTTTAGTAAATCAAATATTTTTAGATAACCATATTTTCTAGCATTACAATGAAGAGTAAGCTACTTCAATTTTTATGAGATAAAATGTTCAAAACATATCCTTAGAACTTAAGACTAAAAGAATAAAGATACATAGAAATTATTTATCTTAATATGATTATTTCAACTAATTAATCTATATTTTTATATCTTCTAACCAAGCACCCAAATCAGAATTAGAATTAAAAGTTTGAAATATATTGAAAATTCAATTCATTTTTGAAAACGCTAAAATCTAATGAATACTTATCATTATTTACTAACATAAATAAATTCTTTAGATTGTATTTATACTTTTATTGCTTTTATTAACTTTTGTATTTTTATAATATTTTAAGTTTAATAATCTGCCAAAATTTAATGAAAGCATTTTACCTTTATTTTGATTTTATTCTTTGTATTACTACTAAGTTATATAATTATTAACTAGCTTTCTAAACTATAATTATTATGATTCATTTTGTTCATCAACTCTAATTATTACAAACTTTGACTTTTTAAGTCAATAAGTTAGTTTAAAAGCATTTATATGATGCTTAATAAATCATGCTAGTAAATAAAAGTGTAACCAAATGAAGTTTATGTACTAATACCTTTTAATTAAATAACTACTTAGCAAAGGAACAAATATGAATATTTATAGAGATGCGATGTGAGTAGCTAGCTTATTTATATGCTTACTTATTATTAAAGCTATTAAAGAAAATCTTATGCAGCTTTTAGTACTTATTATTTAAGCTATACTTCAGCTTATTCTAAACTGAGATAAATATTATCTTAGTTTAAGCAGAATTTGTTTGATTTTAGCTAACTTAAGCTTATTAATCTGTTATCTGATGTATAATAAAAAAGCATAAAAGATAGTAGATTTAAAATAATTCGTTCAATGGAATTCAATAGCTTGCTATAGCTTTTTAAATTACCTAGTATTTATCAAAAAGAGTAGCAAAAAGGTTTAACTAGCAGTTAAGAGTCTTAAATACAAAATTTTAGATAATAAGATTTTTAGTCTTATCCAAATAACGAATATACTAAATAAGTTACAATATTAGTGTATATAAAGCAAGATTAACTATAGAATCGCTTTAAAATAATTAATTTGATAGTGTTATGAATCAGGTGAAGCAGTAGATCAGTAATTAAATATTTTAATCTTTATTACTTCTTAAAAGAGAAAAGAAAGTAACTCAATAGATAGAATTTTAATTTTAGAAGAGTTATTTATAGAAGCTTCAAAGCGCTAGATTGAGTTAAGAATATAAAAAATCTAAAGTAATAAAATATTTATAAAATTTAGATTAAGTATATAGCTTCTATAAGCTAAAAAACATTGTAGCGCATTAGTTTTTATACTAATATACAAAACATAAAACACAAAATATCATTCATGCTTTATTAATGTTTTCAAAGATAGTTTTACGTTACAAGGAATAAGTAAATTTGAAGTTATTTATTGTATTTAAAGAGAAGAAGTAAATCAAAAAACGTGTAATAAAGAAGTTTTTTAGATATTTAAAGAACATTTTTGATTGTTGATAAGATTTAAAGTTAAACTTGAAAATAAGTAAAAGGATAAAATAATAGAAGCAATTAAAAAAGGAAAGATATAAAACAGGAGATTGAGTAGTAAATCACTGATACAAACACTAGTATCAAAAGAAAAATGGCTTTATTAATTAGTTAATTACCCATTTCTCCAAATAGCTTATTTTTCGTTATATTTATTCTATTTACATTTTCTTTGTTAGTATCGAAATTTGAGCTCTAGCTTTTATCTTTTTTGCTTTAATTTTAAAGTTCCTCTGATTAAAGAGATTTACTATATCTCTGATTTTCTGGAAGGGAATCGTAGGAGAGTTAGTTACTAAGTGATATAATAGAAGAGCTTTTACTTATTAAGTTTTATTATTTATTCAATTTACTTTGCTTGAGTTATTTCATAAGACACATAAGCTAAATTTAGAGGTGATTTTTTTCTTTGCTGAACTAATATTTTAATGTCTTGTTCTAGTTCTCTTGATTGATTTTTTCTTAGTATTTAAGATCTAATAAAGCTTACTTATAGATATTACTTTATATTGATCTCTTTATTTTTAGAATTTGCTCATTGTTCTCTTAGCTATACTGTTTCCCACTATCATCAGAGCATTAGATTTTATCTGTTAGTTTATTAGTGAAAATTTATTTAATATTTTTAATCCTTTACGGACTGTTGCATTTATACTTTTCATACAATTGATTTTATTTCTAGTTTTTATGAGCGTTAGCAAGAGTATGTCTTCGAATCCTCTTTCTAAAAATTTCATCTAATTAATCAATAGATTTACTTTAGTTAACTGAGTCAATCTTTTACTTTCCTGTAGCCTCATTTTATTCAATTTCATCTTATTGAAATTCCTCTTACTCACTATCTGATAGAATAATAAAGAGTTAGTTGCTACTGTTCTGCTTTGATAGAAGAGTGCTCATCTATAAATTACGCTTATTTATAAAAGATTTAAAGCAAATACTGTCTAAATTAAACAACTTTCAACAAGAACTTTAGTTTAAAATCAAATCAAACTAAATTATTCTACCAGTTAGCAGTATGCTTCCTATAAGCTTTCATAGTTTAAACAGGATCCATTCATTAATAGTTTCTACCAAATTGCAACTTTTATATGCTTGTATTAAACACTACTCTAAAGTCCTGACAAGTAAACACTTTTAAAAGTAAATATAAGTACTTTATGTTAAGAGTGCTGATGAAATATTAAAGTGTACTTATTTAGCATATGAAGTAGTAATCTGCTTTAAAAATAAAAAATAATAACAAATATTTAATATCAGTCCATTTTATCCTTTACACTATTTAAAATAGCACTTTAAATTTATGTCTATAACTATATGGAAATTATTTCCTTATTTTTATTAATTTCACTTTTTTAATAGATTTATCTTTAAATCTGTTTTATGCGTTAAGCTTAAAACTGTACCAATTTATTAAATTAACTTTAAGTTATATACAACTTTTCCGTCTTTTCTACATATTTTTCTAAAATTAGAGTTATAGTAGATAACTTCATTCTTCATTTATTAAACACCTAAAATAACAAAATTTAGCCTCACTCTTTTATAGTGATAAATTTAAACTTTACTAGATAATTTATACAATAAAAATGAGCAAAAGAGTTATTTAACTCCTGCTTAGTTTCTTTAGAATAACTTCTTTAATACATTAGATTTAGTTATCTTTTAAGCATACTATATCTATATATTAACTAAATAGAAAGCTTTCATATAATTGTTTATAATAGACTAAAGGTATAAAGATAATGTTTGTCTGATTGCCTTTTAATAGCAAACAAATAGTAAGGAAGTTCAATCTTTATCCCTTTATCTCAAGTTATGATTCTTTAAATTCTAAATAACTCATTAATAGTTAGGTTGAAATAAAGTAGTTTGTGTGTAATTAAAAGCATCTTTTCTAGAATTGCAATTGTAGTTATTTATTTACTTGTAACCTAATTGCTACAATAAGCTATTCCTAGCCATTATTCACTTGTTTGTCTTTAAATTAATTTAAGACAATAATTTTAAAAGCCATTTCTTCATGTGAAAAGTTTATAAGAATAAATGTTACTATACAGAAATAATTTTAAAATAACTTCTTCAATAGCAATATAAAATTAACTTACTTCTACTTTTAATAAGCATAAAGTTCTTTAGTTTATTAACAAGCACTATTTATTTAATAATGCTATTTTGATTTTTATCTTAAAAGTTAACTTTTCTATATCTTTATATACTTAATTAAACTCTTTTTCATAACTAAATAGAACAAGCCTTATTTTATAAATGAGTCATAGTAGTTTATTATAAAAGGTAGTTTATGATTATTATTGAAGCTGTCAAATAAAGACTTTAAATAATATAAATCAATAAATTTAGTTTTATCTCCTTATTTAATTATTTAAAGCAGCTATTTTTACTCTTTTAAGACTTAGCTATTGCTAAGCTATTATCTGCAAATAGTAAGGAAGTTAGTAGTTCTATAAATAACTACTTTTATTTAAGATAATATTCTTGAATTGGAGTGCTATAACTTAGATATATTTGTTCTTACTATAGCTTCTTTAGTTAAAATTGAGAAAAGATTTAATCTGTATAAATTATATGGAAGTTAAAAATCAATGTTATGTAAAGCAAAGAATAGTTGTAACCTTTCTCTCACATTTATCATCCAGCACTGGGCATTTGTAGCATTCTTGCTCATTGCATTTTTCTGTCAAGGCAGTAACTACTTAACCATTGTAGTAAATAGTTGAACTTCCACCTCCATCTAAATTGATAGCATGTAGTATATTCAAAGTATTTAAATATTCAGTTAAGGATATAATATCAAGTCCTTTATAAATAGAACTATAACCTTAAATATTTATGAGCATCAGTGTTCCAGAAGCATCTATTCCAAGCACCATTCTCGGGGCTAGTTCAGAAAAGAATTACTTTCTTGGTTTCTCGATTTCTAAGCTTTCAGTAATCCAGGGTTTACCATCTTTCATTAGCCACCCAACTCCTTAAATTAAGCTTTAAAAATTTAAATTGGCTAAATCAGCTAGGTTGATATAGCCAATTATTCATTCATATTAACTTTCATTAACTTTTCTTAAGCCAAAATGAACATTCTAAGTTCCCTATCTATTGACAAGAGTATTATTTATCACAACGTTTCCAACACAATTTCCTGTATGCATATCAAAGAATCCAGCATTACTAGCTAGTTTGCAACCATATTATTAAGCAGTCTAAGAAGTATATTATTTTTTACCGCACTCTCCTGAAGGAGCTTGTACAGCAAATCTACTAGCAGCACCTTTGATATAGAAAATCCATGATTAAAAGGGCTAATTCTTAAAGGTTCCATTCACAAAAAAATGATTAAACTAAGACATTCTTTGCTATCTTGCTTCTATTACTATATAGTCACTTTAAAATTTCTCTTAATTACGTCTTCATAAATAAGGAGTGCTTGCCAGATCATAACTTTGAGAATTAGCGAAAGTTAATAATATAAGCAAGCAAACCAATTTCATATTTATTAGTCTATCTTTACAAAGAACTCACTATACTATATTTAAATTAAATCTATTTTTATATAGCTTTGCAAAATACAAACCAGCTAGTTATTAAATTTTAGCTACAATAAATGAGATTCATAAGTAAAATGTAAGTCTAAAAGGAATGAAAAATAATCAGATATTGTTCAATTATTTTTAAGAAGCAGAATGTAACTAAATAAATAATTAAGAAAAAAGGTTTAATATTGATTATAGATGAATAAATATCCCTATAAATGAAGCTAATTAATTATTTCATTGTAATTTTAGCTTTCATAATTAAACAGTTTCTAACACTAAGATAATTTTAATAATATTTTTACTCTTCTAAAAATATAAGTATTATATTATTTAAATCATATTTTAATATGATTATGGATAAATTTCTACCAAGTATCCATTCTAGTATTTTATATTATCATAATTAAAACAAAATATGAATCATTTAATTATGAATGCTTTTTACAATTTCACAAAAATTTAAATAGATAAATGGTAAAAATATGCATAAGCAATACAAAATTATTATAGAATTTAAAATATCTAAGAAATAGAGTTTAAAATTAAAGCTCGTATAGTTTTTCCTTTTTATTAGGATAAACATAATTTACATTACTTTCTTAGTAAATTATAAAATGATCTTAAAGCTTTAATGTTTAAAATTTTATAATGCTCATGAAGAAATAAAGTTTATAAGATATCTATTAAGTTAATTAAGATAGAATTAAAATGGTTTATATACTTTAACCCTTTTACTATTCAATTTAATTTCTAATTTTTTTAATTTAGTGCTTAAAATAAATTAATTCTTATTATCTATTTCCTCAATTAGCTTTCATTTCTTTTATTTAAACAAGTTTAGCCATATAAATTAAATTTATTACTAAAAGCACTAAAATCACTGAAATCTTTCTTTTCAATTATTTTATTAAATTAGGTTGATAGAAAGATTTAGCTAAATTTATGTAAAGCATTATTATTTTCAAAGTAACTTAAAAAATCTATTAATTTATTCTCCAAAGATATGACTAGCAGTATTTAAATTATTTTTTAAATGTAAATTGAAGTTAAGAAATGAGATTATAAAAACTTTACCTAAAGCAACATATTGCAGGTGAATATTAATCTTATTTTTTGATTATTAAATAACCTAATTAACTAGTATAAGCATAACTTATGTTTATAATTTTAGTTCTTCATTTCATTCGTATATACAATTTTTAGCTTGCAAATTGAAAAATAATTAATAAAAGTAAAATTGAAAGTAAGATATATGCTAAACAAAATTTTAATAATATGTGGATCATGCTTTAAAAAGTAGCTAAGTTTCATTTAAGATTCTAATTAGCATTTATAGTAAATATAAGAATCTTATAATTCAGAAGTTATAATCTTAAAATATTTTCAAAATGGTTTTTGTAGTCTTATTATTCAAGTCTTTTAAGCACTTTATACTAAAAATTAAAAGGTTTAAAATGCTATAATCGTATTTCTTTATTACCTTCTATATTCTAATTGAAGGATTATAAAAAGGAAAGTTTAAACCATCAAAGAATGATTAAGAAATTTTTAAATATTCTTTTTTATGAATACGGTTAAATAGATTACCTAATGAAATTTATACTGAAATTATTAAAAGACTGTATTAATTAATTTAATATTTAGTAATTAGGAAGTTTAGTAAAATGATGGAAGATTATATTTGAATTTTGTTTTATATGATTATTCATCTTCTTGTCTATTATATTTATCATCTTATTATAGAAATAATGTTGAATCCTAAATTTATAATAACCATTTCTTAACATTAGAAGAAATAGCATTGTTTAAACATAAATAATAAATGTTTATACTATAGAGAAAAGAATGGTTATGAATAATAATGAATAATTATACAAGTCACGTTTATTAGACTTTTTTAATTTTTTTCTTTTTTAATACCTACTTTTCTTGCTAAGAAGGCCGATAATTTGCTTTCTAGAAAAGATTCTCATTTTCATCTCTCAGTAATAAAATCTCTTCTTTTAAAGTTTCAATAAGATCTTTCTACTACACTCTTATTTTCTCGCTTCTCTATAGTTAAACATATAAATCATTATATTGCTCTTATAGTTGCTTAAATTAAGTTACTGCATTCTATTTAACCTTGAGGGTATGTTATAAGATGTCAAGTTCTTTCTGAGATTTTATTCTTTTACTTCTCTCTTATGCTAACTCCTGCTTTATTTTTTCAACTGTATTTAAGTTAGTAAAAGAGCTATCTGAGCTCTATTATTAACTCTTTTTCGTTTTTTTTTGTGATTTTCTTGAAGTAGACAAATTAGATCTATTGCTTGCATAAGAATGAAACGAAATAGAAAAAGATCGTTCTAAAGCACCCAAAAATTACTCTTAATTTTCAATACGTTTCAAAGCAGCTTCTCTTATCTATCTAGATTTAGATCTACTTTTAGCTCTGTGAGAGTTTACTAAGCTATTATCTCTAGAACTTTATTAACTTTATACTTTCTTATAATAGGTATCTTACTATTCTTCTTTATACTACTCCTCACCTTTACTTAGCAGCCTTTCTTCTAAATCTTATATTTTACTTTAAAGGAATTGAATTTCACTTTGAATACCTTTAGTCTCTTTGCTATTTTCTTGATAAGATGGTAGTTAATTATTAAAAATCTTCTTTATATCTTAATTCTCTTTCCGTTCAGCTTGAATCAATGTTATTTGCTAGTCCAAAATATTTTTCATCACATTTGCTTATTCAAAGCTTAAGTCTTTTGGCAGAAAATCCATATCTTTTTATTCTAATTTTAAGAAAGTTAAAATTAAAGAAAAAAAATAAAATAACTTAAATAGAAATTAAGTTAACCTAATCAGCTTTCATTCCTAAAAACTAGATTCCTATCTTATATTTACAAATATCACCTATTATCTTTTTCCCTTCAACTTACTATACTAAACCTTTAAAATCCTAATCTGCTCCTATCTACAATCCATTTTAGTAGGAGCAAGACTAAGGAATAAACTTATTAAGGAGCTTAAAACAAATCTTTAAAATTGGTTGAAATGAAGGTAGTGTAAATAGATTATCTATTGTAATTTATATGATTTAAAGCATTCCTTAGTAAGTTAATAAATCATAAGCTATACAGCTAAGGTATATTCTTATAATCTAACTGTTTAATAAGAAAATGCTCTATAATTAAATTCTAATAATTAGAATTCTTATTTTAGCGCTAAGTTAAGATATTCTTAAGCAACTTATCTGGGAAGAAAGATAAAATCAGATAATAATAATAAGTTAATTCTTAAATTAAGCAACTTAAGTGTTGGTTGTTGTTTATTGATTTAGAAGATTAGATTGCATTAGAATATTTAGTAATAATTCTGATGCTAGTAGTTTAAATTTTCCTATATTATAGCTATTTAGTATAGTATTTAATTACTATTTAATTGCCTATCTCATATAATCATTTTAGTTAGCTCCATTTCTAAATTTAAATATTCTTATCGAAAGTCTATCTAAAATATCATACCAAAGTATATCATAATCAATGTATTTGCACAGCCAAGATATGTCTCTTGATAATAACTAAATGTATATTTCTTCCCTTTTCTAATGATAGTTTAGTTAACTATTAGATGATATATTGTCTAATTAATTTTATAGTGTTTATAATATTTAAAGAGTAAAGTTATAATCTTAATGAAATCAGCTTTCAACACTGATAATAATATCATTGAATAGCAGCATCAAAGATAGATCCTTAATTGAGTTCCCATTAGTGTAGAAGATTTCTTTAGTTCAGAGAGATAAGGAAGACCATAAACTGAAACTTAAGAGGATATTTAACTGGATCAAATTATTGATAAAACCTTATTTTAAAGAAGAAACCTTAAGCCTTCTTTCACCTTAGCCAATCAAAACTCTTTATAAAACGATTAAAAGCCTTAGTAATAGGAACAAGTAGCACCAGCTGAACAGCAAGAAGAAAAATAAAATGAAGTGGTTTAACATCAAGAAAATCAGGAAGAAACGAAATAGTAGGAAAAAGTTTTAGAAGAACCTCATTCTAAAGATACTTAATTGTGTAGAATCTGCTACGATGCCAATTAGTAGAATAGTAGACTCTTAACTCCTTGTCTTTGCACAGGATCTGTAAAATTTGTGCATGAAGAATGCCTTAAAACATGGTTATTAACTTAGCAATAGTCTCATTAAGGTGGATAAAACTAGTAAAACAATAACTAGCAGTAAAAATAAGACTTAGCATAAAGCAAATGCGAACTATGTCATACTTAATTCCTAATGGAGTTTAAAATAGTATGTAAATGTAGTTATAGCTATGCATGCAAAGAAGGGAAAAATCAGTGTATGTTTATTCCTTTACTTGGAATAGTTCTAGGAATGCTTTTATTTATTATAGTTCTTTTAAATGAGTAGTACTTGTAGCATACTAAGGACAAAGGTATTAGAGGATATGTAACTGCTTTAATAGTAGTTTGTATTTTAAGCTCTATAGTAATAGCCTGCTTTATGATAAATGCAATCAAGGAAAGCTTCTTTAGATATAATATGGAAAAGTGGACTATTTTTGATATGCCACACTCTGATAAAATTACAATAGACTTAGATATATCTAAACAATAAAATTAGTCTATAGTTTAGAATGAACCTATTTAACCATTAGATAATTAGATAGTAACTGATTAAAAAAGCAGTCCAAGAATTGAAGTAAGTAACTCTGCTTTATAAAAGTAGTAAATAAAACCTTAGGAAAAGGAAGCAAGAAATTTGTTAGAGTAATAAAGTCCCAAGAGACCTGATGCAAGTATATTTATGTAAGAAATACCTGAGTATACTTTAATAGGTAAATTAAAGGTATATACTCCAAACTTTACTCCCAGAAACGTCAAATTCACTAAAGCAGTTATAGGATCAGGAGATAAGATGTTACTAAAATCAAGTTCATTTATAATATAGAGAAATCTTCCTACTGATCTAAACGATAGTAATCTTGAGCAAAATAAAACTAATAAGAGAAAAATGGATGAAAGTAAAAGCGATTCATGAGAATATACTTAGGTTAACAAAGAGGAAAAGAAAGAAAGCAATTTTTAATTAAGTAGTATTAATATTTAATAAAAAGGCTTTTCTTAATTAGTGCATAATTATTAAATTGATTAGGGATAAATCTATACAATTACTAATTATTAGTCCATTAAAATGCAATAAGCGTTGATATTGGGCTATTCATTAGATACGAAAAAGGTAATAAATTTTTGAATTTTTTTCACCAAATAGATAGAAGTGTTTTGATATAATAAATAGCAAAGATATTCATGCCTTATAAGTTTTCTCTTATATTTAATTATTAATTATTAATTGTTAATAGTTATTAAAATAATTTAAGCATTGTTAGTTTTAAGCGGAAAAACTCTAAAGAAACTCTTACATATTTAAAAATGCTAAATTAGTAAAATGAAATTTAAGTTACATAAGTTTTTATAGCTTTATGAATACTTCTAGATTTTTAAACTAATAGATAGAGAGATACTATCTTACTTTTGCATTGATAAGAGAGTTAATTTAAAAAATTTAATTAATGGTATAACATAATGGAAATTGCTAGCAATGAAAGCATTTAAGTTAGTAGTTCAAGCTGAAAATAATTAATGCTAATTGAATTGAATTTAAGATAAACTAAATTCTAGGAATCTTCATAATACATTTAGTTCAATTTACAAATGCTTTAATTTTTAACTTATGTATACATATTTTTTAAATTCAAAAATAATTGGAAAATAAAGAATAAAAGGCATCATTAACTTAGCAAAGAAGGGTTAAGAAATAAGCTAGTCTAGAAGAAAAAACATAAATCACCAGAATATTCGTCATCGTGTCAAGGTAAAACTTCAAGGAAACTAAAATATCACTTCTTTAATCGAACAGATAAATTAATCTGTATTTGAGTAATATAATAAATGAAGAAAGTTTTGAACAAGCAGGATTATAGATATTTTACGTTATTTCAGAGAGAATTAAAAAACTATTGAATCATATTGAAAAATTAAATTTAAAAACGATATATTTAAGGAAGCAGATCGTCTATAAAAATTGTTAGAAGAAGAATATCTATGCGCTAATCTTAATTCAACTAAATAGATAAAGTTCCAATTATTACTGAAATAATTAAAACTGATATTGGGACTAGTCAATAAACTGATAAATAAGAAATAAAAAAACTGAAAGATTGAAAACTTTAGGACTTTATACTTCCGAATAAAAGCATAAATAATATAAATAGGTGTTGATTTTCAATTCTTCCGAACATCCAATAAAATGATGCTTTGAATTAAAAAGGCTTTAAAGACAATAGGATTAAAAAACTTGAAGAAAACTAGCAAGGTTTTAAATAAATAACATTAGAATCCACAAAAAAAAGGAAGTAGAAGAAACCTTAATTAGTCGGTGGAGTTGTAATCATCTACAAAAAAATAGATAGAAGAATTCAATCTTGATAAAACATGGATAGTTGGAACTTGTTGAAAGTCTATGGAAAACAAAGATTTCTTTAAATATAAGTTGTTAATAATAATATTTAAATCAAGTTGCTTAATTATATATAAATAGTATATAAAATTGTATTATGATTATTTCAAAACTATTAAAGAAGATTAAAAATTTATTTTAAGCTTTAGATTTTTTAATAATATTCTAAAGGTAAATTTATATTCCATAAAAATTATTCAGATTAAAATAAATTTCTTAGGTATAACTAAAGCTAAAAATTTCTTTTTAGTTTGATTTAAATTATTTTATAAATGCTAGACAGTATCTTAGAATCATTATTTTATAATTATATTAAGTAATGAGCCAGAAGTTAACATAATAATTTATTAACTTGGCATCACTTTTATTTGGTTTGCCACTAATCAAAAAGTTTAAAGTTTAAAGTTTAAAATTGTC
This sequence comes from Loxodes magnus, assembly GCA_946699065.1. NCBI lineage: Eukaryota > Ciliophora > Karyorelictea > Loxodida > Loxodidae > Loxodes > Loxodes magnus. Next base: position 575,314 of record CAMPDV010000068.1, on the reverse strand, counting down.
TTAAATGTTATTCCATTTCCAATCTTCTTCTGAGTCTTCTTCTTAGAATACATATCTATATCTTGCGGTACTCCGTTCACCCTTTTTTGTTACAGGTATCTGCTTCAATCGAGTTCGATTCCAATCATATTCAAATTTCTTCTTTATTGAGCAAATGAGATGTCCTTCAAGAGTTCATTTCCTATGTACATCTTTTTTCTATATAATAAACTTTCTGGAATGCAGTATAGATTACTTATGAATCTCCATAACTTAAAGCTTTCATGTGTTTATTTTTATTAGAATTTTCAGCAATATCTTAAAATATGAACATATTTCCTTCAATGCCAGCTCTACTTTCTATTCTTTACTATCGGAGTTTTTGCTGGCTGAGACCTCGGCTCCACATCCATGGGGTTATTTGTTGTTGTATTTTTTAGAAATAAGCTTTCAATCATTTCCGCTAATTGATTGAATTTGGATTCTATTTGTTCAATTCTCAGATTGACTAGTTGGAAATTTTCATTTTTTAGTATTTATGTGTTAGTCATTAGGTATGTGATTTTTCCTTCAAACTCTTATACGTTTCTTAAAAGTTTAAAATTCTCCTATTATAGCTTTGAGTTCTTAGAGTATATTTTGCTAATCGTAATTTGATTGGGATGGATCTGTTTAGAAGAATCTTTTTGCGATAAATTTTCCGTTTTTATCATAATACTCTCATTCATTTAGCCATTTCTTTTATATTTAAGAGGCTAAATCTAAATAGATCTGAGATATCCTTTAATTCCATAAGAAATTATTAAAATTTTGGATATTAATGCCAATTCATAAGGGATTATCAAGGGAAAAAACAAGTAATTGATTAAGAAGGCCTTTCCCATATCTATTTTAGTATATTATAAACATATCATTATACAGAACTTCTAACTAGAAGAGATTTTCTTAATTATCTCATTTCTCTTTTACGTTAATAACTAAAAGCACTTAACTGAATATTTTAAAATCTAAGTTTATTAAAATAATACTTTAAAAGCAAATCATAACTCTATAGAGCTTAATAAACTAAGAAAGTATCTAATTAATCCAAGAAATTTATCTTAGTATATAATGAATCAGTAAAGGATAATCTTGCTAATATGATAATCTAGTTAAGTTAATTAATTAAGCTTACATAAATCAATTATATATTACCATTATTTCATGTAGATAATAAAGAATAATCCATATTCATTTTTATCAAAGCTAATTTTCAATTATCTTGCTATTTATTTAAGTATTACAATGTAAATCTTTTCTTATATATCTAATTTTGGAAATACATCTAAAACTTGTAAAAGAAACTGAATAAAAAACAATTATTAATCTATATTAAATAAATGATAAATGAAATTAAAATAATAGCTAACAGAAGATAATTTAAAGGTAATAGTACTAGCTAGCAAATATTAATAGATAGACTATATTAGCTTTAAAATATAAGCATACAATATACTTGTTATTAATTACATTTAGACTTATATTTCAATAGATACTAATATTTTGCTTTATGGTTCAATTTTTAATAACTTATATCTTTAATTTTTTTCTTTCGCTTAACTATATAAATTAGGAGCTTTTTTAAAGGTAAAATAGTTTAGAAACGGAGATCATTAAAGAAAATTATCCGATTTTGAAGGAGGAAATGCAATAAATTGTTATTTAACTTATAATTTCGAACTAAGAGTCAGTTTTGATGGAAACAGATCGTCTAAAGGAATAGATTCAGATTCTTCAGATAGATAAGTAAACCTACAATCAGGGTAAAGAACTTATTGGATAAGCTGAACTTTAATTTACTAATAAAGAGTACACAAAGCAGAATAACTGTTTAGATAAAGTGATCAAATATATCACTTTGATTGAATTGCAGAAAGGATGGCAGAATGTTATTATCATTCTTAATAATGGGAAAAAGCTATTGAAGAAGTAGATAAAGTACTACACTTAGATCCACTTAACTTCTATCTTTACCAAATAAAAGGAATTTCATTTTTCTAGCTTTAACAATATGAACAAGCTTATTATAACCTTTACAATGCTAGGTGTCATGCCAAAGAGGAGTCTGTTTAAAGTATATAAGATGAGATGGATAAATGTGTAGCATGTTTAAGTTAAAAATCTGAGTTTGTAGAAAACACATGAAAAAATACTGACAAAAAATAGAATAAAAAGGAAGAGCTATTTTATAAGCAAAAGGATTATAAAATAAGTACTTAAGAATAAAATAAACTTCTGAAGGATTTAAACTTGATTATGTTTAACTGTACCTAAGAATATTAAAACGATCATTTATGAACCTATGAATTTTCTAAAGTTGAATAGATTAATAACAAAAGCATTAAAAATATAGCAAAGTTATATTTGCCGTATGATAAAGAAAAGTCATTAGAATGCTAAGAATATTAAATTCCATTTTATTATGGAACGTTTGCAATCTAAGGAAGGATAACAATTGAAGAATATGATGTAGTCTATTCAGTCTTGGGATTAGTTGAAGAGAAGTAAGAAAATTATAAGTTTGAAGCTAAAGTGATAAGATTCTAGGATTTTGGAATTTAAGATTTTTATTCTGAAGATTTTTATAGTCTAAAGGACAATAACGATAAAAAAGGATCATTTTCTTAGTCTTCTGAACTAATATCCTTTGTGATTGATGATTTAGGAAATCTAAAAAAGGAAACTTTCAAACTTAAACACAAGGGCTATGGAAAATCTGTAAAGTAGTAAGAAAGCGAAATTTAGAAAAAAATAGAACAATAAAGCAAAAAGCTAAAGAAACTAGAAAATGACTTTGTAATTCATTCAAATCCTGACATTTAAATACTCAATAAACCCTTTTAGGTCTTAAAAAAGTCAAATAAAGTATTTATCATGGACAGATTGTTTGGAAGTAATTATAATTTACGCTTTGGATAGTTATATTTATACGAAGAAGAAAGCCTATTTGAAATAATAGGAAATTAAGATGATAAACATGATTAAGATAACACAGGAAAAAATGATTTTTACTATCACATAGTAGGGAAATATTATTAGTTTGATAATAATTTTTACTTTGAATAAAAATTCATAGCTGGTTATGATAAGTAGTTAGATCAAAAGCCTCCAAAAGAATGGAAAACGATAAAATGCATAGATTATTGTGAGATGAAGATGGTTGTTTTTGTTTGTCAATTCCTTGATATTCTAATAATTGAATGTTTGCTACTTATTAATTTTAACTTCAGTAAAATTATAGGAAATAAGAATCAAATAAATTGAAAGTTTTGAATGCATGGGAAGAAAGTAAAAACTCTATCAAGATAACAAAACTTAAAAAAATTCCATTTTTCTTATTGAAGTACGAAATTTGTGCTAACTTGAAAGAACCTATTCTTCCTTTTATTGAGAGCTAACTTTAGGATAAAGGCTATAATAATGGAATCATTGAATTTTATAGGTTCTAAAGTTAAATCCCAATGGATATTAAGAATGTTTATAATTTCTTAAATTTCCATATTCCATTTAAAGGAATAATCTACTATGATAAATCAATAGATTACAGTAAAACTGAATCAAAAATGGAAATGGATCCTTTCATTTAGAATTTTACTTCATAGGACATTAAGGTCAAAAGACTTTAAAAAGATAGTCTAGTCAAGAAAGGAATTATTGAAAAATTAAGCTGCTTTGATTGTATTTATCTTTTCTGTGGATAAACAGTATATTCAAAAATTATGAATTCGAATGGGAAGCACATAGAGATTTTTATGGAGTAACTAAGAGATAATGTCTAAAGGATCTTGATTTTAGTCCATGGTGATAGATTTCTAAAACTTTACTAACATTTTATTTCTCTATCTTCTAAAATATTACCATATTTTAATTTTTTACATTAAAACCTTTTATCTACAAAGAAAAATGCTTATAGAGTCTATTCTATTTTATTTAAAAAAATTTTTAAAGAAAAAGTTAAAAGTTAAAAAGAATTTATAGTTTCAAAAGTTGGTCTTTACATGCAGTAACCTTGAGAGAGTTTCCTCTTTAACTATAGAACGGTTTAAAACTTTATTAGTCTGCTATCCTTGTTTATAGTTAGGACTTTACAGATGAGTTTATTTTATCTTAAAGTTGTTTTTGAAATTACTAGACTTACTATTATAAAATTTTTCTTATATATTTAACCTGTAAAAATTTGTCATATTTAAAACAGATCTTTAAATATTTTTTTCTTATTCTTTTCATAAATTTAGTTTCTTCAATAGCATTTTTTATAATAACGCTGCTTTTTACATATATAAAAACGTATTTTCTTATTATGCTTTACTATATAATTGAAAATATGGAGATTCCCAAACTTTAGCTTGATCAGCTTGCTTTGATGGGTGGAACCTCCAAAGGAACTAAAGCCATTAATCGTGGGACAAAGTAAAGAATACCTTCATCAGCGGTTGGGGAATCAATTACCCGTAATAGCCTATGTCATCTACTGCTTTGGTTTATTCTAAAAACATGGAACGAAAGACTATCAGCTGTGGCAACTTTTTATTCTGGTTTGAAGTGGGGTGATAAGTGAATACTATTTGGTAGTCAAGAGACACAATCTGCCATGACTCCATTTTTAAGATTAAATTATTTACCAGTATTGAACAGTTAAACTGGTGGCTAACCTAAAAATGGTGAAGCTAGATTAATCCATTTATTATTATTATTATTATTATTAGTTTGCTTATGAATCCATAGGTATACTTCTCTGTTATTCATTAATTCTTTAAATAATTTCTTATTATAGTGCTTATTTTTCTTACAATTCTTTTATTTGATATTGGAATTAAGAAAACTAAAAATAAAACATTTGAGGAATTTAATTAAACTAATTTTCAATCTCTTCTAATTAATATCCTATTTACGATTATATATTATTGGTTGTTTCTCTATAGATGGAAATTAAAGGTTTAATTTTTCACCTATTTTCTCTAATATATATTCTAATTTTTCAAATTTTAATCTTTGTTTTTTAATTATTATTGCAGGTTTATTTCTCTCTAATGCACTGATTATGAAAAAGATTCCTGAAATTATTGTGCTTTATTCAATTAAATTAGATTATTATTCTTTTAGGTATTCAATGGTTGAGATCCGTTATTTCTTAGGTGTCATTTAATTTAATTTTTTATACTAAGATAAATAATCATCTTACTAAGTTATCATATGCATTTAGTAAGTTTATAAGCAAGATAAAACATTATATTTATAGATATCAAACTCTTAACTAAAGATTAACTACTTATATTTGCTAATATTTATAAAGAAGTTTAATACCTTTAGCTTTTTTGCTTGTAAGTATGAAAGAAATTATTTGAAGCTTTAAATTAATTTATAATTTTGCTCTTTTGATCAGCTTTTAAGCTAGTTTATTTAAAGCAGTCATTATCTTCATGGAAAATAAATTAGATAGTTTGAGGATAAAATAAATTTCTTTTAGTAATAAATAAAAATAAAAAAGAAGAACAATGATTAATAATTACTTAGCTGATATATATTCTAGTTTATTAATCTTATTTTTTAATATTTAAAAAGTGATCTTCTCTTTCATTTTTTCTACAAATGCTGCTTTTATACCTATAAACTAATTTCCAAATGTGTTTTATAATTAAAATAAAAAAATGTATTATATTTAAACCTGAAAAAGGCATCATTTAAAGCATTTATTTTATATTAATTTTACATTTTAAATTAGTTGCTTTATATTTTTCCTTTGAACATTTTTGTCGATCCAAAGTCAAATATCTGATATATTTTGATGATGATAACTGTAAGGTATATTAGTCTTAGATATAGTACAGTTTCTGTTGTATTTTCATACTTACTTTTAGTAATAAACTAGAAACTCTTATAAAAATACTTTTTTATTTATTTTAGTTATTATTTAAATGCAAGAGTCTCTTTAAAGTTTTAGGTAATAAAGTGTTCACAAAGAGGATTCTAATTAATTATATTATTACTTGTCTAGTAGGAAAATAAATTAAAAATGTGAGTTATTAAAATAGATTACTCTAAAATGATTAGAAAAGTATAAAAATCAAATTTTTAAAGTATATAAATATCGAAATTAAATTTGAAGCTTTAAAAAAATAAAGTTATCACTGAAGGTAAATTATACTATTTAGATTAAGAATTTCACATAAAAAGCTTTTTTAAATAATAAACACTGAAAAATTAGAAAATATGTACATCAATACTTATTTTGTTGATGGCAATAGATAAAGTAAATTTGAATTATAGTCTTTCTTAATTAAAAATATCTTCAATTTATTTTTAAATTTACCTATATATTTATATATTAAGTAATCTAATAAAATATAAAACTGGCTTCAAGAAGGATTTTTTTACCACCATCTCAGAACAGGAGAGAAAACTAGAAGCACATATTCTCACCACGTCTTCTTCAATTTAACGCTCTTCTTAATAAAAATAACCAGAACTATCTAATAGATTAGAAGAACTTATAAAAAATACTAACTCCTACAAATTAAAATAAAGCGGATCCCTTCTATCAAAAGACAAATAAGAACTAAGATAAAAATTAAGAACAGAAAAGTTAATACAGCTCTCAACACCTCCATTGAAAACTGAAAAAAGAGACAATTCAACTGAATCGATAAAAATAATAATGAAAAAATTAAAATTAAAAGAAGAAGGTAAAGTACAATAATTCAATATAGATCCTATTACAGTTATATTTGATTTAGACAATATCGAAATAGAAAAATGGACTTTGAGTAGATGAAACAGCTGATTCATCAAATTATTAGAAACATAAAAAAACTCGAAGAGGAATTAAACTCCCAGAAGGAAGAGACGTTTGTATTAAGTCAGGATTTGATAAATTGAAGATGATGATGAAGCCCATATGGAAGATCCAAGAGCTAAAGCCGGAGTTTATGAGTAAATGACAAGTTTAGAGAATGATATCTGAGTAATGCAAGAGCAAGACGAGAAAAACTGAGTAAAATTAGATTCTAAACTCAAATTAATAGAAGAAAACCTGTAGAAGCCTTCATAAGGAACTCCAATGGAAATAGAGAAACAATAAAAGAGATTTCCGAGAGCAAGAAAAAGATGCTATATTTGCAACAGCACTTGACATTTATGGAGGAAATGTCCCCAATAGAAAAAGATAAGAATGAATATCTGGAGAAATGTTAACTAATAGCAACTGAAGTAGCGAGCAACGGAATTCTTCCCATCGGGAAATGGGAAAATCTGGAGAAAAAAAATTTTCAACTCAGATTATTCAAAAGAGAGAAGTCAAGGAAAAGGAACAATGCAAGGAAAGAACATACAGGAAAGGAGATATTATACATTTAAAACTTCAATTAAGCTGGAAGGAGAACATTTATTTTAATAATTAATAATGAATGATTAAAGTAATCTAAATGAAAATTCAGATGAAAAAATTAAAGAATTAACTTAGAAATCCAAGGAGAAAATCAGTGAAAGAAACGTAGAAAACTCAATAACATCAAAAGGAATCAAGATCTTCATCTGAAGGTAAAGTTAAAATCGGACCTGCTGAAATAAAAGAACCTAAGAATGCAGCTGATCTAAACTCTAAAATCAGCTCGATCAAATTAAAAAATAATACAAAAGTATGTAGAAACAATTTTCAATTAAGGGGGAAATATCAGAGAACTAATGAGCAACGTTGAAGATTAAAATAATAGCTTTTTAATAATTTGTCGAAAGCTAATCTAAAATAACTTAATAATAGAATAGTAACTATACTAATAATCATAATCGATATTTAGTTAAGAATAAAAAATTATTTAGAAAACGAAAAAGTTAAATGAACTGATCAGAATTAAAACAAGATGAAAAGACTGAATTGAATTTGGAAAAGAAAATAGAAAAGCTAGTAAAAAAGTATTCTAAAAATATAAAGAAAAAAATACCAAGAACTGCCGGTACTGTAAGACAAATAATCACTTTCTACGACAATACTGAGTTCAAGAAAAACTTAAGATAAGAGAAAAATGAAGAATGAAGAACATAAAGGATACTAAATAAACACTAAATAACGGAAAATAGAGTTTATAAATTGAAAATGTAATCAAGATTTGAAGACAATCATCGGCGATAACCTTCCACATAAAATAAAAGATCGTGGTATCCATCCGCATAAGCAAAATGGTAGCAGATTTACGGCTGAATGTCCAGGGAAAACAAGCAATTTAAATTTTAAGTATATTAAAATATGAAAACTCAGATAATAATAATAATTCACTTTAATAAAAGTTATTGTATGAAGCCTCTGATTTAAATAAGATACTTCATTATATTTAAGTTCATAAATGTCGTATCTCTTTTCTCATCTTGTTTCTTCCTCTTTCTATTTTACTATCAATTCTCAAAATATTTTTGTTCTTCATATGCTTCTAATTATCTTTATATACTTTTTTCAAATAGCAATTGTCTCAATATAATATATCAATTAATTAATTATAAACCTAAAAAATTTCTCTTTCGAGGTACTGGAAACTCCTTTCCAGTTAAAAGACCCAGGGCATTCTCTTGACGTACATAACGCTGATATCCTGTTGTTTAATTCAATAAGCTTCCGTTCAGGGTTTCCATAACTATGTGTTGACAGGCTTCAAGCCGCTAGCAAGAGTGGATAACCAGAAAAATTTTGTTCATTTGCTAAGATTGACTCTAGCCAGTGACCTTTTTAGCAACAGGATAGGAACTCGACCTTATCCATAAGACTAGAAGGTTTAATCAGAGAGACAATCTCAGCTCTCGCTATTTTTTAACTATTAATAATATTCCAATTAATATATCTATACTATATTTTCATATAGGTAATGAAACTGTTTATTTGCATTTCATTCATCAGTCTTAATTTACTTGCAGCACATATTTATCTTCTTACTTTTCTACTTCTTCACTTATGTCCAAATCATTCTATCATTGCAGTAGTTCATCATTTCATTCGAGAATTTCAGATATTCTTCTAAGTAGTTTTTAGTTAAAACTTTTATTTCTAAAATCTATTTCTTTTAATTGCTTTTAATTAGGAAATTTAAGACTAAGATAACTTTTATTATATGTTAATATCTTTAATAAATCATAATTTTTTAACTCTTGAAATTCCTAAATAAGATCTTGCAGAGCTTCACATAATTAAATATTTACTAAGTTATATAAATCTCCACAGATACAAATCTCAGAGTGCTTAATTTAGAACTTTCTTTTATATAAATAATTTTATAAATTAAAGAAAAAGGTTCTAATTTGTATATGGAAACTATTTCTCTAATCATAAATTTATTAAATTTTGTTTATGTGAAATCTGGAAATTATCTTGCCTCATTATCAATATCTTCAAAGTAAAAATGTTCAATTTACATTAATCTCATCCTGTCTTTATAATTTAAAAAGAATTTTTCTTTGATTTTATCTAAACTTTATTAATAATTTTTTACAGTCTTAAATATTCTATACATCTATTTCAAAATAATAGCTAAATTTCTCAGGTTTTTAAAATATCTCAGGTTAGCAATCTTTGTTTTGTTAAATAGAAAAGAAATATCAGAGTCAGAATTTCTTTAAATTTCTTATCGTAATTTTAAATAAAATTTTAAGTGCCTCATAGTTATGTAATATTCAAAAGGTAATCAATTCAAGTTTATGAAGCATGATTCCTTAAACGTTGAATCTCGTCTTTAGAGTGCACATCTTGCTATTTTTCTTTAACTAGTAAGTATATCTTTCTTTATTTTTCCGATACCCCGTATGAATTGCTTATGGAATAACTTCTGAATCATATTCTGCTTTAGGAAATAAAAAGACTTGAAAAATCGATCTAAAATTTTAAGGAGTTAAATTCTGATATTTTGAAAACTTTAATATGGATCCATTAACTCATTTCTTATATTTTTGCAATATTTCTTAGCAAAGGACTTTATAATATTAGTTTTCATGAAAAAAATATTCCAAGTAAACTACCTTCTATGATCTTTTAATTTCTTATATGAGCAAATACAAAATAAAATGTTTGGCGTTCTATGAGGTATTTCAACCTCTAGATTGCTCTAGAGGCTAAATATAAAAATATGAAAATCTCTACAATTCTTCTCCTTGCCATACATGTTGTCCTTTAATTCTTCTTTCACCTAGATGCTAGATATCTTTTTCTTGCAAATTTTTACAAATTTGTTACAATATAATCTTTCTTTTTCTCTTGATATTTTTAGTTGTAAAGCCTCTTCTTTTTGTTCTCTAACTACTCTCACTAGTTTCAATATTCTTACTTGAAATTGTGAAATTTCTAGCACCTTTTACACAGATGCGTTTGAGAGTTATAGTAATAACATAATTTTGCTTGTAGTTTTGAGTGAAATCTTGAGTTATTTTCTCCTTCAATTATCATTGGATCATTCCTTTATTCTTTCAGTTCCATTTAATGCTGCAATTTGTACTGGTTTTCTTCTATTTTTTCTAACCTCCTGATTAATTCTTTCTGCTTCTATTGCTAGTTTTGAGATTAATTGCTCTAGTTTTGTGAAATGTTTCAAAATGCATTAAGGTCTCTTTCTTAGCTCATGAGTCTCGATTTTATTTCCTGTGCAAGTTCAAGTTTTTCCATTAACTTCTTATTGTCTTTCTTCAACTTTTTGACCTCTTCCTGAAATCCAGCACCACTTTAATCAGCTAATCATAGCTTATTTACTATTATGTGGTGAGATTCAAGACTTCCCTGCACATTATATTTATAGCCTATTTCCTAGGCTTTTCTTCAGGTGGGAGACTCATCCTGATAGGTGACCTTTTTGATACCCTTTTCCTGATCCTAGGCTTTCTAGGATATCGTTAACACTACTTTTTTGGAGCTATGAAGAATCCTGTTTTGAATCCTGACATTTTTTTTTAATTTCTTAATTATTCAAATTTATCTCTGAGATCTATGTAGTGGACCTATCTCTATAGCATAAAGTTGTTTTTTAATAAAATAAGTATCTTATTTTTTCTTTTATATAGTTCTCAATAGAAATTTAATTGGAAAATATGATTTAGTCGTAATTATTTATTCCATAAAACTAAAATATCTTTTTTAATTTCTAAAAGTATAAAGATCTTTTGTTCTAATTGCATTCAAAGAGCTTTTATATATCAGATTCAGAATAAATCATATCTTTTTTCCCTTTTTAAAGTAGAAACAGAAAAAACGTTATTTCATAATATGTTCAAATGGTAGTCAGATGAAGTCTACGTAGCAGGACTCATTAAAACATAGATAGAATACTGTAAAATCTTTCTTGCCATTGTACGCATGGTCTTGTTTGTTTTTTCTTTCCCTCCACATATTCCTCTCAAAACAGTTCACGCACAAGCTCACCTCCATATTCAGCCTTAAGTAACGTAAACATGTGCTAAAGTATTTTAAAGTGCTAGAGAGTAACATTCTTATAATGGCTTAGAATATAAGTATACTTTTTCTTTGAATTCAAATAGCTTTATGTTTTCTATTAGAAATTATAAATAAAATTGCTTTTTTCATGCAAGATAACTCCAAGGTATGACATTTAATTTTTTTATTTGATCTATTGGCCTTCTATTTTTAGATTTCATTATAGTTTTTTCTTTTTTTAAGAAATCAGATAGTAATAATAATAATAAATAAGAAAATGCCTCTTTAACTAAATCAAACAGTATTAGAATAAAATATTAAGCAAGAAGTAAAGTAGAAAGAGTTATTTATTATTAAATTATTATCTTTAAACTTCATAGTTATAAGATAAAGAGTTTATCACCTTTTTATATAATTCTAAAGGCTTTTTAAGTATCAGTATTTTATGCATAAGTTTCGTGTTAGAATTAGATTAAATAAATCTCGAAAAATATCATTAAACGATAGATTTATTTCTATTATTTTGTTGGCAAAAAAGTCAAAAATAAAATTAATGCATAAACACTTTTCATAATATTTTCAGAAATATTTAAAAACAGTGATCAGTCGCTGAGATGTCTTTTTCAAACAATTTAAATTTGAAATTAATTCTAAAACTTGACTTTTTATTGATAATATTTTATACTATTTTAGCATGCAATCTATTCGTTTTACAGCTTAACCGAAAGAATGAATCATTTTTATATTTGAAATCAAATTAAATTTATGAGTATATTTACTTTTTTCATTTCTATTCTTTTATTAAATATCTCTTTTATAAATTCTCTTCAAGTGAAGTAACTTAAGCTTCTATCTTAATTTTTAAAAGTTAATCAAAGCTTAAATTTTCTTATTTTTATATAATTTAATGAACTTAGAAATACTATTAAAAGATGCCTCAACCTAATTTACTTTCAAAACATTGTTTTATTTTTTATTTTATATTTATCTAAAGAAAATTATATATAAAATTATAAATATAAGTTAATGACTCTAAATTTGTTGATCAAATTTCTTTATATTCACTTATATAGTAAGCATAGCTCTACTTATTTAAACAAAAGCTTCTATATTCCTAATTAATTAAAGTCTGATTCATTTCAGCACTAGATGTTAATATTTTGAATGTATTTAAGATATTTGTATTTGTATTTCATTTTATTATATTTTGTTTATTTTTAATTTCAATTTACACTAATTCTAGATGCAATTTCTTATATGATGCTCATAAATCAACCTATCACTAGAAGCACTCATTTATAAGATCTAAGACTTCCTCTAATATCTGCTTTCATTATACTACACTTTTATTCCCTAAGTCAGGTACAATAATTTTTAATCATAGCTCTTCTTTTAAATTAGATGGCTAAATATACTAGTAAGAGATTTTTATGAAAGTATAGAATAATTAAACTAAATAGTAATCTTAGGAATTTTGATAATAAAGCTATAAACTAGTTATCTTAAATTATGTTTACTCTTGGAAATATATTTTAAATTCACTTTCGAACAAGTTTGAATCTCCTTAAGATATTGCGAATAAGAGAAGACTGCATTTGTTATGATCTATTAGCACTACCTTTATATGCTTGTTTATCCTAGCCTTTGACTTAAACTCCTGAATATAATTCTATGATACATGATAATTCACTGTGATTTATTTCGTACTCCTAGCTTTAATCCTTATTTTTCTGATAAAATACAGATATAGTAATACGAAGATTTTGGCTTACTGCTTATTGCTTTTGCATTCGCTCTTTATAGCAATTATTTTTGCTTATTGATGCTAGAAATTCCAAAATCGATATACTCTTTACTATGTTACACTAGTTCCTATAATTGTAATTTGATGCATTACTGCTTATGTATTCGTAAGACTTTAATTCAGAAAATAAATAGCATCTAGATAGAAAAAATTTAGATATGATTAACTTTCATTAGTACTATAGTTCTTGTTATAGGATTTGTAATTTACTAAGAAAACTTAACTGACCAAGTAACTCTTAATATAGCTAATTCTGTTCTTTCTTCTTTATTTGACTGAACTTTTGGCCTCTATGAAAATACAATGAATCTCAAGAATATCACAAGAACTACTTTTTACAGGAAATGTAATAATTCAGGCTATGAATCTTAACAACTTTTTGCTGATGATAGTAATATTCACAAAAGTGATTCTAGAAGTATTACATACTTAAACTTATTAGAACTTAACCCTAATACATTTGCTTTTTATAAAGATTCTTATTCAACTTACTTTAATTTATTTTACTAAGCTAAATTTAATTATTACCTTATTAGAATTTTATACCAATGAATCTAACTATTAGAGTATTATCTCTAGCAGATCATTAAGATATTATTTTAAATATTTTAGTTTAGTAATATCATCATTTTAGGTAATTAATCTATCCAGATATTTTAATTTCTCCTACTGTTATTATTTAACGTATTAACAGATAAGAATATTAAATTACTTTAATCCATTATAAAACTAACTATTTCATTTCTGTTTTTATACTTTAAATAAATATGCATATGTATGATAAATCTTAGTGTACACTCAATTTTAGTAAATGTATAATTAAAGCTAAGTATCAAGGGCACTATTAAATCCTTCTTTTAATAGAATAATAAGAACTAATAAGCATAATTAGCTAGCAGGAAGCCTTTAGCTATTATATTCTATTGAAGCTTTCATCTACTAACTACTGATAAATTTATGAATAATTTGAATATTTTAATTAAGATTATAAAGAATGAATATTATTTTATATTATACTTAAACTTTTAAGAATCAGCTCTTTAATAGAGAGTAGAAGATCAAAGAACAGGAATATTCATATTTACTGATATAAATACGATTTATAAACAGTAAGCATTGATATACTACATTTAGCTTCTTTATAAAAGTTACATTTGCTATATTAAATTAATACTACAATAAACATTACTGCTAGATATTTAGAATGCTTAAAAATAATAAAAATTAGTTATTAAATATAATAGCAAGCAATATAGAAAAAGAATTAATGCTGTAGTAAATTTAATAAGCCTTGGCTATAAAATAAAAAATCAGAGTGAGAATTTAAGCATAACATCTTATTGTTAAGATAAAACCAAATATAATTACTTATATTATAATATTATTGATTCACTATTATTAATAATATCAATGATATCCTACTTTACTAAGAAGAATTTGAAAGAGATAAATGGTAAATTCTATTTCATATTAATTGAAAAATAACAAATCAAACTTCTTCTAGTATATCATTAAGCTGCTTTATGATCATATCTACTCTCAGTCTTAAAGGAGTATTAGGATTCTTTTCTACTTAGTTTATTATTTATTTTAAGTCACTAACTTATGAATCTAGCAGATCGAATTGCTTATTAATACTTTATATAGCCCGTTTTGAGTTATCTCTTTGTGATGGAGGCTAGGATTGGGACCTTACTTGATCGATGTTTAATATTTCTTTCTATTAATCAGATTTACAAAAAATTGAACGATAAGATCTGGGTAAAGTTCAAAGAAGTCTGTTTACTTTAGTTTGGTAGAAGGATAAGTTAAGCTTAGGAAATTTTTTATGGAGGGTATGCAAATTTATATAGCTCTTTATTAGAATCGAAGTCTAAATTTCATTTACTACTGATTTCTATGCCTTCTAGTGCTATACATTAAGATATAACAAAGAATTATTTGATTCTTACATACTGAGAATGCGTTTAAGACCATCTTCTGTTAATTAGTTATTCTAGATATCTATATACAAAATCCATTCATCATAATATAGCTGATTGCAAAATTAAAAGATAGCTTGGTCGTTTAGCTAATTAAAAGAAATATTAAGCTGCTTTAAGCCTAAGTATTTCTTTCTAGGTGATTAATCTTTTCTTAGCTTCTTCTTTCAATTTTTTAAGTATCGGTTTGCATTCTAGCATCCTATTATTTTACTAAGTAGATATCCACATCCTTCATCAAGTTAATTATTAGATAAATCTAGAGTGTTTAATGTCTTAAGTTATTCCAAGCAGGGAACTATAATTTTAAGTTGTTTTTCTCCAATTTAACAGAAGTTAAGGCATAGAACTTACAAACTAACATTGCTAATCAGAAAGTTATTCATTATTGATCAAGCATTTTTGCAAAATTTAAGGTCACAAAGACAAATAATTCTTAATGATTAACTCTTGCTTGCATTTTCCCCAATTCCTTTTATAAGAGACAGAATTTACTACTTATTAGTAGAGTTTCTACTTGCTTATCTCTTATCCTAATTCTTAAGTTTCTAGGTTAATCTTGTTA
This sequence comes from Loxodes magnus, assembly GCA_946699065.1. NCBI lineage: Eukaryota > Ciliophora > Karyorelictea > Loxodida > Loxodidae > Loxodes > Loxodes magnus. Next base: position 559,550 of record CAMPDV010000068.1, on the reverse strand, counting down.
ACTAGCTTGAAGCAGGGATTTTAATCTAATATTTAGACTGTGCATACTATCACGTACTAAAAGAGCAAAGAACTATAGATTTTATCTCAATAGCTTGCTTTAAAAATTTGCTGAGAGCTTTAATATCATTAGGCTAGATATCATCAATACACTAAGAAATGGCCAGTTTTTTCAAGTCATTGCAGATATTCACATTAATAAAAGAACTATTTTACACGCAGATATCCTTATATAATTTAGTCCACTAAGATTCTACTATCTTTTATTTTTTTTAATAAGGAATCATTTTTATTATAAATGTTTTGCATCGACCCTAATTTACCTACACCCAACTACTCGGAGAAAGCCAAAGATCTCTTAGTTCCACTTAGAGTTATTATGGTGATATAAATAGTTATTGGTCTATTTTACATATTCTTCGCTCCTTTTACTGGATTATTTTTGCTTATTGGAGTTTTACTCTTATGATGTGCTATCAAAACCGCTGATTTTTGCAAAGCTCTGATTTATAATTTATTTTGCTTAAGTTCACTTGTTTAGCTAGTTCTATTTGCAACTGAATGGATTTATACAGGAGAATATAAAGAAGAAATGAGCTTCTAGAGAATATTTGCTTATATTTCACTTGCTTCCATCCCTGTATATATAGCAGCTATTTATTATAGCTTTGAAGCTTATCGAGAGTTTAAAGCTATGATGTATGAAGGAATCGGAGGCTATAGCACTTCAGCTTTCGGCTTTTCTTAGTATTAATAGAGCAACTATGGTAATAAATTTAAATTTAGGCACTTACTCTTAAAATAATAGCAGTGCAAATAGATAAGATAGAATGTCTGAAGCTTAGCAAGTTTAAGCTCAAGGTCAGTCGAGTAGAGGATATACTCCATTTGGTGGACAAGGTTACAAACTTTGATAGTAGGTAATTTTACTTTTTGGAAATAAGGATTAAAAATATATTAGATATCAAAATATAGACTTCTTTCTTCTTTTATGCTAAATAAAATCTATCAGTTCTATTACTCCTTTACAAGTACTAAGTTAATATAATAGTTAAAATAGCAACTAATTATTGCACTTATTATCAGTTGTTGCTTTATTAGTATTACTTGTAACTTTAAGTCTAAGAAATATTTTAACTAATGAGATCATATTATATCTCATTTTCCATTAGATGCTATTCTATTATTTTGGATTGTTAATTTTAAATTATTCATTGAAAGGATAACAATCTCTAATTTAATATCATTCCTACTTAAGAGTAAAGCTTGGAATGTGCTTAAGAAATTATTTGACATAATTTGCTAATAAAGCAAAGAATAATTAAGTATGATTGATTAAAGGTAACTAAGAAGCTTCTATTTCACTAATCAAGTAGAAGTTATATAAGATCATTGTAGCAATCAACCATAGTCAGATGTATCTTTATTACAAAAGGTAATTTAAATATAATGGACTATTTATGAGCTTAGAACTAAAAATTAGAATTCTTTCATATGAATAGGTTTAAGTGACCTGCATAGCATTAAATTAGATTAAATAGATCCTTTACTTCCTATTTAACTAAATGATTCTTTAGATCTTGACTCTCTTAAATTAATTTACAATCAAAACTAATACAAAATTACTTAAATTTACATTTAACCAAAAATGCTTCTTTTCTAAGATTAGTAGCATAAAGTAGAGTATTTCAGATTAGCTGAAAGTGATAAGGAAGATTGTTTCTAACTTATGGAGACTTATAATGAAAATGAGCCCTTGAGTAAATTAATGAAATACTCACTTAAAGATAGAAGAGAGTAGTGGTCATAATTATGACCTGCTTTCATGAAATGTGGATGTTGTATTGTTGTTAGAGATATTACTACTAGGAAAATGATAGGACTTTGCTTATATGCAGATATGAAGGATACAGAAGAAATTTATGCAGGAAAAAGTCAATGAAATAAATACCCTTAACATGCTCTCGGAAGCCGTTTAATGGAAAGTCTTCCTGATTATATAAAAAATCTACCTTAAGGAGCAGTTATAGAAGGAGAAGCGATAGTAGTTCATTTGGAGCATTCCTAAAAAAATATAGGTAGAAATATGTCTATTTGTTCAACTATACCAATACATGAGAAAGGCTATTAATACTATATCGGATGAACTACTAATCCAATATCCAGATAGATAGACTTGGATTTAGGACTTGATATAATTCATGAAATAAAATATGAAGAATTTGAGATAGACGGAATGAAAGTGTTTGCAGATATACCTTTAATATGGAAGCAGATGAAATAGTTCAAGGAAGATGGGAAAGAATGTGACAGAGCCTCTTTATTTATAGCTAAACTTTAAAAAAAATTTATAACTTTAAGTAATTAATTTTAATTATAGGATATAAATGAAAAAAGTAAAGTAAATTAAAGCTCCTAAATTTTCTTCTTAACATAGAGATAACGAATAGACACAACCTAATGAAACAAAAATAGCCTTTGCGATAGGATTTAATTTAGGAGCCAAGTAGCAAAATAACCCTACAAAGTAAAGTAGTTCTAAAGCAATCAGTTAAATGAAATAAATGAACTTAAAAGAAAAGTAATCTTTCGATAATAAATTATAGGCTAAAAAGCAAAAGACCAAGGAAATTAAAAAAAAGCTATTTAATTATAAACAAATTGACTCCGATGATGAAGATTTTCTTCAAACACTTGAAGAAGGAGTTGGAGAAATTATTAAATCAATTCCCGACCAGAAGGAAAATTAAAAAAAGGCATAAAATGGTTAGATATAATAAAGAGGGAGAAATAGAGAACCTAAAAGTAAAACTAATAAAAAAAGATAAACTTCAAAATAATTTTACTAAGAATTAGCTAAGTGTGGAGGATTACTTCATGAAGATGCAATTCTCAGGCCAACTGAAGCTTAAAGTTAATTCAAAAATTCACTTAATGATAAGTCACGTTAAGAGACAAATGGCCCAATAATTTTTCCATTCTAACGGCGTGCAAGATCTTTCAGTCCTAAGAGAGAGTTGAGCTTTGGAGGATAAGTGAATATTTTTAATCCAAAAGCAGTTCCATTTTCTTAAAAAGATCAAAGTTCAACTTCAATTCTAAATAGTTCATAAAATAAAATAGAACCAATAAAGGCATGTGCTGAAAGCTTTGAAAAGTAAAAATTAGAGCATTAATTACAAAGTCTAAAGCTACTTCGTAGTAATTTTTTATTTGCACAAAACACTTCCTATCTAATAGAAGAACCTAAAGAAGATATAAACGATCCTTTCAATGGAATTTTTGTTAATTCCTCTTAAAATGAATAAAGCTAAGGATCAAATAAAGAAGCCCCGAAGAAAAAAATGTTATAATAGATAGAGTAAAAAGAGGATGTCCTGGAAATTTAGGACATCTCTTTTGAAGATATTCTTAAGCAAATAGAAGCTGGTGAGGAATTTGATTTTCAGAGTTAATTATGAAAAAAAGAATCATTCTTTGTAATTAGACATTTAATGTATTCTTTTATAACTATCCCACATCTCTTAACTTAAGTACAAATAACCATTTTTACTTTTGCGTAGTTAAAATTAATCATTTGTAGCCTAAAACGTGATTGCTAGTTTACACTTTATATTTTAATTAAAATAAAAAACTAAAATGTTTAGATTTAAATCATAATGTATTCTAATCTTAAATAGTTCCTCATTATTAATCATATAAATAAATAGCTTTATAATCTCTCTATTTCGAAAGCTGAATTAGAATTACTCATTTTTCAAATATAGATGTATTAGATATTTAAAATTATTAATTTTTAAATTTCTTCTAAATCTTCTAAGTAGCTTACACTGTTTAATCCTTTTAAATTATAATAAACTTGCTAATGTTCCTTGTCATTTATTAGTTTAAAATACTATTTGATAGAAATATGTTATATTAATGGAGATATTCAAATTATAAGTAATTATTAGTTAAAAATAAAAGAAAAGACAGATAACATAAGAAGACTGAAAAACTCCATTAATAAATGTTTAATTTATAGAGATATAATATATTTCCTAGAGCAATCTCTCTTTTATTTTATATCATATATTTCTTTTCATAATTAACATCATAAACAGTTAAGATCTTTTAAAGAATACAAATTTATTCTTTTAATTTAGCAGAGGCTTAGTTATGTTTTGAAAAGATATCCAATAAAATTACTAGCTTATATATTGTATTGAGGTAGTAAAGATGATTTAAAGAGAAAAGGATTGAAATGAAGCGAATAAAGTATTTAATGCTAGCTCATTAAAGTATTATGCTATCTTAATTATGATTAAAATTTATCTATCATTAAGTAAAATTAAAAAAAACTACAATAGCTTATATTTACTATGCTTATATCCTTAATTTAGAGTTGATATTCTATTGTGTAAGTATTTATTTTGTTGAATTATTATTCTTTTAAATTAAGAAAATTTATGATACCTAGTATTTCTAAAAATCTTTAACTTCTTAAAATTAAATTATTTTTATTATAATGGAGCTAATAATAAAATACCTTAGCTTGAATTAATTAACTGAATCATATATGTATCACATTATTAAGATAATGCTCTTAATTCTAAATAGATGTATTATATTCTATGAAATAAACCATTTTCTTTTTAGAAATTATTTGATATCAATGCTTATAATACTTCCACCCCAACTCCTCTAGATTTCATTCCCAAAATCCCTTAAGTGATTTAGCTTAAACTCTATCAAAAATATAGTTAATCCACAAGCATAGCATCTGATAATATATTTTTAGTTACTAATTTTTCAATTTCCTTAGCATATTTTTTATTAAAGGTTGGTATAATAAAATGAATAAACGAATGTATAAAATGTAAAAAGTAGATAGTTAACTTTATAGGTTAATATAACTATTAGTAGATAGCTTTATTTTATAATATGATTATATAATATAATAATTAACTCCTTTACTATATAAAACTATCATATATGCTATATTACCTTTTACCTTTGTTATAAACTTACTTTTGAGAGTTAAGCGAGTATTAAGAATAAATTATTTGCTAGCCCTTCTAATTTTCGAAGTATAGGTTTAGCGATATTGAATTGCTTTTTGGACAATCTAAAGGAAGAGTTATAAATGCTTTAAATTAATTTATAAATACTAAGAATCAATGCTGGTTAGAGGGTGTAAAGATATAATAAAGAATTTTCCTATTCACTAGCATGTTATCTAGACAATGCATGAAATTACAGATTCTTTTGGCTTCTAGTAGATAAAACTTCCAACTCTAGAGTTTACTGATCTATTTAGAAAATCCCTTGGATAATCCAGTGATATTGTTCTTCATGAAATGTTCTTGCTTCAAGATAACAAAATATGTCTTAGACCTGAAGGAACGGCTGGAGCTTTAAGAGCTTTTCTTTCAGAAAGTTAGTCAAGCTTACCTATAAGATGGAAATATCATGGGTCTATGTTTAGACATGAACGTCCTTAACATGGTAGGTTGAGAGAATTTACTTAATTTGGAATAGAAACATTCTCAAATTAGCCTCATTGGAATTAAGATATCGAAATATTGACAACAGGGTATTAAATAGTAAAGAAACTAGGCATAGCAGATTAGGTAGTGCTGGAAATCAATAATATAGGAACACCAGCTGATAGAAAGGAATATGGAAAAATCTTATATGATCATTTTAAAGATTCTGATAATCCTAAAGTTTAGGAAAAACTAAAGCATAATCCTATTCTAATTCTAGATGTCATAGATTTACCAGAGGGAATACCTTCTTTCAGAAATTTTATAAATGAAAAATCATTAAAAAATTTTGAAGAAACTAAGTAACATTTAGATTCCTTAAAAATTCCTTACAAGGATAACTGAAAATTAGTACGCGGTTTAGAGTATTACAATGACTTATGCTTCGAATTCAAAACCAAATAGTTCACTGTGTTGGCTGGAGGAAGATATGACTACTTAAGTACTTCTTGAAATTAGAAGCAAGTGTTTGCATGTGGATGAGCAGCAGGAATAGAGCGTATAGTAGAAGCAATTAATTACGAAAGCAATCAAGACTTTATTGGAATAGTATTGCTCCATCCTATAGATATGCTAAAAGGAAATAGTCTAATTCATAGAATAAGAGAAGCTAACTAATTTAAAAAAGTTATTATATGTAATCCTGAGCTAAATACCAAATAACAGTTAAAAAAGCTTCAGAAAGCGTCTCATGTAATTTTCATTGGAGAAGAGGAACTTAATTCAGAAATATTAACAGTCAAAGAATTTGAAACAGGGGTTTAGAAAAAAGTTGAACTTAATAAGTTATTTAATTGAAAATTTTAAAAAGCAAACAGTCTAAATTATACATCTTAAAGAGCTAAAATATTTAAATTGCAATGATTATGAGTGTTTAAAGCATTAGTTAATTATAGCTATTTGTATTATTATAAGGGATAATTAGATTGAGATTTATTTGATTTAATTAGATAAAATGAAAAAATCATCTATTCATAATCCCACCGGTTTGCCAGGAATGGGCTATATCGTGCAAACAAAAGAAAACCTTTAATAGAAGTTACCACCTGTTAATAAAAAGCCTTAGTCAGCTAAAACTAATTTAACTGAGGAAATTGATCAAAAGGTTGAAAACTCCATAATCAGAATGCTAGAATAGAAATGCTAGGAAATGACAATTAAATATGATCAAGAAAATGCAGCTAAAGTAAAAATGTCTAAAAAGTTAGAAATCGTTATTAACTAAAATCATCAAATGCAGCATTAAAACGAAGATTTAAATATATAAATCGACAGTCTAAGAAGATAACTGAACAAAATACAAATTGAATTAGACTAAAAAAATCGTTTGATATAGTAGAATTAAATTTCATTTTAAAGTGAAGTTGAAAGATCTGAGTAATACAAAGAATTATATGATCGAGAAGCTTAAATGAGAGAAGACGAATAAGCAGAGCTTAATTAAGAGATTAAGCAATTCTAATAAATTTAGCAGAATCTATAAATTCGAATTTAGTAGCTAGAATAGTAAAATCATAATCTTGAATACTAAAAATGCGAAATGGTAGGTGAAATAGATTACTTGAAGAAGTAACTAGAGGAAAAAGAATTAAACTCTCTTGGAATTCAAGACACTTAGCAATCTTAGATGTAAAAAAACAACTTAGCTGTTTGCGAAAGTGCTATTCTCCAGAAAAAAATAAAAGAATTAGAATAAGCAAGAGACAAAAATCACGAAATTTAGAAATCTAAGGACGATGAAATTAAAAAGCTGAAAAATCAAATTCAAGTGATATCTGAAAAGTTAGAATTAGCCATATAGGATAGAAAATATGCAATAAAAATGTAAGAAAAGAAAGATTAGAAAATCTAATAACTTTAGGATAAAATTTACCAACTTTAATGCTAGTTACAGGTAAAAAATGAAGAATAGGTAACAAAAGAAGTAAAGAAGGTCTCAAAAGAAAAGCTAATTGCTGTTCAAGCATAGCCAGACTTATTTGATTGATATATTAATAAAATGAAAGATAAACTAACTAAGTTCATTTTCCTTGCTTATAAGTAATCTATTTAATTAATTCACTCTCTCATTATTTTACTAAGGAAAATTCAACAAAAAATAAAATTATGTTCAATTATGAAATTAAAATGCTTATAAATATAATCTAAAATAGCTAATAAAAATTATATTAATTATCATATTAGTATATCATCCTTTTAATCATCATGTTATTGAAAAATTTTCTCTAAATAGTTTATTTAATGCATTAAATTCAAAATTAGCTATTATTTTCATCTCAATCAAAAACGTATAATTTGCTATTTTTATCTAAATTAAAGATATTTCTTCTATATATTTACCAATAATTAAGGCTATAAGTAAGGACTAGAAAAGAGGTCTTAGATATCTTAATTAGAGACGTCAGATTTTATATGCTTTTATATTATATAAGCAATATTAAATTATCTAGGTTTTATTATTTAATTATAGTTAATGCTAAGATAGCTTTACCTTTATAAAAGCAAATTATTATTATCTACTAACTAGTTTATGAAGCTTGAATGGGTTATTAAAAGGAAAGTAAAAGAAATAAAATATTAATAGCATTACTGTATCTATGTTTCTAGCTAGTTAAAAGACATTATTCATACTTCTTCTAAGAATAAAATTTTAGTTCCTTTACTTTTATTTTTTTTGTTACATTATATTTATAAAATTTTGAGATTGAAAACAAAAGCTTAGGTCTTAAAATTAAAGAAGTAAAATGGATTCGTTTTTAGAAGATTTTATTCAGTAAATAATTTTTAAAGTAAAGAATACCTCTAGTATTAAGTAAACACTCCCATTAAAGCAAGGATGATAGGAATAGTAGAATGGAAAGCATCATATTGTATAAAGTTAATTGAGCAGTTTACTAAAGAATATTAAAACCTAATACATAAGTAATATGATATAGATCTATTAAAGCTGATGAAATAACTAAATGGTGCTTTTATAAAAATAGGGAAGTAAAGTATTTAAATAGATGTAATTTTACTAATAAATAGGTAAAAAGCAATTAGTTATTATTTTATTCTAGCATTTTAAAAGCATTATATGGGATCTTGTGCTGGAAATAGTTTTAAAGAAGAGTTTCTTCCAAGTCTATCTAAGCTAATATACCCTAGAAAAACTTCTATTAAAATTTTGATTAAAAACGAGAATAATTAAGTGATGGGCTAGGAAATAGTCAAAATGAATTTAAAGAACCCAGTAGAGGCAAAGTGCTAATATGTTTCTATTAATCAGAAGCAAATCTTTATAAGTTAAACTGTGCTCCCTGGTATGGATCCTCGCTAATAATTCCCTAAAGATTGCTAAGACAGTTGCTATACAAATTTGTTTAAACTTCAGAACAGCTAAGAAGTATTTTTGGCAATTTTACTAGATGGTCATGGAAAGGAAGGATAATAGGTAGTAACATTTTGCATATAATTTATGAGTGATTTTTTTAAGCAGAACATTGAATAAATAGAGAAAGGAATGGCAGAACTTATATGCTCCTCTTTTGAAAAGTGTGACTCAGCTCTAAGATAAAATAAAAATTTAGATGTATCAAATTCAGGCTCTACATGTGTTTTAGTTCTAATAAATCAAGACACAATTGCCATTGCATCAGTAGGAGACTCCAGATGCATTTTAGGACGTCTTAGCAATCAAAAGTAGAAAGGAACTTAAGAAGAAAGCAGTAATAGTTAGTAGAGATAAATTGAACCAATAGCCCCTTTATAAGGTTTGTAATTGACGGTAGACTAAAAACCTGAGTATTAGGAGGAATATAATAGAATAGTTAAATTTGGAGGAACTGTAAGAAGATTAAAAGATGATAATGGAAATGAAGTAGGACCGTATCGAGTATGGAAAGGTAATTCTGCAACGCCAGGATTAGCAATGTCTAGGTAAGATTTTCAAATAGATCTTTCGGAGATGCCATAGGATCTGACCTTGGAGTTATTTCTAAACCAATAATTGTTTATCATAAAATTTCTCAAGTAGATCAGTTTATAATTCTAGCTTCAGATGGTGTTTGGTATATTTTTACTTTAGAGACACAATGTCGAATTAATTAGTAGTAGATTTCGTCGAAAAATACAGAAGATAAAGTAACAAAAAATAGGTGGAAGCAGTTGCAAACTCAGAAAAAAAAGCTAACGCTAAAGATTTATCAATTGCACAAATCCTATGTGAAGAAGCGAGAGTTAGATGATTCTAAATAGTTGAAGATGAAGATGTTATGATAGATGACATCAGTGCAGTTGTAATAGAGTTAAATATTAGTTAAGAGATAAGTAGTCAACTTTCAGCAAATCTGAAAGAGCCAACTTTGGCTTGCATTGATACTTCATTAATCAAGTAAAATGATATAAACGAATTACTACTTAGTATGTTGAAGTAAAATAGTATTTCCTTACCTGAAGCTAAAAAAGCCTTAGAACTAGATCCTGACTATATTCCTCCTATCTAGCCCAAAGAACAAAGTTAATAAATATAGGACAAAGACAAAGAAAAAATAATAGTCACAGAAAAAACCAATGAAATTTCAAATCTTCCATAAAACTAAATTGAAACAATCTAAAAGGAAGAAAAATTAAATGAGAAGGTTGATGAAGATTGGGAAACCAATTAGCTAGAAGTTTACCATAAAAACAAAAAGCATCGGTTTTCTAATGTAGTTTAGAAGAATAAATAGTGAATTCTTATAAAGTGTATTAATTTGCTATAATCAGCTTTAAAACTTATTTAAACAATCAAATACATAATTAAGAGATGATCAAATTAAATAGTGATTGGTATAATTTAACTAAGTAAATCTTAAAAGAAAAATCAATATTGAATACTTTACAGGAATAAATTATAATATTTATTGAAATGTCGATTCATCTTAATAAAGATTTCAAGTAAATGTATGAACATATTACTTAATAAGTTAGGATATTAGAGCTTAAAGTGCTTCTTTTTTAGTTATACTTCATGCCTTTATAAAACTCTAAGCAAAATTTATTTTAATGAAATCTTACTATAACCTTAAAAGAGCATTTTCTGAAAATCGTATTATAATTATTTATAGTATAATTATTATAAGCTTAATAAGTCTTCTTTTTCAAATAATTCTAATATAATATAACAAATTGATAGAATGAGGATTAATATACTTTATTTATTTCGAGTTTAATATAATTGAAATATTCAGTACAATGCTAGAGAGAAAATAATTAATAAATGTTCGTATCAAATAATTTGGATTTTATTATCAAAATGCAGCAAACCCGCCTATATTGAACTAGGTTTACAATAATAATTCATTAGTAATATCTTCTTCAAAAGATGTTAACTAATTCCTTTCTTCTTAATTGCTTTAATATGAGTAAACAGGCTCTTCCTTACAGTTAGTTAAGTCCTTGCAAGCTTAAACTCTATTATTCTTTTCGGTTTTTTTCTTTTAAACCTTGTTCTTAGTAGTTTTATTATTGTCTTGCAAAAGTAAATTTTTTTATAGATATTTAATTCTATTTTTTACTTAGTGCTCGTTTCTATGGAGCATCATCTTAGATATTACAGATCATTTACTGCCATATCTCTTATATAATTCCATAAGCATTTTATCTTCATCTTCAGCCCATATACCTTCTATATAAAATCTTACTTCTAAGTAACGGATCTGCATGACTTATGAATCTCTCACGACAGGTTTTTCTATTCCTTTTAGGCTCACATTGGAAGGTTTGGTTTAAAATATCAGAAATTTGCTTTCAGTTACAACCTTTTTCTTTGAGCTAACGAAGCAATTTATCTTCCTCCAGTGACCAACTTTATTAGCACGATTTCTTTCCCATTTTAAAAATGTATAATAATAAGCAAAAATTTTACATTCAATTTTGCTAAAACCCTAATTGAAAATAATTAAGCTTCAATTTATCAAATACTATTCCTTTTATTTAAAGCTTTGCTTGGATAAATTAAAAGCACTTTAAGAAAAAAAGTAGCTTTGTTTGCTATTTTATTTTATATCAAAAATTTTAAACAATTATTTCCCTCCTTAGAGTTTTCTATTAATATACTTTAAAAAATGTTCCCACAGAAAGAACTTGATGAGTAGAAAATCATTTTTAACTTGAATATTATATTATATCACTTCTCTTTTTTTTAATTGAACCATGAGCCAACTTTAGCAATTTGGCAAGTTTATTTAATACTTTAATTTCCAGCTAAAGAATTCTGTAAATTGTAAAAGACTTATAGTTGATAGCTAATCTATTTTATATTAGACAAGTAATTTTAAACTCTTTACACTATTTTTATACTTTATCAATAAGTAATTGTTTCTTACTTTAAACAACTTGCAGGATATATCAAAATTCACTATACATTACTTTAATTATTTTTATTTCTTCAACTTAATCTTAGAATTTCTTAAAAGAATGAACTCTTAGTTAATAAAAATCAGCTTTCTGCTTTATTTAAAAGTTTATTAATGAGATTACAAGTGAATTCTAATCTCTAGCATATGTATTTCCTTTCATTATTTATACATTATAGTAGCTTTCTTATTCATTCTTCATATACAGCAAGTCATTTACAATCTTATAGAAATTCTTAAAATGTTTACCTTATTAATTATTAGATAACTATCTCTCTGATAATAATAAGTGATATTTACCAGTCTAAGTTTCTTAAAGCTTATTCTTAGATATTATATAGTAGTTTTACCTTCAAAATCTGATTTTTTTTATAGCTTAAATTCTTAGAATTTCTAAGTAATTTAATGCTTAGTTCACTTATTAACCTTGGCATTTAATGTATATATACTTTATAATAAGTTAAAGTCTAAAATAATTTATTTAAATAGAGAAGCTTTAATTGGTACATTATATATAGTAAATATTCCAGTTTAAAAGAAAGAAGAAAATGCAATAAACTGTATAGAGTAATGAAGTACTATTGATTAAAGGTAGCTAAGCTGGATAAGCATAAAAATTAATATTTAGTTTTGAATCCTTAGATAGATAAAGCTATAATGTGGAATCTTTAAAAAACATCTTATATATAGTAGTTTACTATTTAGCGACTAAATAAACTAAATAGTTTTTTAAATTAAGAATGCAAACTCATAGTTAGTTAGAAAAGGAAAATTAAATTATGAGCGTTAAGGCGTAATAACTATACCTGTACTTAATATATTAAATTATAAATAGTAGAATCTAGATAGTTTACTAAGTTAATAAATAAGAAAAATTATTTTCAATTTGTTCCTCCGGTCATCCTAATAACACAACAGATTAGCAAGAGAGCAATTTAAATTACATTTAGACGCTTAGTGAAAACAATAAATATATAAATTATAAAGGGATAAAAAATTGTGGTTAGGATTGTGAAAGCTTAAAGTAAGCTATCGTATACCATTTAAAAACATTGAGACAGTAAACAATTCTGATAATTAGATATAATTCAATAAAATAACTTATATTAAAAGAATTTAAGAAGGAAGATAAAGTAGTTGATACTAGAAATGTTTTATTTAAAGCAATATTAAAATAGTTATTAATTATTATGCTTCTCAGTTCTTTTATTTAGTAAGTTAAACTTATAAAAATTGAATAGTGTAAATATATTTTTGCAACTATAATCATAATAGCTAAAGAAATTTTCTATTTATGCTTTTAAAATTTTTCTAAATTCATAATCAAATTCATTTTTAGAATCTTCATGACAAATTAAAAGAAAAAACTCATAATAAAGGATGAAACTGATATTTAAGCAATCATCTTTATATAAACTTATATTAATCTAAGAAAAGTAAAGTTAAAGTTATTTGAAAGTAATTTTCTATGATTATTAAAGATATTAATTAAATAGCAGCCTTTATGAATCTTTCTTTCTAAAATAATCAAAATTAATTTATAAGCTAATTATTTTTATCTCATGTGAAATTAGCATCGTCTAATTTTATAAAGAGATTGTTAAATTTATTTAGTTTTCTTAATCTTTTTATAAAGATCATAATTAAATGTATTATTTAGATTAGAGTGTCATATAATAATAAATCAGAATGGTGCTGATAATGTTCTTTTTATAGCATAATAAGAAATTTTTATATTTATATCTAAGACACATAAATAGATTTTATGTTGATATACACGTTTAAAGCAAAAGTTTTATAAAAATAGAATTTAAGAGTATTTAGTTAATATGGAAATAGCAAAATTAAGTAATACCAGAATATGCTTCTCGTTTAATAATTTTGTTTCTAAACTTCTAATTAAAATTTGAAACTAAAGATATTCTTTTTGCTTAAATATATAAACTAAATATCATTTTATTCCTAAAATCTTTTAGTTGTACTAAGATAATATACAATTTAGATTTATGAGATGCTTATATTTTAGGAGAGTTGCATTTTATAATAGTTTATTTAGTTAAAAATATTTATTAAATGTTCAGAGCAAATGCATTTTAGTAGCTTTCCTTAGTTTTCTCCAAAGAATAAAAATAATAGCTGCGACCTGTATAAAATCTTACAGAACCCATAGCTAGAAAAACAAAAATTAGTTGTCTCCAGATGCTTTGAGATTGTTGTATCATTTCATTCTGGCTTTAAATAACCTTTTTCATATCTTCTTATTTCTTTTCTACTTCGGTTTTCTAATTCATATATTCAATCATGCTCTCTTAAATGGCTTTGAGTTCTTCTTTTTCTTCATTATACTATTATTAAACTCTAAATACATTTTCTTATATTTCCTTTTAATAATCTTTTATTGTTTGCTTGAAATCAGTTTCATATTTGGCTATATCGTTGGCTATTCTTGCAGCTGTCTCCACAATTTTGATCAACTCTTCACTGAATTTCTAAGATTCAGCTTTTAGTTCTTGAATTGTGTTTAGTTAAGCTTATATTGCTTATTTCTTTCAATTTTAGCTTTTATTTTCGTTTTTTTCGTCGCTTTAAATTTTTGCTTCAACTTGTTTTGCTTCTTGACTCTCTGTATTAGTTTGAATTTATTGATCTTATTGAATTTTTTCTTAGTAAAAGTTAGGGTTTTTGTTATAAAATTTAACAGAATAGATTTGGTATTCTTCTTATTATTGTTGCGTTTACATTCCAATCTATAGTCAGGTATTGATTTATCTTTCGCCTTTTATGGAAAAGCAGTTTAAAAAATCTCCAGTACTATTGTTTTATAAGTAGACATCCAAAATCTTGCTATCTATGCTGACTCTTAAGGTAAATCTTTATCTTAAATTCTAAGAGCATTTGGATTTGATTCTTCTTCAAAATGCAGGCTCCATTTACTGTAATCTAGGTTAGTACTTCAAGAAAACTTAATGTTCAACTTAGTCTTTCAAATTTATTACTGAAATTTCAGTGTCTAGTATTATTAAGTATCCCTAAAATTCATTAAATCCAAATAGTGTGCCTTGTTGAGGTTATTATAAGTTCTAAGTTATCATGATACCTATTTAACCTCCTCCGTTTTACGCTGCAGCATCATTTGCAATATTAATATCCAAATCAACATAATATCTGTCTGTTTATATCTAATTTTTGTTATGAATCATTAATCTGTTATTAGCCTGTTTATTTGTTAGTTCTACATAGCTATCTTATCATAACAATGGCGAGCTTGACACCCAGTTTTCCTAAAAGTCAGAAAAAGAGGTGAATGAGTGTTAAGGAATAAGTTCTTATGCTGTTATTTAATTTATGATTCATATAATCATAAAAATAGCCATTGTATTAATATTTATTTTCTTTCTATTATTATATTCAGCCTAGTCTCTATTAAGCTAGACAAATCATCTAGTCTTCTAATCCTAATTGAAACTTTCTTTAAGACTATGCTTATAGAGTTTATATAAATAGACGAAGCTTAATTATTAGAAATAGTTCAGATTTTGTATTAAATTAATATTTTAACTTTAAGTTCTTTAGCTCTTCTAAAGCCTATTATTCAGATTCATCTGCTATATAAGTATAAAATTAAAATAACTTAGAAGCATTTCATAAACAGTTTTTCTATTTAATATTTTAAAAGTTTTACATAATAAAAAGTAAAAATGGATTATTAATTCATATTCTTTTTAAATCTCTATAATAGTTCATTTTCTACCACTAAATAGACTTAATATACTTTATTCATTTCCTTTCATAAAATTTGGAGCGATTCTAACTAATTAAAGCATTTCACTATTTAAATAAATTTAAAATTTAAGTATATAACCAAAGGGTAATTTTCTGTTTAATTAATTACTAAAAATTGTAAATAGCAAGCTAGTTTATGAATTAGTTAGGTTTAATAAATATCTTTAGTAAGGGGTTATAAAAAATGAGATGTAGTGTGAATAAATAAAATAAGAATTGTTAAAGAGCATTTATAATTTCATTTAATTATTTTTCTTCTATTTAATTCTTTTTAGCCTTTTTACTTTTTTGCTTTGTCACGCTAGTATTATTTTCAGAGACTGACTCTATATTTGTTGTTGCTAAATTCATTCCGCTCGAAGTCAGCTTGACTGTTGAGTTATAGTCCTTTCCATTATTTTTGAATAGTTTTTCAGCCCATATAAATTGAGCAGTTTTTGGAATCTGTACTTTAGCATTGTCTTCAGAAGAGTCGTTCAAATCACTTTCTAGATCTGATTGTTGAGAAGGATGGAATTTTAACTATAGCTTCTAATTTCAAGAAACTACTTCTTCCTCTGAATCACACTTAATATCTACTTAAAGCCTAACTTTAGTTTGCTTATTATTCATTTTATTTTTAATTTTCCCATCTAGTAATTAGATAGCTGCGCCAAGCCCAAGAATCAAAGCTCTGTAGTTCTTTATAACATGTTCTAATTTTTAGGCATTTTCTAGGCATTTTTTCCATTCTTTAATATATTTAAAAATTTTTCCTTTGTCTTCATTAACCTCATTTATATCAAAAATGCATGATATTTTGAAAGTGAATTGCATATTTTATTGCTTGCAATTGAAGTTAATACATATCATTGAGCATTTGTTAAAAATTAAAGCGAACCGAATGAAGTTAAAAATCACAAATTTGAAAGCCTTCAAGTATCCAATACAGTACTCAGGAATTTTTTCAATATTAAGTTCTAGGCTATTTTTATACTAAGTAGTTAGTTGCTTTAGCTCAAAAAATTATTCTTCAATTACATGAAATGGGTTAAATCTATTCCCTGATTTCAAAAATTTTTTATTGCATAGCATCTTCCCAAGGAAATGCAAAGAATCTATTTCATAACTTAAGAGTAGTTCTTCATAAGCGTTTTTTTGCTACTGTTCTAGTTTTTATTGAATTTAGTCCATTTTATCTTATAACACTGACCAGTTCTAAATAAACTTTTCATTAGTTTACGAGTTGAGTTGTGCGAACTCTTTTAATTACTAAAGCTTCTATTCCATTAAACTGTTTTCATCCAATTTTTTTTCTTTATCAAAATCTTCTTCGTTTTCTTAATCAAGAAATTAGGATTTTTTGGTTTTCTTTCCTTTTTTACAAATAATATCTATTAGAAGTTTCAACGAAACCACGTTGTTTGCTAGTCACACTTTTTCAATGTCATTTTTTTCGACTTTTAATTAAGTCTAGCATTTGATGAGTTAGTTAACAAGACTTTCAGGAGCTGGATCCTCTTTGAACTGCTCTTTCATGCTAGTCAAACTACTTTAAGTTTTGATTGACTTCATTTAATCAATAGAAACCTTAAAAATACTAATATAATTATATTTTTAAATAATTTAACAAGTTCCTACTTATCTTTTACAGTTATAAGCCAATAAATTGCTTTTCAACTTCAATCAATTAGAGCTATTATATAATCGAAATATCTTCATTTCTTTTTATCTATTAATGTTCCTTTTTAGTTTGATTTTAAAATAATCCTTCATCATGACTAAAAGTTAGAGAGTTTGTTACTCTTATACAACTTTTTAAATGTCACTTTAAATGATAGTGTAATCACTCCTTTATTATTACTAAGCACTTAATTTATTAAGCTTTTAGATTATTAATTTACTCTTTTTAATAGTTTTTTACTCCAGTTCCATATTTTAATACTTAGATAGAATTACTAATGTTAGCTAGCAAGTCTTATATCACTTTATATAAAGCCTAACATATTTTTATTTAAATGTTGCTTATCTTTTATCTAAGTTTATTCTTTTTATCAATCTTTCTACAAACTTCTTGAAAAAGAATTATTAGATGTTGAGCAGCCCATTGTGTAAAGTAAAGGTTTGATTTTATTATTGTAGCCTAATAAATAAATTTATTTTTAAGTAATATTACCTTTTAAATCTAAATATGTATTTTGCTTACTGATACCGTAGCATTTTAGCTAGCAATACTTAAGAAAATGTTTTAAATCTATCCATTTACAAATCAACAAATTACTATATAATTTTTAACTTCACTACCAGAAGTTCTAAGATTGAAGTAGTATCCTCCTAGTTGTTAGTTAAAAGAATCATAGTATTAAAGAAGTTAGGTAAAAGAATTAAAGGAGGTTTAATTATGCTAGATAAAAATAGTTTATATAATTAAGAGTTAGAAATCAAATAGTTGCTTTTAATGCTTCGATTAAACTCCAATCACCTTTCTTAAGATCATATGCATTTATAGTCAAGTTTGGATTATATATATATATGCTACTTTATTTATGAATAAAGTCATACCAGCAGTATTTATTGTTGAATTATATTGGAAATTCTTATCCATGACTTTGAACTCTTTTGCTATCAAAGATAGATGTTTCTATCACAGGAGTTGTGTTGTTGAAAACTACAACGCTATTAACATATGACACAAAACCTGCACTTACAAAAGAGATTTTTTTTTATAGTTGCAAGGAGTGCTTAAATCATTGCTAGACTTAAGAATCATAATAAACTATTTAATTTTATTAAGTTATATCTGTCCCTCCAAAAAGAAATAAAACTTTATCATAAATTCCAATTCCTCCTGTTTATCAACTTCTTTAATAGCAAATGTCCTAAAGCTCGGTAAACTTTTTGTTTTTTAAATTAAAAGTTTCAAATTTAAGGCTTTAATATCCTCCTACTATATATAACAAATCTTAACTCTTTTCAAATATAGCTTTATGTAAAGTTCTTTTATGTAGCATTTAAAGTCTTTCACTAACATCAATAAGTTATGTTGAAGGTTCATTGCTTGTATATATTAGTTAAATCCTTTTTTGGAGTCATTATTTTGTGTTAAAGTGATTTCCAGAGATAAGCAATAAAAAGTTATTTATTTGAGTGATGTGACTATAACTTTCACACTATATTCAGTTAAGTCTCTCTAATTTTTATTAGAATAATTACTTTTTTCCAATGAATAGAGAATAAAGATTATCTTACAATATGATTCTATAAATCTTATTTTGGCATAAGTTAGGCAATATCTCGTATTTAACTAGGAGTAAACCTATTCTACCAAATAATAACTTTATGTTTTCTTTTTTCTTTAAAGCCTTTCTTAAAAATAAAATCTTAGGGAACTAGGTTATTTTGGATTCCATTTAGATAAAAATATTTAAACTTTTAAATTAATTTTATACGTATATTATACAAACTAAGCTTATTTCAGTTAAATTCAATAGTCAGTAGGCTTGAATATGTATTTCTATATTTAACTTATATTAATAGACTAAGCAGCAACTTAAATACTGGAAAAGAAAGTTGAACAAAATATTTGATTAAGAAACAAGATTTTAGTAAGGTAATTGCTGCTGAAATAGTTACAGTTGAAAATGATATCTATTTATTGTTGGGTTTTATAACTTTCAATCTTTTATTGGTATTAATATAAATGGCAGATGATCTTGTACATAAATCATCTTATTAGTTAGGAACTCTTAAAGAAATTTGATAGAGATAGTAAAATTCGTTTGAACTTTCTAAGAATGAAAACCAAACTAGTATGACTATTTAGTTAAGTCCTAAAAATAACGTGGAAGAGTTTTTCAATAGATAAGCTTAAAATAATGAATAAAAGTAGTAAAATGGTAATAGTGAAAGAATTTAATAAGAAACATAAATAAATGAAAATTAAAATGGATAAATTAAAGGAGCTAAGAACTTGAATAAATTTGAATAGTTTTCAAGAGGATATTGGTCTATATTAAAATAGATTGATGCTTATAAAAAACCTATTTATTTTACTTATAAGGGATAGCAAAGTGTTTCAACACGTCTAGGAAGTTGCTGCTCTTTTTTAGTGATATTTATGACTACTCTATATGGAATTTATATGTTAGATAGGTATAAGCAAAGAAGAGACAGCAATTAAAGTTCTGTTCTGAGTGTTGATCCAAAGAAACTCGAGCGATAGTTTACTCAGGAAGGTTATGATATAAACATTGCATTTAAAGTGACTGTAGATGAAAGCTATGTAAAATTTGTCGCTTTTATAGAGCTTTATGAATTTGTTGAAGTGGACGGAGAGGTGGTTAGAAATCAGACAAAAATCGTTGCTAGACTTGAAAAATGTTAAAGAAAACATTTTCACAAGGAAAACGTAGACTTTGATAACTGAGATCTAGGAGGTTTTTGATGCTTTAAAGATAGAAACCTTGCTGCTTTTGAAGGATTGGAAACTTCAACTAGATTTGGAATGTTTTGATTTGCGTTGGAACAATGTAAGGAAGATTTTAAAAATAGATCAACAGACTATAATGGACCTTGCAAAACCGAAGAAGAGATTGACGCCTATATTTAAGTAAATTAAACAATCATTTATTTTTATGTTGAAGATAAGTATTATGATAAGAGAGAAACTGATGATTCAGAACTAGTCAAACCTTTAGGACAAATGGACTATTGATATCTCTGATCAAATACCTGTTTCCATGTAAACGCCAATATGAGATATACTAATTTAGTAAAGCAGAACAGTTTAATACCTCAAATAAATGTAGATGAGAAATAAATTTATTTCAAATGGATAGAGAATCATATGAAGAATGTATTTTGAACAGCTGGATAACCTATTGAGTAGAAAACTTATTATAGAGTATTCATGAGGTTAGATTCGTAATATATATCTCTTAGAGATACTAATCTTAATGGTTTCGACATTCTGGCACTTTTAGGTGGTTTCAAAGAAGGTATAACTCTTGTGATATTTTTAATATTCTGCAAATTGATAAATTTTTAGAGTAAAAGAAAAATAGTAAATAACTTAAAATAGAAGCATTATAAAATAAATACTTGCTAAAAAATGTTTATATGTTGTTTTGGTAAATGCTTTAGGAAGAAAATGTAGAAAATGAGAACAGATATAGACGAAATAGAAGAACTAGAAAAGCAAATAGAGAAAGATTTTGATGCTTATGAATATATAGAGATGAAGAATAGAAAGTGAGTTCTTTTTCGTCAATTGCTCATATTTATAACTTTTAACTATTTACTTGTATCATCACACATTTTTCTCTTACATTTACATATTCAATCTTTATTTTTCTATTATAGTAATATCATTATTACGTTTGTTTATTCTGGATCATTCTATAATTAATATAATTCACAAATAATCTACAAAGATATTTTAAAAGCAATGACACATATTTTCTAAAAGATATTAGATTGAAAGAAAATGAAAAGCATAAAGAACATTAAATTAAGCTTTTTAAAATAAAGTTAAAGACTAACTTAGAAAAAAGAATTTCTCATAAATATAAAATAAATTCTATCCTAGATTCACTTAATACCTTATTAAATAAAACTTACTTGTTCTTAAATTAATTAAGATAATATTACTTTATCAAATATTATTATCATCATCTAAAAATATGATATGCATAATATTACTTTTTTTAAATTTTTTCTAAAGTAATCAAATAATACTTTTAAGAAATTGAAGAATGTTAAATATTATTTAATTCTTCAGCTTTCGAAATATCTTCTAATATAAAGCTTAAGTGCAATTATTGCTTGAATATATCTAAGATAGGATAGCTCTTTTAATTTTTAATTTTCATACCTTTTTTACTAAAATTTAATAATTTAGTACCTTTAATTATATTTTTTAGTTGATCATCATTAGAAATAAAGCATAATGAATGAATATGCTATTAAAATTAATCTAGATGCTTAAAGATTTAAATATTTGATTATATAGTAGGTATTTCCTACTTTATTGAATAGTTAAATACTTAATTATTTTATCTAAATAAATTAAAGCTTTAAAAGTAATTTTATTTATACCTGCTATAAGAAAACAGTCTTCAGATACAAGAAACATTATAAAACTTACACATAAACATAATTTTGAAAAGAAGGAAATAATAAATATACAATAAACAATGAAACTAATAAAAATAGAGAAAAAAGAAATGCTAGAATATAATCAAATATTAATAAATTAAGAAACAAAAAAGAATAAATAAATCCTAGAAGATATTGATCTTAAGATTAAAAAAACATGGTCTAGCATAAAACAAAAACATTAACAAATAACTTGATTTTAAGAATGATTGAGGGAAAAATAAATCCATTAGTAATATTTGAATAAAGAAGACTTAAAATAATTATTTTCAGAATGAACAAAGATACAAGAAGAAGAGAAACTAAACTAAAAAGAATCAAATCAAAACAATAATGAAGACCTAAGAGTTTCAGAATGAGAGTGATATCATAAAAATTATTTTATTAAGCTGAAAGGAGAACATTATTTAATTTAATTTATACCTGCTATTTAGTTTTCCTTTAATTAATTATAACTGTATATAACTTTCTGGACTTAATTATTTATAATAAAATAAGGGAAACTTTAATGAAGTAGATGAATAGAATAATTACTTTGATTATAATTATAAAATAGGCAACTAGTCAATTTCTTTTAATACTTTTATTTATGTAAATTTTAACTTTTAGAGCTAAAAAGCCTTATATTTATTATGGACTTTTCTTTTAATGTTTATATTAAAAAATCAAAAATTATAAATTGTCATTCAACCTTTACTCTAACTAAGTTCTCTATAAGTATTTAAAAGAATAGCAAAAGGACTAAGCAACTAGTTAACTGTTAATTAGCTAAGAAGAAATAAATTAGATATTGAAATTAATGGTAGTCAGAAAAACAAAAGATTTGAACTTTCTACACATTAAATAGCAAAAAGATTTGAAGTATAACTAATTAAAAATTCTAAAAGATAAGATAAATTATTTAAAAGCAGATATAATAATAAGCTTATAACATCTCCTTATACAGAAGCTAAGTTTAGAAATAATTTGTTAATTACCAGAAGTAATTCAATTTTAAAATATTTAAGTACACCTCTTAAGTTCAAAATAGAACTAGTAGAAGAATAATTGGCTTTAATCTTTATAGATTATAAGTAACAAAAATTATACTTTAACTAGAACCAAAAGATGATTTTAGTAATAATTTGATGATATGTAATTTATTTCTTAAGCCATTATTTCAATATACATGAATTTTACATTTAATTAAAGCTAAAGTATCATCTTTTTTGTATTAATTTCATTTCTTAAGCCCATTAGATCTAATATTCCTAATTTGAAAAAGATAAAATAAACGTACGTTTTTGGTTGTGGAAAACCCTAATTTTTAGAGTTTTGCTTAGTTTGTTGACTTTAATTAGGAGGATTTATTTATTCTTACTGTATATTATTTTGCTAATTCTAAATAGGAGTTTAATCACCTATTTACTTTTTTCCTGCTGCTTAAGTTATTTCAGTTTCTTAATTCTATGCTTGCCCTTATTTATTTTAGTTCTTTTTTTGATTATTCTATACTTAGCAAAAACTTACAAAGTTTAGAATAGTTCAGTCGAAAATAAAATCATATTGGAAGCTTTCTCTAAAAAATAAGTCTTTAAACATCCTTTTTAATTGTACATAATCAGGTCTTTAGTCGAATCCTAATTTTCTGCAATAGTTCATGTAGGAACTGAACTCTGGAGGTAAATTAGCACAAAGACTTTCGATACTTGTTTCATTATATTTTTACTTTATCTTTCTATATTTTTCCGATTTGGTATTACCAGTTTAACCTTATCATGGTAATTTACCTTTTAGAAAATAAATTAAAACATATCCGATTCCCTCTAAATCATCTCTTCTGGATTATTCAATTCCCATATGAGTATTCAAACTAGCATATCTTGCAGTACCTGTCAAACTTTTTCCTTCCTTATATCTAATGTGCTGTTAAGTTTTAGGATCTATATATTTCTTTGCCAATCCAAAATCTATGACATGTATCATATTAGCCTTTTTACCCAAACCTATGAGAAAGTTATCAGGTTTTATATCTCTGTGAATATAGTTCTTTGCATGCATTAGCTCTATGCGCGATATTATTTGATCAGCTAGCATCAATGTTGTTTTAAGTGTTAATTTTCGATTGCAAAAGTTAAATAAATCTTCTAGCGAGGGACCTAATAAGTCAATAACCATTACATTATAATCTCCTTCAACTCCATATCAATGAATATTGGGAATTCCAGGACCTCCTTATAGAATTCTGTAAATTTTAGATTCATAAAGTAGCTGAGGATGCTTGCTTTTAACAGATTCTAACTTAATAGCTACCTCTTCATTTGTTTAGACATTAGTTCCCAAGTAAATATCGCCAAAAGATCCATATCCTATTTTTCTTCCTAATCTATATTTGCCTCCCACTCGAAGTTCCATTGTAATATTTTCGAAATATAACAGTTTAAAAAATTTTAATTAATTGAGAAATGAAAAAACTTAAGCATCTTAGAATAAACGTTTTCTTAATCTGATTTAAAAAACACCTATCATTAGAAAATCTTTATATGCATTTATTTAATTGAACTATATACTTAAATCATTTAGATATCTG
Source organism: Loxodes magnus (assembly GCA_946699065.1). Classification (NCBI taxonomy): domain Eukaryota; phylum Ciliophora; class Karyorelictea; order Loxodida; family Loxodidae; genus Loxodes; species Loxodes magnus. The sequence continues at coordinate 535,159 of CAMPDV010000068.1, read as the reverse complement.
ATAGCTTATTTAATACACTCAATTAATATAGACTATTTTATAGTTTACTTTTATGAAAATAGTGGTACTTAATATCGCTAATTCAATGTTTGCCTATTTATTTATAATTATCATATATCTATTCCTGACTTTTTAATTTCTTAGCAGCAAATATAGTGTCAATGTTGTAGATTACATTGAGATATAAAGGATTTGAGTAAAGTTTTTTGTTGAGTATTCAAATTAGTTAATTAAGGATATTGATTGATTATATTATGCACTATTTATAAATTTTACCAAAGAATGAAGATAAATGTAATTGCTCATTAATAATTAATTTAGTTCTATCACTTAAATTCCTTTAAGGATAATCATTCTTTATAGTAATAAAATTCTTTCTTGTATAATTTAATCTAATTGTTGTCTTTATTTATTAAATTTAATCTATCTTAGTAATTAAAACATCTAATAAGTCTAATATATAGTCATATTGCTAATAAGCATATCTTTCTATTTAATCTTATCAAGAAATTATCATTGCCTATTTATAAGCTTTATTTCTTGTGCTGCTTAATTGCCGACTTAGTTGCTCAAACTGCTTTTTATTTTTTAAATACTTAAATTAAGTCCTCAGTTATATTCAAAAATATATTTAAAAAATTAAGCAATAATTTACATAAAAGAGCTGTAAATAAGAATAATTATGCTTCCTTTTAATTAAAACTTAAGTTTTCTCATAAAGCAATTATTAAATTTCTATTGCTTTCATAGTTTCTAAGAATGTAAAAGAATAGATAAAATAATTTCGTTCAAAGTTAATTATAATCTAAATGCATAATTAAACAAATGAAGAATTATAGCCAAATATATGCATAAATAAGTATCAGTTATAGTTATAGGCTATTTATGCTTTAGTATATAATCATTATTTAATCAAGAAGAAGCAAAAGAAGTAGTTATTATTAACATCTAAGACTTGATTTAATGCAATATGATCATATAAATCATTATAAGCCTTAAAATAGTAGGAATTTACACTTAAATTTTTATTTTAGAGTAGATATTTTAAATAATCCACTAAATTTAATAAATAGAAAAGAAGATAAGAGCATTATAATATTAAATACTCTTATACTAAGAATTTCTTTATTTCATTAAAGGTATTTTAACTCTATCTGATAAACATTAAAAATATAATCTTTAAATTTTAAGCAAAATTAATACTTAAATGTTGAAGTTAGAATGAAAATAAACTAATTTAAAATTAGAAATAGTTTGAAGCCTTATTAATAAGGAAATTTAAGTGATAAAATTTTGGAAAATATGAAGACTTTAATAAAAATAATAATCTTTATTCACTTAAATAAATCAATCTATAATAATTAAAATATATGAATAATACAAAAATATTCAAATACCTTAAATACCTGAATTTCTTTTCATCTTTTGCATAAAAAAACTAACTATATCAAGAAATAGAAAGTATATATAATTTTTTTAATTCATCCATAACAAAAAGCAGGAAGAATTGTAAAATTTGTAATTTTTTAAATTTAAATGAAAATAATCTCTTTTTATATCCTTAAGCACAAATATTTAAAAATAAGATTTTATTTTTTCTAAATTATTTATTTTCATAAGTTGTAGCAAATAACTAAAATATTTTATTTTAAACTTGGCAGAATTAGAGACTCTTTCAATACAAAAATATTTTAGATTAAATTCTTGATAAAAAGTTAAAAGCATAAGCAATATATGAAATTATACCCTTTTTATTTAATAATTTTTAATTTTTGGGCAATAAAAAATAGACTTTATAAATAATAAATTAGATTGTAATTTTAATTTTAAATTATTAGCTATAGATATATTATTTTTTATAATAACTTATTTGGAATAACTTTCTATAATAAAATATTTTAAAACTTTTAACTATAAAAGAAATTAATAATCTAGCAAAATATAACTATGAATAAGGGATTATCCTAGTCATAATTTTATTTATATTAAAACATTTAAATTATGTGATCATAAAATAATTTCTTTGATAAATATGCAATTATTCATAGTAGTTTCTTTGTTAATTAATATAATATTCAATAAAATTCCTTTATTTTATTCAAAAGAGTATACATTATAAATAATTAGCAATTACATTCTTAATATAAACTATTCCTTTGTTTTTATTTCACCAATATTATGTTTGTATCTCTATTAAAAAAGAACTTATGTTCCTACTTTTTTAGTTTCATCATACATTAAATTTTTTTCTGAGAGATGCTTAAGTATACTACTAAAATTAAAGAAAATATAAATTTATTTTTATTGAATATATTACTATTAATAAGTTAAATTGAACTTATTTAAAGATTCTCCAAGGATTAAATTACATTAAGCTATAACTTTCAGTTAATTTATTTTCTATAAATGAAAATAAATAAAAATAAAAGTTTGAATATTAAAAAGGATAATCTAATAAATAGAATTTAATTAACCTTATTATATGCTTTAGTTATATTTTCATTGTTAGAAATATTTAAATATTTCTTTAAATAATTTTATATTATAAAGGCTTATAATATATGTAAGAACTATTTTCATGTGATAAAAGAAGGGGATATTTATAATTTTCAGTTTATAGATGTGAAATAAAAGTAAGCTGCTTCATAAAAATTAAAGCTATATTAAGAAATATAAATAAATTATCTATTTAAATGATTCTAAAACGTAGATGAAATTCAAATAAAAACTAACATTAAGCTAGAAATATTTAATAACGACTGAAAGAAAAAGACAAAGAGAAAAAAAGAAAATAATATAAATTAAAAAATAAACTAAAATAAAATAATTTATAAGATCTTAATTAATAAATACTAAAAGAATTTTAAAATCAAACAATTTATATATTTATTTATAAATCAAAGTAAATAAATTTTTAAAAGCTTAATTAAGGTCAAATATCCCAAAAAATTAAATAAATTTGATTTGACGTTTAAATAAAATAAAATAAATAATATAAAAATAAAATTAGAAATATATGAAGAACAAATTAAAAAATTAAAATTTCATTTTGTAAGCAAAAAATTAATATATATATCCTAATTATATAATTTTTAGTAAAAAATCAAATAATTTACAAAAATTAAATTTTTCATAAAAGAAAAGTATTTAACTAAGAAATCAAATATTAAGAAAATTTTAATGTATTATATTAATACAATATTTAATTTAAATAATTTTTTTTTTCAAATTTAATCTAAACTTTATTAAAAAGTAAAACTAATATTAATTAAGAAAATATATAAATTAATATTATATCAAATTAAATAAAATTAAATGAGGTAAATAGTTTAAAAATCTTATAAATAAAACTTTTTTAATTGATAGAAGAAATATAGAAATTTAAATAGAAAAATAATCTAATAAAGAATGAAAGAAAAACTAAATAAGAGAATGATAAAAAAGCCAAAAGTACTTAATTTATTTTTAATTTAATTTAATTAAATAATCTCAAAAGCTTTTGTTAAATAAAAATATTTTCATATAATATTAAAAAGTTTCTAAAATAGTAATACTTTATAATAAATAAATAATTATCATAAGAATAAAAAAATTGTAATTTAATTAAGCTAAAAATACTAAAATAGGCAAAGATATGAATAAGTAGAAAATTAACTATGTAAAATTAAAAAAATATAAAATATAAAATCTTAAATAACCTATTTAATTAAAACTAATCTGCTAAAAATTATTTAAATCATAAATAAAAAATCATAAAACTATCAAAATCTATAAATATAAAAGCAATAATATACCAAAATATTGAGTTCTAAATTGAAATTTTAAAATAAATAAAAAATATTTTTTTACATTAAATCAATATCCTCAGATTCATTTGACTTTTCAATTTTAGCTTCAATTAAATATAGATTTAAAAACTCAGCTATTTGCCACCCGAATTCACTCATTCAAGCATTTTTTTAACTTTCTCTAACTCCAGTTTCTTACAAATTTTCTGCACAATTTTTTAATATTTAAAAACATCTTCATATACTCATCAAAAATATTCTAATTCAAAGTGAATAGCATCTTGTCTTGGATTTTATGAGGATTCTTTCAAGAATCTGCAAGTACTGAGAACTTACTTAATAGAGTTTTTTATTAATTTTAATAACAATTAATAGTGTAGTTTTAATTAAAAAATTTCTCTTAATTTTTTTAAAATGATCTAATTAAGCTTGCAAATACTTTTATTATTTTTTATTCAATTTACTATTAAGTACTTTTCAATTAAATTTTTAGATTAAAAATTTTTTAATTATTGAAGAATTCTTCAACATCATAATGTTATTATGAAAATACCAAAAATCATGAATAATATTGTAATAGAATGTTGTTGAAATATGATAAATTGTAAAAATTTATATTAAGCATTCATTTTTATAAATATTTAGTATATATATGCTTTATTATTTTTTAAATCATATCATATGCTGTTATTAGAATTAAAATATGCATCATCTGGATATGTAGCAGGAAATGAGCTACTGCTCCTATAATTATTTTTTAATTACATCACTTAAATGAACTATAGAATAAATGGTGAAAATGATTTTCTCTTTTTTTAATAAAATATTTAGCTAATTTATTTTATTCTTATATTCAAATAACTAAAATTACTCCAAGACTTATCAACTCCTTAAGTACTAAATTGTATACAAATTTGAATTTTTAGAGCTTTTAAAAAGTATAGCATTCCAAGTAATTTTCTCTTAATTTTAAGATATATTATTACTTATATCACTATTAGTATCTATTTTAGCATTTAAATCAGCTTTAATTATTTTTAATGACTACTAGCAGTTTCAATTACATTATTAAAGCTAGAATTTCCTTTAATTATGTCTATATATTTAAAATAATAATGATATTATCTATTTTCACTATATTTAAATAACTTCAATTATCTTACAAAATATATCTACCTTAAGTTAATTTAACCTTTGCTTTTCTTTATTTCTATATTTCTTACAAAAAAAGCTTTTCTTTATCTTATTAATTTGGTAGTTGCATAAGTTTTTATAGTTTTAGTTATTTTTGGATATAATTATCAGTAAGTTACTGTAGACTAGTCATATCATATTTAATATTTATGAAAATAATGGATATTAAAAATTAATAAAATGCTTCTTTCTATTTTAGTGCTTCAGCTTATTATAAATAAATGCCATATAACTTAAATAAAGTTAAAATGTTTTATCCTTTTTAATAGTATCTCTCATTTGCTATAAGTGTACTAAAATAAAATTAGAGCTGCAATATATTAGATAAGTTAAATGAAAATGATTCATCCTTTATTTTCTAATTATTTATCCTTAATCTTTGTGATTAATTTCAAAAACTAAGTGGATGATTCCTTATTAAGACTATTAGCTTAACCTTTATTACTACAATAAATAAATTAAAGTTTAATACTTATATGCAAGTAAGTATTTTATCTAATAGGTCTTAAAGCTAGCTTTATTAGCTAGTTTATCTAGCAGTAAACTTTTAGTTTTCTTATTATTTTTAAATAGAAAGCTATGCCTTTAATTATGTAACTGACAATATTTCATTCTGATTATCTCTAGATATTCTTAGCTAATGCTATTTAGCAGAATAGTAAGGAGATGATTAGGATATTAAATAATAGGTTAGATATATGAACTAGAGGAAATAGTGAAGAGTAACTTGATAAAGTAATAAAAGAAGTTTTGACTTATAATATATAAAAGAGTTTGTAGCAAATTAAGTAAAATTAATATAAAGGAACTTATATTTAAAATAAAAGTTAATGCATAGTAAGTTTGAAATTTATTTCTTTCTATCTAGAGTATCGCTTGATAAGCAAAAAGGGAGAAGGAACATTTTCTGAAGTACTTAAAGCTTAGTCTATTAAGACTGGAAAGTATGTGGCTATTAAATGTATGAAGAACCATTTTGATAGCATTGACTAAGTAAATAATTTAAGAGAGATTTAAGCTTTAAGAAGACTTAGCCCCCATCCTAACATTATTAAGCTTCTTGAAGTTCTATACGATGAACCTACTGGTAGGTTAGCTTTAGTATTTGAACTAATGGAAATGAATTTGTACGAATCAATTAGAGGAAGGAGACATTACTTGCCTGAATAGAAAGTAAAATTCTACATGTATAATCTGATGAAATCATTGGATCACATGCATAGAAATGGAATTTTTCATAGAGATATAAAGCCGTAACTATTAATACAGAGAAAATGTATTGCTTCTTGAAGATTAACTTAAATTAGCAGATTTCGGCTCTTGCCGTGGTATATATAGTAAATAACCTTATACGGAATATATTAGTACTAGATGGTATAGAGCTCCTGAATGCTTACTAACTGATGGCTACTATAATTACAAGATGGATATATGGGGGGTTGGATGCGTTTTTTTTGAAGTTCTAAGTTTATTTCCGCTTTTTCCAGGCACAAATGAACTTGATTAAGTTAATAAAATTCACAATGTCCTAGGTTCACCGCCAATTGAAATATTGAACCGTTTTAAAAAGTAACTTTAATTTGTATAGACATGCTAGTCACATGGATTTTAATTTTCCTTAAAGAGAAGGCACAGGAATTGATAAATTAGTCCCTCATATTTCACTAGAAGCAAGAGAATTAATTCTAATGATGCTTATTTATGATCCTGAAGAAAGGCCTTCTTCTAGGTAAATTATGAAGCATGCTTATTTCAAAGATTTAAGAGAAAACGACAAAAGAATACATAGAGCAGCAATTGCTATGTCTCCTTCATAAAACACCAAAAAAAGTGAAGAAGAATAGTCAACATAACAAGAAAGTGGAAGTGGGTAGTTTAATTAATCGACTAAAAAGGTAAAGCATAATCCAAGTCTTCCTTTATAACCTCAAAAATTGCCAGATATTAAAAATGGAGATACAAAAGATCAAAGTAAACAAGGAGAAGGAGATTCGGATCCAGATACAAATCTACCTCCAATTAAAGGAAATAATTATGTATAGAAAAACTATAATGTTTACTAGACACAGTATTAAAACAAAAAAAATCAACCTAAGTAGAATAAATATCCAACTGTAAAGCCAAATGTATCAGGAGTGAGTGGAGTATCTATGCACAAGCCTTATTAGTTCTAAAACTACTCTAAAAAGTATGTAAGCCCGTATGGTTAGAAAATTGTATATAAACCACAATAATGAGAAAAAGATTTATTTGACATTTTTAATGAGATGAAGTAATACTTCTCTTCATTAATTTAATTCTTCATTTTAATCTTTATCTAGTTAAAATTAATCTAAAATGCTTTTTTAGATAAAACTATTTAACATTTATGTTCTTAAATTTATTTTTCCTTATTAAGCTATATTAAATAGATAAACTTAAGATGCTATTTTTTTGAACTTGTAAATCTAATTTGTTAATAAGTAGTAAATTTAACCTGAAATTAGTTTGTAATCTTTTACAAAAATCATTTCATATTTATCGAGAAAATTATTTTATTTGTTTTCCTTATTTCTATTATTACTTCATACTTTAAATAGAAATAGAACCTTACTAAGAAAGTATCAATAGAAAAAGATAAATAAACCTATAATAAAAGAGTGATATACTTTTAACTTTATATAGACTAACATCAATTCTTTTATTTGGCTTTTATAAATCTCATTTGCCATTATTTAAGATTTCAATTCTTTAGTAAATGCCAAGCTATATTTATGCTTTTAAATATTTTAGAGTATAAGACTTACTGATTAAATAAACTATAGTAATTGATTAAGTTAGAAGACTTTTATAAGTTTAAATACATAAAAGCTAAAATAATAAGCTATACTTTATAGTATTCATTCTATAATATAAAGCTTCTTAACATTATATTGATAAATCTATTATGCTTTTATCATTTTATTTTAGATATTTTAATTATATAATAACCATGTTGCAGTTAGTTGAAAGAGTTTAACTATTTCTTTTAATGACTATGTTTAACCAACTAAAATAAATAAAATAAGTTATAAAGAGGATGCTTTTAAAATAGATATACTAATTTCTAAATCTTTATCTTATATTGTCTAAATTCATCAATTTAATAGCTTCAGCTTTATATCTAATCTAGTTATGTTATTTTAATCCTTTGTGATTGTATTTTTCTTTGTGCTTTACTTATATGCTTGAGTTATATTTAAGATCACTGTCTTAATGGCTAATGTAAAATTATAGAACAGTTCTTTAAGTAAAAAATACAGCTAAAGATAAAGAGTTTGATAGTTTCTTTATATCTAACATTATAAGATTAAAACATAGAAAAGTAATGAAGATAAGATATATAATAGGATATATTATAGGATATATTATAGATAGTTAAAAGGTAAGTAGATTGATTAAAGGCATTTATTTAAGATATGTTTAATTTATTTTATATCAGTCATCATCAATAAGCAATTCTTCATTATCGTCTAAGTCTACTAACTTCTTTTAATTTTATTCTTCGAATGATATTAAATTATCATTATTCTCCTATAGATTTTGTAAGTACTTATCAGCATAGTTTAAGGGACTATCCTCTTCGTCTTCCTAATCCAAATTTACATATTATTGCTCTTCGTTTGGAACGCTTTTATTTTATTTTGTCTTTAGGCTTTAGCCTTTGTCTAGAGATTGCGGTAATCTTTCACGTGTATCCATAACATCTTTAAAACTTACAAGACTTTCCTTTCTTTGTACTGAAAAACATAAAACTCCAATTGCAACAAGAATTGTGCAAAAAGGATGTACCAAAAGTTCTACAATTTCTAGAAGCTATCCCTCTCCCATTGTAATTAAGGCTCCATAATCTAATAAAATCAGAGAACAAATATAGAAATGACACATTAGCAATACAAGGTCATAGCTTTGCTTAAGTTTTCCTATAATAGCACAGCATATTAGTTAACAGGGATAGTAAATAAAGGACATAACTAGCAAGTAATGGATCTAGCTGATTTCGCCATACTGATATCAGTAGAGAGTTAAATTTGCCGAGTTTTTCATTGCTATTGTAGCGACAAAGTTAAATCCAGCAGCTATTAAGACTAAAACTTATTTTTTTAGTCCTTTTAAAGTCTAAGTTTTCGCAAGGATAAGGCATAGGAGAATGATAATCACAATAATTCGGAAAGAGATCTAGTTTCAAAAGGTAGAATAAATTAGTAAATGCTGGAACTATTACTCAGTTAATTATTTATTCATACTGACATTATTCAAAATACCTATTATAACCAAAATGCACCCAACCATTTCACTTGGATGAAAGTTCCTTCTTTCTTCTTTTGCTAGTCTTAGCAGAAAAGCCATAATGTTAATTGAACTAAGAGTAATATATACAGCAAGCTAATAGTACATTAAGCATAAAAAATCCAAGAGTAGTCCAAATGTTAGCAGAAAGTTGTAAATAAATTATTTTTTAGTTACTCTTAGCACAAATTTCTTTTACTCTTGCACCTCAGAATCTTGCTATTTTCCTGGAAGAGATTTCTAAAAGAAAATTGCTTGCTGAAGCATAGAGGAAAGGCAGAAGATTGATAAAAACAATATCATTTTAAATTTCCTTTTGCTTTGATTTTTACTTTAATTAAAATAAATCACTTAAGACTATTAATTAAAGCAAGCAACCAATAAAATAAAAATGAAGCACTAATTAATTAATTCTAACTTACATTTCCTAATTTAGATATTAATTATACTACCTAAATTAAAGTCTAGTAGTAAATTTTTCAATTGCTATAACTGATTAATAATATGAAAGTTAAAATATTAAGCAAGTCAATAAATAAATACCTTTAACTCTTTAATTCCTACTTAGTTATTTGCATTGTATATCCTAGTAAGTTAAATATTAAACTATCATGCATTTATTGCTATTTCTTTTTTAAAGTTTGCAACCTCTAATTTTTCAATCCAATCCCTAACAAATTTTTCACTGTTTGAAGGAAATATTATATAAATAATAAAAATGAAAGTAAAGGATTAAATAGAAAGATATAAGTATAGATGTATAAGCTTAGTTATAATAATAAATGCTAGTAAAGTAGTTATTCTCTTATATCATATTTTGCTATATATTTGGCTAACCAGTTTTGATTAATTTATCTTAGATACCTCAAACTAAATATAATATAGCAAGTTAAAGGTACAACTTAAATAATAGAGAGTTTAAATATAAAATAGCTGCATTATAAGTTTATTAAGCTAATTAAAGTAAATATGACTAATAAAGAAATAGGAGAATTATTGTAATCATTATTTAATATTGCTTTTATTTTAAGCTTATTATTAATTCTTCCTTTAGTTTGTGCTTCATTCCTTTCTTAATAAGATTCATTTAGGTTATTAATTTTAGCATACTAGTTAGTATAATTATATTTGTCTAAATAACTTTAGTGGTGTTAGATATTGATTTAAATGATTAGTTTAAATAGAAGCGAATACTTATAAGATAAATAGGATATGAAGTGATAGATATATTTAGAATATTGAAATTAGCTTATATAAGTACGTATCTTATAGATCTAATAATGGGATAATGCTCAATTTGCACTACTGTTTGCAAAGACACTGAAGTATTGAAATCTTATAATAATTTCTAATCTTACTACGCAATTGCTGCTAAAAATGATACAGCAGAGTCTGAAGTAAATAATGATTTGAACTTAAAAAACTATGAGTGCTGTACTGCTAAGATCATTAAGATTTAAAGATGAATAAGAAAAAAGCTTGCCTTGATGTAGAAGAAAGACATAGAAGAATAGTATGCTTATTTTTCATAAGCTGAAATTAATGAGCTTAAATAGTTAGGAAAAGCATTAAATGGAAATTAGAAATATACCTTTAAAAATGGTTCTGTTTATTAAGGTGAATGACTTAAGGGAGAAAGACATGGAAAAGGATGTCAGATTTGGATAGATGGAACAAAATATATTGGAGAATGAAAGCATAATTAAGCTTGTGGACAAGGAACATTTTATTAAGCAGAAGATAACGCTACTTTTATAGGAAATTTCTATAAAAATTAATTGAATGGAAAAGGAAAATGAATTGATATTGAGGGAAATATTTATGAAGGAGAGTTTCTAAATTCATAGCCGCATGGCAAAGGAGAGATTAGATATGAAAATTAAAATTATTATTAAGGTGATTGATAGTTAGGCTAAAAGAAAGGATATGGAATTGCTAAATTTAAAGATAACAGTTTTTATGAAGGTTTTTTCGAAAACGGAATCTTTAACGATTATGGTAAATACTAGTAATAAGATGGAAGTTTCTATAAAGGGTAATGACTTAATGGAAAAAGGCATGGAAGAGGGATTTTATTATACTCAAGTGGCAATAAATTTGAAGGAAATTTTACTAATGATAAAAGAAGTGGATAAGGAATCTTAATAAAAGTTGATGGTACTATATATAAAGGGTATTGATAAGAAGATCAACTTAATGGAGAAGCTATGATTACTCAAAGTAATGGAATTTAAATAAAAAAAGCTTTTATAAAAGGTAAAATAGCCATAGAAGATAAATCAGAAATAAGCAAAAAGAGCTTTTAAAATTTAAAGTAGGAAACTGATAAAGAAAATGTAAATCCTTTTAGTAAATCAACCTTTAAAAATGAGAGAAAAGCTAATTAAATAATAAAGGGAAACAAACCAATTTTTGAAAATGAGAAACAAAGGCAATTCAAGGAAATGTATGTTTCATTTAATTGAAAATATTAAATGTTTGAATTTAACTGATTGTTAAAAAAATAAACTAGGAAAGATATTTATTTATAAATATCTTAAAGCAAGCAATCTGATATAATATTAATAAAGTCTAAAAATAATAAATTAAATAAATAAAACTAAGTATACTCTTAATATAATAAGCAACATTTAAATATTCAGATAATTCATAAGTTATTCTATTTTTACACTTTTCAGTAAATAATATTTAGTTAATATAAATATATATATTAGCACTAAATCTAAATAAATAAAATCTAAGCTTGTAAGTAAACTAGAAGAATTTAGTAAATTCCAATAATTTTTGAATCGAGATCAAGGAACGTAAAAATGTTATTACATTTAATATGCCTTTTATTTAAAAATGATACTATATATTTCTAATCTGCTTCATAAAATAAGTTTAACATATTTAAATTTAAACTTTTGAAACTGTAATCGTTTTTAAATAATATTTTTAATTTAGTAACCTATTAATAAAGTCTAAATTATCAGATATTCTAAATTAATTGAAATTTAATTTTTATATATCTAATGAATGGATATTTTATGCCTTTATTTTCTAATTTATGCAAATAATCCTTTTTCTTTATACTTAGAATATCAAATTTTATGAATTATGGATTTATTAGGTTTAAAATGATAGGAATTACTTACATAATTATTTAAGCTTTTAATAGTTTTATCTTTATTATAATTTAAATAATGTTTCGTAATAATTAGCTATAGTTATAGTATAATTGCGTTGCTTTAAAATGCTAATAAGATGTTAAAGATGAAATAGTAATAGACAAAATGTTTTGAATATTCTTAAGTTAAGTATATCCATTAAGTGATTACACTTCTAATAATTTCTATTTGATAGTGCTTTTATAAGAATTCTATTTGACTAATTTATTCTACTATGAAGTACTTCTTTATATTTAAGTTCTATATTTTCTATTTCTAATGAATATAATGCTAATTCTTTTAGCTTTATAAATTATTGACTTAGACTATGCTTTTTAAGTTAGTAATTAAAGTTCTTAATAATTATAAAGAGTTTCAATAAATTAAAGATAATCATATAACTAAAAACATTGTAACTATAGAAGAGTTTAGAACTATAAATTTAGAATTAATCATATTTTAGAAGATCTTGGCTAAACAAGGTATTAATCTTAACTTATTTTTACTAAAATAAATTCTAAAATAACTGCATTTAACGAAAGTCAAATATGTAGTATAAGCTTTACTAATAAACTTATTACAGAATGACTTTGATATCTTTAGAATGCATAAAAGATATTTACCATTTGCTTATTCTGTATTATACAATTGTATTGACTTTAAATCACAGAAGTGATAATTTAATTGTAAAGGAAATCTAATAATTGGAGTAAAATCAAGAAGGTAATGATCAAAATTATATATAATATCAAGAGTTATATTTATTAGCCATCTATCTTGAATACCACTCACAGAAGTTTAGCAGCTAAGGGGCGTTATAGCTTTCTGCTAGTTCTTTTATTTAGCCAATGTTTTCATTGTTTACTAGTTCACTTATTAATCTCTCACATTCATTTTTCATAGGATCAATTACAAATTAATCCGCAACTCTAAGAAAATCTATTAGATATTCAAGACTTGATTCTTATCCTTCTGTATCTAAAGTAACTTCTCCTGTATATAAGAATCGCATAATTGAACAAAAGACAGGATATCTAACATCTGTAATTATAATTTATTTAGATTAACTTTCTAACATAGGGGAAATAAACATAGCTTTGAACTTTTCGCTTAATAAGCTTACTATTACTTTATGAGCATAAAATATCTTTCCATCAACTAGAAATTCTACATCAGAAAGTTCTGGGTTATTGATGTAATTTTTTAATTACTCTTATATTATATGGAATCCAGAATTCAGCTCTGTTTTTATAAATTAAGGCTATGGATCAGTATCAAGGACATACAGATCTTAAAAATAGTTATGACCATAAGATCCACCAAAGACCAGAAGTTTAGAGTGATTAACGGTAGCTGAATGACCTGCTCGAGCTTGAGGTGCTTCTTCTGGAAGATATCCTACATATTCCCATTGTTTGGTTTCTGGATTAAAGCAATTCAAATCGTTAAAACAAGTAGCTGAGTGTCCTGATCCTCCAAATAAGTATAATTTATTTTTAATATTTGAAAGACTCATTCCAGCTCTAGGGCTTGGTTATATTCCTTCAGAATCTAATTTTTATCATAAAGTCTTTTCTGTATTAAATGTATAAAGATCGTTAAGTCTGCGATGGCCGTCTCATCCGCCAAAAATGTAAATTATTTTCCCGATAACGCAAGATGAATGATTAGCCCTTGGTGGAGGAAGTTTTCCAATGAATTCTGGTTTGTATCAGTTATAAGATAAAAGATTTAAAACGTGAAGATCATTAAGATAGTCCCTTCCATCGCCTCCTCTAAATACATATAATTAATTATCTACATGATCTGTAGTATGCATATTACATGGGCCAGGAGGCTCACCATATGTAGTTGGTTTTTCTCACTTTAATTAGTCTAGGTCTAAAACTTATAAATCTCCTGAAGCGTAAGGACCCTATCCAAGCCATCCTCCTAAAATTCACATTTTATTTTCTACCAAAGTAGCAGTATGTCCATTTCGTCCTTAAGGTAATTCTTTATTCAAAACAGATGGCTAAATTCATTATTAAGTTTCAAAATCCAGAATATGCAAAGTGTTATGATTTTTCTTTCCATCATAGCCTCCAAAAATGAATAGTTTACGTTTATAAATGATAGCTGTATGATTTTTTATTTTAGGTGGCGGTTGGCCAGAAACTTCTAGCTTTTTCCATTACATAGTTTATTCCATTTTTATTCAAGTAATAATAAGGAAAAAATCAGTCTGCTTTTATTCAAAAAGAAATAGCAACCCTAAATAATAGATTTGCAATCTAAGCCTTTAAATTCAAATACCTAAGCCTTTAATTCTATTTCAGTTTCAAATAGCTGTTTATAATTATAAGCTAAAGCCTATATTTATATTATTGATAGTAACTAACTGTCAATTCTAATTGATTAAGTACTTCTAAAATAAAAGAGAAATTATATTAAATTCAGTTATAGAAAGGTAAAGAGATGGGTAAAAGAAATGAATAAAGCTCTTGCTTAATATGATTTTAGTTTGTGGAATATAATAAAGCTCTATAGATTATTTGTTGATTATTACATTATTTATAATAAAGTTAATGGATCATCTTGTTAATTAATCAATATTAAATTACAAAAAATTCTTCGCATAAGCTTTTATGAAAGTCCTACTTCTATTTTTGCTTTCCTTTTACAAAAAACGGTCTATGCAAACCAGAAGAAATGGAGATATTATCTGAAGAAGGTTAATTATGTCCTCTGTTCTTTATTATATTTTTGATTATGTACTAAAATTAGTGTCTGAATTTGATTTTTTTACAAGCTAAATTACAGCTCGTGTGCATCCATCTTTTATTATAGGATAAAAAAAAATAGGTAAGTGAGAATCAAGATCAGCTTCTTAGTTAAATCTAGTATCATCATAAGGATTTTTGATAAGTTCCATTTTCTATGAAATAGCAACTTCTCCTATTATCCCCAGTAATTTTTAAGTAACAGTCTTACCTTATTAAATCTTAAGCATGTGATTACTCTTTATAATAGTAAGAGAAGATTTAGCTGCTCCAAGAAGCTTGCACAATGTTTGGCTTGCTAAATGCAGAAACTCTTTAATTGAGTCATTTTTCAATAAACTAATCTAAGCTCGAACCAATCTAATATAGAATTCCTATTCAAACTTATGGTTTTAGTTTAATGTTATGATATTAAGTATCTTAACTATAAATTAAGAGAATCAGTAGACAAGAAATTCATCATCCAAACTAAAATGCTTAGATGCTGAATTTACACAATCTATGTAGCCACTAATTTCTAAACTATTAAAATGAGTCACCATACGATTTTTCGTTTTGAAATTAAGTTCTTGATCTACTTGTTCTCACTATTTCGTACTTTCAAATCTAGTCGTATTTGCAACATTTGGAAAATTAGACACAAGAATTCTAATTTAGCGCAAATTAGTTCCTTCTTTAATGAAGGTTCATAAATGAGCTTGTTCTCTAATCCAAAGAAAGCTATTATCGCAATTAACGACGTTTAAGAGTTCAAGTTATACCAATTTGAAAAGCTAGATGAGATCTTTGCATACAAGTATTTTATCAAATAGAACGAACATATTCTATATTTTACTTACAAATTCATTTAGCTTCTATATTCTTTCTGCTATAGTTAGCACTACTATCTTGTTCTTTATTAAGTTTAAGTTTTCAGCAAATTTTTCGAAATAACTTTTCTCTTTTGCTTGCTAGAATTTCTAAAGCTATGAAATTTGCTTTTAATTCAAGTTCTGTTGACGAGCCGCCAGATCTCTAGAAACTTTACTGATTTCATAATTTTCAATCGTTATTTCTTTTAGAGGCTGGAGATAATCAAATTAATCGATCTATGGACTTCACAATCTTTTAAGTCAGTGGTTCTATTAAGAAAATTTAATAGCTTTGACTAAATTAGCTATATTCTGCTTTCTTCTAGCAAGCAAGTTTTTATATTCAATTACTTCTACTCTTATAAAATTTGCCTCTTTCTTAAGACCTAAGCTTTCTTTCATAATCTGAGCCAAAAAAGTTCTGAATCTGTCTGAAGTATTAATAGAGGCAAGATTATTTTCAAGCTCTTATATGCTTTGCAATTTCTCTGTTGAACCTTTTCTGATAATGCTGCTTGAATTTAATTACCTAATTAGTTTCTATTTCAAATCATCAATCGTTTCTGAAAATTCATTAGCTTATGACTAATCTAATGTTATGTATTTAGAGAACTAAGTTATCTTAGAGGAGTAATAAGCTGACTATTTTTCAACCTCTAAGAGGTTTCTTTGCAGTGTATTAAGTTCAACTTCATGTTTTCCTGAATATATAAGGGTTCTTGAAAGGCTATTTAAAAGAGCCTTAATTTCATTAATATATAAATGCTGATTATCTTTTGAGTTTTTAAGTATTCCAATAGCTTTAACTAGAATCTTCTCTCGCTCTCTAATGCTAGAAAACTTAATTTACTTTTTAGTTTCAAAGTTTTCTTTCTTCTTTTCTGGTTAAGGAGTGTATGCTGTAGCTGGCCTGGGTTAAAAAGTTCTGTGTATTTAGCTAGTTTAAGGTCGAGTATCTTAGATAACTATTGGTCTCCTCTTAGTTTTAGGAGTGTAAATAGACTCTCATGTAGTTTATCTAGGAAAGAATTGAGCAGTTTTAGGATCAAAGTATTATAACTTAGGAGATATTAACACAGTATGGTAACTTTTAGATTTCTTATGTGAGTAATTAGGCCTTTGAGATACAAATTGATCAATTTTATCCATTAAGAATAACTTTTATTATGTAAACTAATTCACTTTGAATCAATAAATTAAATTATATTATTGATCATTCAGCGTTTTACACAATAACTAAATCTTAGTGATTAAATAGATCATTAAGTGTAAGTATTCTTATTATTAGAGTAGAGCAACTTAATACGCCATTTTAATTAATTAGTGCTCATTCTATTAGAATTTAAGCTATTTACATATCTTATTATTACTATTTCTTTATGTTAATCCATCATTTAACATTACTAGAGCATAATATTTAGCCATTCCTTCTATTTATTATATCTATTTGCTTTGGATTTATTTAAGCAAAGTTATGCTAGTAATTAGTAAATTAATAAGTGAACTAAGTTAGTATAATAAAGGGATATAATAGAAATAGGTAGATCTATTTTATTAAAAACTGGATTTAAAGGACAAATAGTTTATGTTTCCTCAGGAAGTTTGTTCTGAAATGAAAAATCTATTTCTTGGTTATTATTTTGAATAGGTTCTGAAAAATAAGCAAGTTCATGCCTAAATTTAGGAGAAAGCAAATTAGCATGAGGGGTTTAGTCATCTAATACGAATAGTTATTTTTATTTATATTTGGCTTTCCTAAAATTAGGAATTTTTCAATCTTTCTTGCTTATTACCAGAGTTCTTAATAGGCTAGGAGTACCCTGTATTGGATTCTTATCAAGAAGATCAACCAGACGCACTTTTTTGAGCTAAACAAATCTTCTTCTAGGATTTTTTTCCATTATTTAAAATATTTTTATTGTAGTATAATATCTATGCTTTAAATAGAAATAAAGGCTAATCGCTCTTATTTAAATTCTTAGGCAGAACCATAATACTTAGAGTACCTTTATTGCTTATTACATCCTTAGTAGATACTAATAGATTTATAGCTATAATCATCCTAAGCTATTTTTTCTTTTAAGAGTTAAACTTTTAAAGATAAACAAAGGACCTATCAGTATAAATAGCTATCCTTTATATAAATATCTGATTAATTGATTCTTTGAAAGGAAGGAGTGTAGAGTTTAAATTAAAGAAATGAACAATAATTAGATTTTAATTTTTTAGCTAAAATAAAGAAAATTCGTTATAAATGGATTTCCTTAATAGACTATAGCCTACAGATAAAGTAAGACTTGTTGTTGTAATAGAGGGCTAACGCATTCTCATTACGCCTAATAAGAATATGAATATAGCAGAAATAAATCTTCTGATTTAAACTACTTATGAGCACATATTTTAAAAGAAAATCTCTGTAGGAAAGTTAAGATTTCAAGACTGCTTTTTAGATGATAGATTATAGGTTAAAGACTGCTTTAGAGACTTAGATTTGATTTTAGCAACACCTGAGCGTCCTAAAACTATATAAGAAATAATAGATCTTGATAACTAGCAGATAGAAAAAATATCAAAAGACAAATAAAATTAAGTTGTTATAAAAAGTTTAGCCATAGTTAATGATATTACAGAAGTCAAAAGTAACTTAACTTAACTGCCTTTCATAGGAGAAAAAGTCATGACTAAAGTTGTAGCATAGGAACAGAGAAAGGAAAAAAAACCAATATCATTAAATTTTAATTTTGAAGATAGTTCTTAAAGTAAAGCTAAGAATCCTCTTTACAAAGACTATATGAATATAAAGCCTAATATTGAAGAAACTAAAAAGAAAAATATTCCAATAATCAAAGACTTTACAAGTCCAGAAGTTTAAAACACTTAAAAAAGGAACAAAACTGAAAGTGAAATCGATTATAACATTTATCCCAAGAAAAAGAATTCAGATAGGAAAAAGAAAAAGTCTCCATAAAGTAGAAATAGCCCAAATGAATCTACTAAAAAATAAGAAAGCATTGATATTAGCACTCCTCAGAAGCGCAAGTAGTCATTAGACTCAAATTCATCAAAAAATTCGCAAAAAATAAAAAAAATAAAATTATGTGAAATAATCAACTCGACAGAAAGTGATGACGAAACAGTCTCAGCTCATTTATTTACACAACTTAATTAATTAAAATCTTTGTAAAGCTTCATTGTATCAAAAATTGCTTAGATTTACTTATATTTTTACATTTCTGCATTATTTTCAAAAATCTTCCATAAGTCTATTTACATTAGGAAAGCAAA
This sequence comes from Loxodes magnus, assembly GCA_946699065.1. Lineage (NCBI taxonomy): Eukaryota > Ciliophora > Karyorelictea > Loxodida > Loxodidae > Loxodes > Loxodes magnus. The sequence continues at coordinate 515,822 of CAMPDV010000068.1, read as the reverse complement.
GATTTTCCTTCAAATTTAATCTGTTAACTCTAAATAAACTATTTACTTCAGTTAAGTTTTTCTTTTACACTTTTAAATAAACATTTTCATAGTAAAGCCATTGAAATAAACTATAAATGTTGGCAAATATTAAAAGTAATAAACCATTAGCTTGGAATAAAAATCTAAATTATTCTCACTTTAATAAAGTTAAAATAAATAGGAAGCTTTAATTATAATGACTTAATCATTAAGATTGTTTATAAATTAAGAAAGGCTAATAGTTTATGAAAGATAGTAAAATGCAATAAGAGCTTTATGTTAAAAGGCTTCCAAAAATTTAGGCCTATAATATACTATAAGATAACATTATTAAATCCTTAAGTCTATGAAACTTTTAGGTATTGTAAAAGATAAGTAAATAAATGCATATCATTTGAGATTATTTACAATGCTCTTCTATATTATAGCATTTAATTTAAACTTACAATTCTCATTTATGGCTATTAGTTACTAGCATAATTATTAGGTTATTCAGATTAAGCGAGGAAAATACCTAAAATAAATAAAGAATATAAATTCCAAAAAAATGTCTTTACTTATATAATTAATAATTAAAAGTTAAAATAATAAGATTATTTACCAATCAAATTAAAAAAGCCAATATCTAAAATATAAGAAGTTAGTAGTAAATATAATAAAAGTAAAGTATTATACGCTTTCTATATCAATGCATCAAGTTTATTACTTATTTAATTTTAGGCAAAACTATTGCTTAGAGAAAATATTTTAATTCCCAAAACTAAATTTAATTATAGAGAATAAGTGTATCTAAACAATATTTTATAGCCATTTCTACAAAATGCTATTAATAACTATTTTATTAGACTAAAAGTTTAATTAAGCACATAAATGACTTTGCTACTAAGAACTAAAAGAATATCTAAAATTATTAATAAATTAGAAATCAAAGTGAGCTTGATTAATTTATTAAGCGTAATGAATAAAGCTAAAATAAAATGAAAAGAGTATGGATATTGTATATATAAAGGGACTTTTATAAATAAATACTAGAGGCTAAATCTACTATTTAGTGATATTTTATACAAGCTGATTTTGAGATTTCTTATATATAGTTTCATTAATTAATTAAGGTATTTAGTATGTAACAGTTTAGTTTATTGCATAATTTAGAAACAGAATGACTAGGCTATCTTTAAGAAGTTAAAAGCTTAAAAGGTATAGGAGAATAACAAATAGGTTATAGCAGGGAAATATTTAATTAAAGCATTTTATTAGTTTTTAAGAAAAGTATTTAAATAATTAATTTTCTTTTAAGATTACTTTAATTAGAATGGAGCTTCGAGTGGGAGGCAAATTTAGATTAGGAAGAAAAATAGGATCTGGCTCATTTGGAACAGTTTATTAAGGAACTAATATTTAAACAAATGATGAAGTTGCTATTAAATTAGAAAATGTTAAAACTAAATTCCCTTAATTATTATGGGAATTTAAAATATATAGGGTCTTATAAGGAGGAGTGGGAATTCCTAATGTTATTTGATATGGAGTTGAAGGAGATTATAATGTAATGATTATGGATTTACTGGGTCCTTCGTTAGAAGATTTATTTAATTATTGCTAAAAGAGATTTTCGCTTAAAACCACACTTATGCTAGCTGATCAAATTTTATAACGTATAGAGTTTATGCATGCCAAGAACTTTATTTATAGAGATGTTAAACCTGATAATTTTCTTATTGGCTTAGGAAAAAAATCCAACATGATTCATCTAATTGATTTAGGGTTATCTAAAAAGTATAGAGACTCTAAAACTTAGAAGCATATTCTATATAAAGAAGGAAAAAGCTTAACAGGCACTGCTAGATATACAAGTGTAAACACTCATTTAGGAATAGAGTAGTCAAGAAGAGATGATTTAGAAGGAATTGGGTATGTTTTGGTATATTTTCTAAAAGGTTCCCTTCCTTGGTAAGGACTTAGTGCCACTAATAAATAAGAGAAATATGAGAAAATAAAGCAAAAAAAACTAGAAATTACAGTTGAATAGCTTTGCTAAAATTTACCTCCTGAATTTATTTAATATTTTACATACTGTAAGAGATTGGGGTTTGAAGAAAAGCCTGATTACTAGTTGTTAAAAAGAAATTTTAAAGATTTATTTATCAGAGAAAATTTTCAATGCGACTATATTTATGATTGATGCCTTTCAATTTAAGTAAGCTTAATTTATTCAGAATAAACCAAGTAAAGGATAATCCAATTAAGTACAACCAAAAAATCAAGAAAATGAGCAAGAGAGTAAAAAAATAATTAATAATTAATAATATAAGCCTACATACGAAGTCTTTAAAATTCTGCTTTCTATATTGCTATTACTTAATTTCCATATTGAATATATTTTACACTTTTTTAATTTTTTTTGGTTATTTCTATAAATATCTTAAGAAACATGATTTAAGAAACTATAGTATGCTAGTAGTCTTTTTCATTTATTTATACAAATTGTTATCCTTCTTTTCAAGTCATTTAAGAGCATCTCTTTTTCATTTCTTCATTCCTTCATTTATTCATTTGAATAAGCATTTACAAATATTTTGTTTTCTCTACAATAAGTTAAGCAAGATCCTGAAAAGGGATTAGCAAGGTAAGCTTATCTTATTGTTATTTGTTGAGTATTAATAAAAACTCTTCATTTCTTCAAATTAAATTTTAAAACTTTTTGCTTAGCAAATGGAGCTGCTAAAGGGACTTTAACGTAGACATAGCTTAATAAATTGAAAGGCATCACTTCTTTGCATATAAAAATTAAAGAATATTAATTTCTAAGCTTATCAAGCTAAGTCTGCACTTAGATAATTTGCTTTTCTTATTAAAGTATAATTACTATCTAATACTAATCTTAAGAACTAGATATATCTCCTACTAACTATATGCCTTAATGCTTAAAATATTGGAGTTTCTATTAAAAGCATATGAAAATAAATTTAATCCCAATCCAATACTTCTTTAAGTCAAGATATTTCAATTATAAACTCTACTCTGATTATATTTCTTATATATCAAAATTATCTTTCAATAAATTGGAAAAAAGTAATTAAAATAAGTAATGCTTTGAATAGAAAAACTAGCTAGGCTTTAACTTACCTATAAAATCTAAGCTTAGGATACAAATGTAAAATAGAAATAAAAGGTATTGCTTCATACCTACAATAAAGATCTATTTCTTTTCTCTAACAAAATTTGCAAATAATAGAGTGTTCTAGAACTTTAAAATGCTAACCAGGATAAACAATTTAGATAATCTATTTAACTTTATCACAATACTTGCAAGAAATCCCCTAAATATATAAATAATCTAGATTCTAGATGATTGAAAATAGATTAAAAAGTTGTAATAAGTGCTAGAATACAATTTAGCTAAAGTTTCATACTAAGATTATAAATAAAGAAAGCAATCATAAAGCTAAGTTTGATTATGCTTTTATTTAACTAGTTATTTGTTAAAATAGAATTAAACATTTTTCTTTAAAGATATATGCATAATAATTATGCTAACAGCTTACTTTTCTAGCTAATACTAACTAACTTATCTTTATTAGATTTAGTTACTCCGATTACATTTCTTTAGCATTTAGAATATTAAGCAATTGCTATTTCTTAAAATTTGAAGAAGTTTTAATTTTTAACAAAATAAGCAATGAAAGCTTAAAAAGATTGTATAAAGTAAAGGTATTAGCAAATGCTTAGTAGATTGAAAGAAGAGAGTTAAGATATCAAATAGTAGATAGATAATAATAATAAGCATTGCTATTTCTAAGAAATTTAGCAAAAGATTTGAGGATTAAAATAATATCATATAATCATTGCTTCGCTTCTTAGAAATTTAACTTTTGTTAGCGAGTTTAATGGTTGATGTGTTAACTCCCCAAAACTCTTTCTCTTTACCTCCAAAATAGAGTTTTATGAAGTTAAATAAGAATAAGAAATTAGTTGGTATCATAATTTTAAATGGTATTATCATTGCTTTATCTTTTTTGCTAATGATGATTGTTTTTAGTCTATTTTAGCAATTTTTGCGTAAACTTCTAGCAGTTCAAGAAATATATAAAGTCAAAATCTTAGAAGAAGAGTGTAAAGTAAATCTTAAGCAGCTAGTTTATTGATTATAAAGCAGGTAGAAGGATATCTGGATAAAGGTAGAGATGAAGTTAAATATAAAGAATGCTTTATTTTATTAGAATTTTGATCTAATTTCTCCATATTTACATACAAAATGTTTATGCACAGAGATTTCTTAGATGGTTCTGAGGAAGAAGAATTCTCAGACGACGAAAGTATGCCACCTCCTCTTATGAATTTGGTATAGTAAGGAAAAGCTTAGCAGTAATAGCAGAAGCCTCCACAATAAGTAGGGACATAGAATCAAACAATTTAAAAGAACGCTTAATAGTAAGCAACTACTTTTACTCCTTTGCAGTAAAATATTCAGTAAAAGAAGCAAATTAATTAAGCTGATCTAGAGGACTCTTTCGAAGATAAACCTCAAAAAGTTCAAAAAGTTAAGTCACCTTAAACATAACCTATTCGTCCATAAGAAGTTGAATATAAGCCAAAAGAGAATTTAATTTAAAGTCAAAAGCCATAATTAGAAATGGAATATAAGCCAAAGCAATTTGCTGTACAGAGTCAAAAACCTCAATAAGAAATAGAATATAAGCCAAAAGAGCTTGCGATTCAAAGTTAAAAGCCATAGTAAGAAATAGTAGCTTCCTTAGATAGCATGAACATTAAATATCATGATCCTGATTTTGTAGATATAGCAAACTCAAGCAACTTAAAGCTAAAGACTTAGACCAATATTCAGAACTAATAAAAGCAAAGCATTATTCAGAGATAACAAGATAGACTTAAAAATATATAATAATTAGCTTCTGTTACTGGAGTTGTATCAACTCATAATGAAAGACCAAGCACAGCCTCTCGTAAAAATAATCCTCTTAATGAAATGCTCAATAGCGACAAAATTCCTAACGAAAAAGACATAGCTTAGAATAAATAATTATCTTAGCTAAGTGGAAAAATAATAGGATCTTATGAACCTAACTCCATATCTATACAATAGCAGTTACCAGCACCTCTTAAAAGTTAACCTAAAATTCTCAAGGCAGAAGTAGAAAAAAATGAGGGAAGAGTTGTTATAGAAAAGAAAATAACAGCACCAATAGACTTAAATGCCAAAGAAGAAGAATAAGAACCCTAATAAGTAGTAAAACATTAAAATAAAGCTAAGCAGCCATAAAAATTTTAATAGCAGTATTAAGAGGAGGAAGAAGAAGAAGAACAGGAGGAAGAGGAAGAAGATGAAGAATAAAAATAAATGATGCTATAATAAGAGCAGTTGAAAAAATAAAAGGCAGCTAAACTAGAGGTCTTAGTTAATGAGCCGCCATAAGAACCTTAGCTAACTAAATAAGAAGAAAGAGCTTAAAACATGCAACGCTTATATGAAGCAATGCAAGATATGAGAAAATTTGTCATGAATCCTGTGCCTTCAGGAATTATGCTCCAAACTACTATAAGAAGAGATAGATCAGGTTTAAAGAGATTCTGACCAATGTATTAAATGTTTTTATCAGAGGGAATGAAGTTTTTACTTTCAGGGAAAAAAAGAGCTAAAAATGCTACCTCTAATTACCTATTGACTTTAGACCAAAAAGATATGTCAATAAAATCTCATAATTATTTAGGAAAGTTGAGATCTAATTTTCTTGGAACTGAATTTAATATTTATGACAGAGGACTCAATCCAAAGAAGAAAGAAGCTAATCAATCTAATATAAGAGAACAAATGGGAGTAATTCTCTATGCAAGCAATTTACTCGGAGCAAGAGGACCTCGAAAAATGAGGATATTAATTCCTTCATAAGATCAAAATGGCCAACGTTGTGTATGAAAACCTAAGAGCAAAAATGACGGAATGCATACCAGATTCAAATAGGGAGATACTGCAGGTATGATGGTCTTCATAAATAAGCCACCAAAATGGAATGAACATGTTCAAGCTTTCGTATTAAATTTTAATGGCCGAGTTGAGAGAGCTTCAGTTAAAAACTTTTAAATGGTGGATGAAAATGATGGTAAATTACTTATACAGAAAACTTCATTTATCTATAATTTGGTCGAGTTGCGAATGATACTTTCAATTTGGATTTCAGAGCTCCTCTAAGTCCCTTTTAGGCTCTTGCAATTGCATTGTCTAGTTTCGATTATAAATTTGCTTGTGAGTGATTGGATATATTTTTTACACTTCATTTTAACTTTCATTTCATTTAATTTCGGAATCTCTAAATATAATCCAACTTTTCTTTAGTATCTCTTTTTATTTCTTTCTTAAGTATAAAATTACAAGTTATCTCAAATTATCTTCCTTTTTCATAAGATTAGCATTGTATGAGCCAGACTAAATAGATAAGGATTAATAGAAACCCGAGAGACCTAATTTAATACAATGATTTAGTATAGAATTAGTTATAGCAAGTCATATAATATTAAGCCATTTGCTTTTATACAGTTCTCATGCTATATTTGGCTAATCTAATATAGTGAAAATGATTATAATATATGTTAACTCTTAAAGCTCTTCATATCAAATTCCCTAAATCTTAGCTAATCTATTTAACTATAGAAACTAGCTTATTCTTTATAGTTTTAGTATAAATTTATAGATATTCTAGTGACTAAAATCAAGGAATACTGAGACTACTAAAAATATGCAAACAATTTTATAAACCAAAAAGTAGAATGAAATAGCTTTATATAATTACTTTTAGATCTTGTCAAAGAAATAAAAACTAAACTATTCTTAATTAGCCTTTTACTCTATTCCTAAACTATAAAATACAGAAATTTAAAATATTAACTAAAAAATTTGTTTCCCTATATAGAATTTTACATTTTTAATATAGATTTAAACCTAGAAGCTATGACTTTTTAAAACTGCATCTAAAAGAGAGTGAGTTTTAAATGGATTATCTATCTTTAAAATAAAAGATCATCTTCTTATTAGTTGATTGTAAGAGATATTTTATTAAACTAAGTTATTTTAAATATATAAGAGTATATTAACTTAAAATAATTCAAGGCTCTAAATGAATTTTACGAAACATAATGATAAAAGTGTTAAATTTTGTTTATCACACCACAAGGACATTTAACAAACTGAGCCCCTACTGGATATACCATTATTGATTTGCATCTTCCACACATTATTTGATGCAGACTTTAAGCAGCGGTGGATGCATTACATGCAGGGCATTACACAATATAAGCTCCATTCTAAAATTACAAAATTGCTTTACAACCCGAGCATGGTAATTACTTCAAATTAGTTTGCTCTTATTAAGGCTACTTTTTTTCTTAACTTGGAAGAAATAGCTGCATTTCCGTGTCTTCTAGCTTTTAGTATTTAGATTTGCTTTCCATTTTATATTTTATTTGAAACACATAATTTATTTCCTTAATTCATTTAGATTACTTCACCAAATTATTCTAGCGAAAAACTTGGTTTCTTATAATTATCTCTCTTAAAACTCTTATTTACTTTTAAAGACTGAAATTAAATTTAAGTTAAATTAGTTAAATAAACCAAAGTTAAGTTAAGCATTCCCATCAATCAAACTTACTATGAGAGACTTAATTTATCCTTTTTCTTTTAAACTTATGCTAACATTTTTTGAATTCTCTATAAATATCATAGTAAGGGCTAATAAGTCTAAATTAAACCATTTATCTACTTAGAAATTAAATAGCAAAAATATCTAAATAATTATATTATTAGCTTGCTATTTTACTTTACTAGCTTATTTAAATAATTCCTATATCTATTAAAATTTAATTAGATTACTTACAAAATTTACTTTATAAGGTTCTTATTATTTTAGTTTAATCTTTTAAATCTAATTTTCTTTAAAAGAGCCATAGTGGATATATCTTATCCCTTTCAATCAGTATAATTTATATTTAGCTTATATAAAGCTAGTAGACATTTAATATATTGGCTATGGTTAAAAAAGTCAAGCTTATGAATATAATAAAACATATAGCTTCGTCTTCTGTTGCTTCTATATGATAATTATTACTAAATACTCTCTCTTCTTAATAAACTTAGTTTTAGACAATAGTTATAAAATAGAATAAACGATTAAATTTTCGAATGAAATATGATAAAGGAGTTTAAAATTGTATTTAAATAGTTAAAACAATGTAGGATGTAAAGTTGGCATTTGATATAGAGCAGCTTACAATGCACATTTAATCATTGCATAATGATTAATTAATAGAACCAAATGTATCTAAATGGATGAGAGCTATTATTGAGCTGTATTTAATTGAAATACTAGCTAGATTGTATAATTTATTGCCAAGAACTAGAGTAGTTGCTAGAGAAAAAGAAATGAGAATTTTTTTCGCGCAAAAGCGCGATCATTTTACTAAATTAAGCTTGAATTTACTCAAGATTAAACCTACCTATTTAGTAGATTATGGTAGTAGTATTGAATCAATTTCAAAAAAAGTTAACGAAATGATGATTCCTGGACATGAAGTCAGAAAGGCTCTTAATTATCTTATTAACGGAATGATTTTTAAATTAGCTTAGCCCAAACTTTATGATAGCTAGAAGGAGCTTGCAGATATTTGCAAAGGAACGACACTATATTCACATCTCACCACAGCAGGGAAGTTATTTATTGGTACAATGTGATTCTTTAATTCAAAAACATTCTATTTTATTGAATATATCTCATCTATTTTTACTACTCTAATTTTTCATGCAACACTCAAAGATATTTCCTCAATGAAAGGAAAGAAAATATTTGCCAATATTGAGATTTATTAGAACTTGACTTTTGTTTATGACAATTTAGTAGCTTCGAGTTTAAAATAATGCTTTAAATTTGCTATTCGATCTTTAGTAACAAATATTTATTGCTGCCTAAAAAGAACTGAAGGCACTTTCTATTAGATTAACTTAAATTTGGTATGGAGTGAGTAAGAATACGATATATTAGATATTATATATTAAATTTTAAATATAGATTTAATCATATAAAGAGAAGTTACATCATTAAGGAATTTTTAGTTCTCCAATAGAATTTACCATATGATCCTTGATAATTTGAACAACATCGTGATACTCCAAGTCTTTTACTTTTATCTTTAGTAGCTATTCTCTAAACTACATTTCCAAAAGCATCTTGATATCCTTTCATAGCTTTATTCTTTTTTTAAGTTGCCTTATTTCGTTTTAGCCAAAATGTACAAGTCTCTCTGCTATTTCAGAATTCTGAGGAATTTCAGTATAATATATACCTGTAACAGGATCGAGCATTCTACCCATCATTTTTTGATAAATCAAATAGTCCTCTAACTCAAGCATAACGACTAAGCTTGGTGTAAACTTCATGTTTTCAAGTTGTTTTTCAGTACGAGGAAATCCTTCAATAATAAAGCCTTAAGCTTTGCAGTCAGATTATTGAATTCTATCATTTATTTGAGTATAGACAATTTCATCACTGATTAGATCACTTTTCTACATTTTTTTTAGCTCTTTTTTCTATCCTATTTATTTTAAATAGTGCTTCATAAAGCATTATAAGGAAATGCATACAAGACCGAAATCTTCTGCTATTTAATCAGCTACCATCTTTTTATAGCAACTTGGAGGACCTAAAATTAATACAGCAGGAGGTCTTCGAGGACCATAAGAATGCTATTTTATCTATATTGTTTCTATGATTTGATCTGCATTAGATCCATTGAACTGAAAAACGTGAAAATTTCCTTAGTAGAGTTCTTTGACAGATTCAATATTATATTCATATTCTAAAAGCTTTTTCTCAGCAGTCATAACTAAATCTTACTCATTTATATTTTTTTATCTTTCTCTAATCTTCTTTTTCAATTAAGTAATGGCATAATCCCTACTTGTTTCTACAATAATAAGTTTCTCGGCTACTATTTTTCTGCTTTGCAAGGCTAACACTTGCAGTCTAGTTCTAGGAAAACCGCTAAGTACAAATCCCTTGTAATTTTATTCCTTCATTAGTTGCTAAATTCTAGTGAAGACTATATCATGAATAACTTCCTCAGGAAGTAGCATGCCATAGTTTATATACTCTTTAATAAGTTCATGATGAGGGGATTTCTTATCCTATATTTGCTGCTATACAAGATTGGTGGTTTAAATAAGAGGTAATTGTAACTTCTTTTGCAGTTAATCATCGATAGACTATATGGTTATAGGACTAACTACTAGGAATATTTTTTCTAAATAAAAGTCTTACTAGGAGGTTTGTTGATAGCATCTAGCAGATACTCAATAGGATCTTCAGGCCTATCAATTATTATTTGCTTCAAAAAATATTCAAGAATATCATATACTTTATTCTTCTCCAGGTAACGCTCTACCTTCAGCTAAAAATTTATCTTCTAATCTTCCATTTTAATATGTTGAAACCTCTTTATTTTCAACCTTTCAAATATCTAATTATTATTAACCTTTCAACTTTAATTTAGAACTATCTTAACTATTATAAATACTAATATTAGCATTTTCAAGCTCACGCTGCATCAACACTAAGTAATAGGTATAGCTAAAAACAGGGATAAATAAATCAATTAAGTAACTAGAGGGTAATTACCATATAGCCACTATATTAGGAAAGTATAAGTCTACAGTATGTTTTCTTAATAATTTAATACATCTTCAAAAGAGATAAAATTTACTCTACAAACAAGATTTAGACCAAACACATAAAAAACTAAAATTATAAATAAGCCAAGTAATAAAAGATTCTCAAGCTTTATTAATTTAAAGATATTTTGAGCAATAATTAAAATTATATAATATAGCCAATTAATATAAAGCTAGTATATTATACAAATAAGAAATAGAATGTCTTTAAAGAAGATATAAAGGAGAGAAAGATTAGATATTATACCTAAAGATATATTTTATTATAGTATAACTTAATTATTTAAAACATACAACTAGCACTAATTTTATAAAGCAAAGAAGCAATTCACCATTTTCAGATCTCCTATCCTTCTTAAAGGCTTAAGATAATAAAAAATAGAAAATTTAGAACTAAAAGGAATAGAAAGGTTAGAGTAATCTTACAATATTAACTTTAAAGTTTATATTTAATCCCATAATTCATTGATAATAAATGTGTATATAGCAAATTTTCTAACGTGCTTGAAGAATTTAAATTTAACTATTTAATCAAACATAGCATTAGCTGATATCAAAACTCATTAAATTAATTATTAATCTAATTAAAGCTTAAATAATTAAATATTAACCAATTAGTAAGTTTATGCACTAGAATCTACCTAAATAATGGTTTCGATATTAAAATAAAAACTCATAAATAAAGACGCTTTAATGTGAAGAGTATAGTTAGAAAGTATTTTGAAAAGATTAGTTAAGGAGCATTATTATAGAAAGCTAAAAAGTGTAAGGAGATATAGTTTAAATATTATCTAATCTATTAATAGCTAAAATAAATAAATGGCCTAAAACTTCTCATAATATAACTCGTTAGATCCTAATTTTCCTCACACTACTAAGAATCTATCCTAAACTAACTTGATTCATAGTTAGTTTACTCCTAATATGAAGACTTTGAAAAGCTCTAGTAAGTATCAACTGCCTAAAATACTAAATAAAAATAAGAGTTAAGATTCAGCAAGCAAAAGGAAATAACCTAACTTTATTAAATTTTAGAAGTAAAGGAATCTTGGAAAGCCCTTTTAATACTAAATTCTAAAGAATATTATCAATTATGCTCCTAATTAATGAAGTAATACTCTATCATCCTAGCACTAGAATATGGCTGTGAACTTATTCAGTAACTTCTAAGATTACTCGAAAGATAATAGATTGCCTGAAAATCTTAGCAATATAGTTGTATAGGGATAAAGTGCCTAAATTTATGATAATCAACTAATAATGTTAGTGAATCAGCTTAAAAAAAGCCAAAATATGATATAAAGCAACTTTACTCAAGAGTTTCAATAAAATGAAACTAATCCTTAGAATTTATCGTATAACAGCAATGATGATCTGCTAAATCAATAGTTGCAAGCTTAAGAGGTACCAAATTGAAAAGGCAAAATAAATGAATTGAATTCCAGTTCCTCTAGCATCAACAACATCACATTATCTAAATTCAAAGAACTGAATGGTTTAAATTTTGTTGAGCACAGAAGAAATAACGCTTCCAAAATAGTTGGCGAAAATAATTCTCCAAATTCTAATAAAATAAACAGAAATTTTGATGATTAACTAAGATCCAAGAAGATTAATTAGTCAAGGCAGATGCAAAATGAAAGCTATTTTGAAGAAGATTCAGAAATTATAAGATAAAGTAAATGAAATTAAAACATGCTGAACTTAAGCTTTCAGTAAAAAAAATACTAAGATGAAAGCAATCAGAACGCTAATAAGACAATGTACATTGATAATTTAAGGAACTAAAAGCTCAAGTAATTTAAAATGCTACAGAAGTATTTTATAAATAATGACTTATACAGACGAAATATAATGAAAACTTAGCAGTTTCAACTTTATTTAAGTAAAGCTTTGCCTTAAATTTATTCAGAAGACAATGCACTTATTATTTCTAAAATTAACTCAGAAGCAAGAAAAAACTAGAAAATATAACTGCAGAAAATCTAAGCTTCTGATACAGCGGTTTAATCCGAAGCAAAGAAGAATAAGAAAAAGAAGAAAGAAGGATTGAACTAATCACTTGTCCAAGAGATATCTTTAAGAGTATAAGCAAAGTAGGATAAACAGGTGCTATGCTAATTAAGAGAAATAATGTAAAATAAAATTTCTAAAGTAATATAGAGTTATAACTCTATTCAGCTTGAAACGGAATTCGAACCAAATTCTCCACATTAAAATTTTTAATATCGCTATAAATTCTTTGTTGGGAGAGGCAACAATGCAGGATTAGTCTCAAAAACAATTAAATAAAGATGATGGTGACATGCTCATCATTCCAGAGAGATTTAATAATTAAACTTTCTCTGAACTTAATGAAAAGATCGAGATGCTTTAATGAATTTGATGCCCTTTTAGAAATTTCTAGAGAAGAAAAATAAGAAATAGCTCTAGCTTGAAACAATTGAAGAATAAACTAGTGAAAATGCAACCTAAAATAAAAAGAAAGTATTCTAAAACCAAGAAAAACCTTACAAAGCTATTAACAAGTAAAAGCTCTCTTAAGAAATACAGAACTGTGGTATTAACTTGATTTCTTAAACTTCTTTGAAGCCTGAAACAAAAGAATTAAACATATTCAAATCTAGCAAGCTCAAAATATGTAATCATATGGAACATAACTTTCATATAGCTAATAAAAAGAGCTTATTTTTAAATCTAAGGTAGTTTTATAATGCTAACAATAAAAACGTGTTTGAAATAATCCCTCTTACTTTTAACGTTAGAAGCGTATATCTTGACAAAGAATTTGCTAATTTTGAACTGGAATATAATAAGAGAAAGGTTTTGCTAAAGCAAAAAACAACTTAAACATAAGAAACGACAGATAATGCAGTTCCAGTAGAATAATAGAGATAAACTAATCTTTGAATTGTAAAGCCTGGGGAAAATTCGAATAGAGGACGTGGAATTACAGTGTCAGATGATTTGAACTAAATAAAAGAAATAATTTCAAAAGTAAGCTATACAAAGAAAAGCAAAAGACATACTTGGATTATTTAAGAATACATTGAAAATCTATTTTTAATAAACAAAAGAAAGATAGATATCCGTATGTATCTAATGCTTACTTCAATTAATGGAAATTTAATGGGTTATTTTTATAAAGACGGCTATATAAGAACTACATCCAAAACTTTTACTCTTAAAAACTTGGATAATACAATTCATCTAACCAATGACGCTGTTCAGAAACGTTAAGAAGATTATGGGAAATATGAAGTAGGAAATAAACTTTCTTTTTCAGATTTTAATAGATATGTAGAATAAAATTACCCTAATAGGAATATAACCTTTTAAAAGGATATTCTTCCTTAAATAAAATCTTTAATGCTTGATACTATTTATGCTGTATACAAAAAAATAGATCCCTAAAGAAGGATGCATTGCTTTGAAATTTTTGGATTTGATTTTTTGATGGATGAAAATTTTAAGGTGTGATTAATAGAAGCTAATACTAATCCATGCTTGGAATTATCGGCTCCTCTTCTAACTAGGATAATTCCTGCTATGCTGGATAATGCATTTAGGTAAGTTTTAAATTTAGAATTGTGATTGACTCACTTTATATTCCTCCTCCTTTAGAACCTAAAAAAAGTCTAATTTCTCAATTTCTTCCTGAAAATAAATTTGAGCTTATATTTAATGAAGCAGTGTATGTGCCACCAAATCCAGAAATAACTACAGTTCTACCTCCAGGACTCTCAGATTCAGAAGATGATGAAGAGCCAGTAAAATAAGTAGAATATGAAGCAAATGACGAAGATTCAGATGAAAAATCAACCTCTTTTAATCATAAAAATAAATTTGGAAAAAAGTAGAGTTACAGCGTAAATGAATAGTGCAGAAAAAAAATGAGAGAAATGTTACAGAATAAAACAAGTAGCAGTAGTAGTTTTAAAAATTCTTGAATCAATCTTTATTTCTTAATCTTGTATTATTTTCTATTTATGTATAATGATAATTTCTAAAAATTAAGCCAATAATTGTTAGTGATTAAATTCTTAAATTTCAAATTAAGAATAAAGTAAGTAAAATATCTTTTTAGTCTTATTAATTTACAATTTTCACCTTTTTACTTTCACTATTGAAATCGTAATTTTAAGCATAGTATTCTTCCTACTAGATAGGAGTTCTAAATATTTCTGAGTTTAAATTAGGCTTCTTTGACTATGAGCTTATATCAGAACCTTGACTCCCAATTTTTTTTCTGTTACTTTTTAATGTCTTCTAATCTTAATCGCGAGAATCGCTTACCAATGAATTTTTTTTTCTTCGTTAGTTTCTCTTTTGATTGCTATTAGGTCCTATGGTGTTGTTAAGAAGTTCCATCTTTTGTCTATATGTATAATGCTCAAGCATATCTAAATTTACATTATTAAATCCAACTTTATGGGCACATTCAAGTTCTGTTTAATACTTATTTTCCCCCTTTAGAAGTAGTTGCCCGCATTCTCCACTATTAACTTGTTAATTTACATTTATTAGTTAGTTTTCTAGAATAGCATTCTTAAAGCTTGCATTGACTAAGCTTGATTCATTACTCATTAGAATATCATTACTGGGTCTTCTAATTATAGATTTGGCACTTTCTGGTCTTGTTCGAATAGGCCAAAACAGACCTTAGCCTGCAGGTAGAAAAGCTCTTCGAGGCTTTTGAGTGTCTCGCAAGGATAAATATCACCAATTAGATCCAGCTTGCTCTTAGAAAGAGTATAGAGAGCGTTCAATTTAATCTACAAACTCTAGTTTTTATCTATAATCATAAGATGTATTAATGACCAAATTAGAAAACTGCTTCTAAGTCTATGACGCCAGTGAGATTGATTGCTTTTTTCAAAATTCACATTATTTAGCATATTTTTCTAGAATTTTTTACTATTTATAAAGAATTTGCTATGCATTTTCAGGTAAAGTTGTAGCTATATCTTATTTTCTTGAGTTTCTTTCGTATTGCTGAATTCTTTTATTTACCTTTTCTGAAGTATCTATAATATCTAATTAGCTTTATGTCTAATTTGGTCGCTAATCAACACTTAATCTAATTTTCTATGTAGAATTCTAATGAGATTACTAGTAATTACTTTACTAAATTAAAGTGTTAATATCTACTGTTTTTTAGATTAAAGGATATTAACGATTTGTTTTCTACTCCTTTTACTATACCTAAGGGATATTTTGATTTTACTTCATTTATCTTACTGAGGCTCGCTTTTAAAGTGCCGAACTTTATTATTTGGAAGGGCGATTACTTTATTAATACTCAGATTAGATTATTTCCTAATTTATTTTTTTATGCTTATCAACTACTTTTTACTATTGATTATTTACCTGCTGCTACTCAAATTGCTAATGTAATTCAGGATGCTAATCAAAAAAAGATTTTTCAAAAGATTCAATTGGTCCAACTATACTTCGCTTTACAAGATTGCCTTCTTAGTCGAATCTAGCTACGTCTTTAGGAAAATGTTGAAAACTTTTATTCTTCTTATCATTATCAAGATCTAGCACAATTCTTTTCTTTTGTGAATTTGACATGTTTTAGCTTGCTTTACCTGTATCATTGGCATAAAAAACTTATTCTTCAGACAAGAATTTTCTGGGAGATTTTTCACGAGTTCAATCGGCTTCTAAAGTTCCTGGTAACTGCTTTTGAAATATTTTAGGTTTCTTAACTTTCTTTGCTAGATAAAATTTTTTCTTTTATTACTAGAGATTATGCTTCATAGTAGAAATATCCAAACTCTGATCATGAGATTCCTTTTAGATGAAATATTAGTTATCAATCGAAATATCAGGAGTTTAAAGAATATGCTGCTATGAATAATCATGAGCAAAATTAATCATAGATTCGTCAATTGATTAAAGCTCTTACTAAAGAGTTGGCTAAACTTTCCTTCTTACTTTTAGTCTCTTGTGACTTAATGTTTCAGACTTTTTTTCATTCATTTGATAATAATAAAATAATATATGTGATTAAAAAGTTATTTATCTAATAATATATTTGCACTCAGCTTTTTTAACTTTAGTTGTTGTTATGCAATAGACAATATTTGAGTTGCTTTCTATAAAGAATGATTTTAACATGCTTAAATTACAAAATGATGTTAATTAATTTCTTAATTAAGAGTATTAAAAATTATCGCTTTAGTTTTTAGACTCTTTACTTACTTTATAAAGAGCTATTTTCTAGGTTAATTCCACCTTGCTCCATTGCCAGGGATTAGCTTTAATGTCTCTAAACATTGCCTGAAATAAAGAATTACTTTGGTATTAGTTCCATATTTTTGAATTAATTTTCCTACAATTTCTTCTTCCCAAAAAGCTAATTTCTTCTGTTTTTTGATATGTTCATTGTTTACATTTTCAAACATCTTTTGCAGAAACTATTAGTTTTTATCCTTATCAACTTCATTTATCGTATTGAAGTTTTGAACAATACCAATGTTTTATAAGTTTTAAGTAGCTGACAAGGATTTATCCCACACTTTCTAAATTAAAAATTACTGATAGCAAAGGATCGCTTGGAGCTCTTGAACTAGGTTTCTTTTTAGATTTATTAGTCTTCTTTAAATGTTTGACTTAGAGCTTTACTCTTCTTTATCTCTTTCCCATTCTTATTTAATTTAATAAACAATCATCACTTTAATCATTTAAATTTCCTCTAATTAAATTCGTTAGTTTAATTTAATTAGAGCTATCTAGGTATAATAATACTAACTAAGGATTCATTTATTATATCATTTTGGTTTCTAAGTAAGTAATTTAGGAAAAGATATCTTATATATAACTTCCAGCTTTTATTTAAATTTGGATCTTTTTATAATATTATTCCCTATCTTTTCTTTTGTTTCTTTTAAGTAGTTATTAATATAGCTAACTAGCTCTATTATAAATCTATATTATTATTGCAAGCGTTATCCTTAAACATAAATATATGATATCCTGCTAATGAATATGCTGTATCTACAAATTTAGGGTATTCAATTTTAGTTGTTTGTTTAGTTATTAGATAAAAGGTATTAAGCTAATCTTTAACTTAAGTACCACATAATTGAATATTTCCTGCTTTAATGATACAATTACATTATAAAGCAATTAGTTTTATTAAAGTATTTTAGTTTGTATCTAAGTATAAAGCGAAGGATTTTAAGATTTAGCTATTAATTATATATTCTAAAAGGGGTTTATCTACAATTGAACTAAGAAACTATAAAAGTGCATTAATTACTAATATTAACGTATTTAAAGACCTTATGCTTCAAATACATTTGCTATATAAACCTACATTTGATCCCTTTAATTCTCTTAAAATAAACCTAATAATTAAGTTAACTTACCCTTATTTCAAAAGTTAATCATCTAATTTATTTATCACAGTGACAAAAATTTAATATGTGATTGGTAGCGTTACATTAAATAAAAGCCTTCTAATTATTTAACTTTGCATAATTTCGAAGGAAGAGGAAGAGGAATAGAGTAAGTATACCTTGAAAATAGAAAAGATGTTATTAATAAGAGATAGAGGATATAAATTGAGGATAATTATTAGAAATATATATAAACATCTTAATTTATGTTCTTTTTCATACTTTTACAGCTTCAAAAACTTAAAACTTCGTTATCTTACTGACTCTTTTACTAGAACTGGTTGAAAATAATAATTTTGTTAGAAGGAATTTAAATATTAGAGTCGAATTACAGTCTTCCATGTAGTTCACATATTTTGTATTAATCCGGAGATTTAAGCAACACTTTATTTTGTTTTTATATATTGAGTTTCAAAGATTCCGGAAACTAAATATATTTACTTATGTGCTTTCAGCTTTATATTTGATTGCTAGGTTTATTTACATTAGTTACTTAAATGCTTTTTTATTAAGCATGCTATAGTTCTATTTACTTAATATCTGCTCATTAAGCGTTTCCAAAAATAAGAGGTATAGCTAATTCATGAATAGTAGAAGTTTTATAAAGACGTAGATATTTCAATTATTTATATTACTCATAGATATTCTAATTGAAATTACACTTATTTAGAAACTTATACACATCATTTCAGCTTTTAGTTTGGGCTATTTAGGAAATGTTATACATTTGCATTATGATATTGCTTACGTTTTTCAATGAGACATTTTTCTCTTATTTAACCAGAACAGGAATTAGAAGAGTGATAGGAAGGGCAGGATATTCTCTGCATGCTATAGGTGCCCGCTAGCAATATAGCTTGAAGACAGGTTTTTCATCATAAAGATTATTACCTTATCGATAGTCTATTAGGTTAGTTGAGCTTAGTATAAGTATCTTATTCTTAATATCTTCCTTGTCTATTTTAATGTCTTAGTAGATTTAGCTGTAGTCTAAATAAAAAAAATGCTTAAAATCTTATTTAGTTTCATAGTCACTTTGCATTTTATGAACTATTTAGTATATTGCTTCAAAATGAACTCCTTTAAGTGAAAATAAGCTTATCAGTTAAAGAAGATAAATAGTGCTTTGTGCAGTTACAAGTATTAGTTAAAGGCGTTTTTGTAAGTATAGTAGAGATTCCACAATATCTTTTCTTAAGTGTATTCTTTGATTTTCATAAACACCAAGTACTCCTTCAAAATGAATAATTAAGAAATGCTGATGTTTCGATAGACTTAAGGTAATATTTCTTAGATGGTAAGTATTTTAAACTAAATCAATCTATCTTGGTAAGCTAATTTTATGTAATGTAAATGTTCACTTATTCTTCTCAAGTAATATATTTGGTCAATCGTTACATGCACATTGAGTAGACTAATGTACTGTATTGGATTTAACAAAGTGTTTTCTTAGAATTTTAGGTTTTGATTTAGGTACTTCTTTGTCAAACTTGAACATATAATTATAAGACTATAATAATTCTTCCGTTTATACATCTAATATTTGCTCAAAACTCTCAAGTCTCTAGTTTAACGAATAAGGATCTTATTTTTTTTATCCTTGACGTCTGTTTATTAAAGGTAACTCTTATTATTTCTTTTATTTAGGTGAATTGTTTCGTATGATGTTGATATAAGAGTTTTCCTTACGTTGAAGCATGTAGTCTAAAGTTTAATTTCTAATTTCTTTAATTTATTGAAACTATTGAATTCCTTAAGTTTCACTTTTATGTCTAAAATGTCTTTATTGTCTTTCAGTTTCATTTCCGGATCTTTATTTTAATTTTTCACTCCTAGGCGACACTGCATCTAATGGCTATCCATGCACCTAAAATGTTTATCTTTCATAAGATTATCTAAGGCCCTGATTCTCCAAATAAACAGCTTGCTTGATCTACCTCAGCATCTGCTAATTCTTAAAGATGTTTCTATGCTTTTTTAAAAGCTGACTTTTTCTAGAGTAAAACTATAAAGGCAGAATTGGGAGGAAAGGTAGTAGTTTGACAGCTTATTACTAGGAGTTAATTTACATTTTAAACAATAAATTATAATTATAATCTAATAGCTCTCGCTTTTAATCCTTATCTACACTAATAGCTCTTACTTTACTACTACTATTAATACTCCTATGAACTATATACTCCTTATTAATCTGTCTCTATATTAAGTACTCCTTATTATTCAATCTTTTCAAGAAAATAGGCATTTATATCTTATTCCTTCTAATTTAAAAGGAAAATTCTAAATTAGTAGCAGAAATAATTAAGGATTTTTTTAATATACTAAATAGATACAAAATTAGCCTTTTTTAATTTAAGAATAAGATGTATTTAGTTAGTCTCTTTTATCAAGTCCTTTTTGCTTAATTTATTTAAATGGAAAGTATATTTAAATAAAGTACTTCTCTAGAAACGCATTATAGTGTAGGCAAGAGTACAAAAATAAAGTTTTATTAGATATTTATCAAAAGATAGCAGTAAGTTATATTAACTATGACTTCATTATCTCTTTTATGTTATACAACCATCCTTAGTAACCAATTATAGAACTTTTTTATAGCCTTGCAATAACTATTTTATACTCACTCAAGATCAACTTTATTCTTACCAATCTTATAACGAAAAATAATGTAATCTACTAAGGGTATGAGTAACAGATAAAGATTGATTAGAAAAAAGGAATATATTTTAATCTGAAAATTAAATTTATTGGCCAAAGCATTTTTGCAGTTGTAGTAGAATTATAGAATAGCATAAGTCAAACATCACTACTTTATAAACTTAATTCAAAAAGTAAAAGCTAAATATAAGAGATAATTATACAAGCTAAATAAAATAAGTATATTATGATAAATAATGATACTATTATATTTAGTTTCATAGTCATTTCCATTTTTAATTAACACTTACCCAATTTTCTATTATCAAGTACTTATCTCCTTATTCTTTCGTAATAATTACCTTTAAAAATGCTACATTTGATTATTTAAAGAAATTCCTTACATAATATTATTAAACCATTTAGAGAGTTTTAATAACCAAAAAATTAAGAAACTAAACTTAGAATAGTTTTCTAACTAATGGATATAAAGCCTTTTTTATATTAAAAATTAATGCTAGCATTAAGATTATTAATAAACGTATATAAATTAAGAAAAGTATTGGATATAAATAGATATTCAGTGCTATATCTTTAGACTTTTTTTAAATTTGACACTTAGATTTTCTACCTGGACATAGAGAAGAATTCTAATAAATAATAAATTTAAATCAAAGTTCATATTTGGTTATTGAAGTATTTAATACTAGGAAATAGATATTCATCAATGTCTATTTCTTTTTTAAATGTAATCTATTATCCATCTGGACAGTCAAAATAGCCAATTGCCGTTGCGAAGGATCCTTTAAAGCTCATTTGTAGTCCTCAACTTCCAACTTTGTGTTGCTGAAGCAGCTTTTAAAATTCTGGCTCGCATATTTAACTTAGTTTTTGCTTAATTTCCTTCTACTTATCCGGTAGATTTTTGGCTTATGTAAATAGACTATAATGAAAAACACAGAATTGTCGTTGATTTTGATTTTAGCTGTAATTGCAAGCTCCCATCCTATAAGATGGTGAAAATAAGTTTTTTCGATTTTGTCTTTGTGTGTTATCTTAGTCAATTATAAGTGAAATTAGTAAATGGAAAGGTTTGCATGGCATTGGATTTGAGAAAAAGCTTTATGCTCCTCCTAAAATACTATTACCAAATTTATTGGCTCTCATGCTTGGAGTCATCTTATCTGAGATATTCTATCCTGATGAACTTTGCAAAATACACTCTTACATATAAGACTAGCAAGCTTGATAGAGCTCTGAACTTCAAATCAAAGGTCTCAGTGGAATTTGAGACTTTACAAATTGAATAGCTTCTTATATCACTTCTACACCTTCATTTAATTCAAAAATTTTCTGATTTTGAAATTCAATGCATTTAGTACTCTAGTTATAGTATTAAAGCAAGTCTGTCAAAATTTCAAGGCAAACATTAGGATAAACTCTAATTATGTTTTAGCTTTAAAATATTTGCTTCTCTTATGCGTTTACTCCTTCTGATACATGTGAAATTAATTTAGATGTGATAAAAAGCTCATCGGCATCCAAAATTAAAATTAGAGGTTCTTTTTTATTTTGCACTTACTAAATTTGCTATGTTGATATTTAATTCATAACTTGAAATGGCTTTAAGTTTTGATTACTTACTTCAACAGTTTTAGAAATAGGTTTATATTAAGCCTATTTAGGTACAACTTTCTCAAGCATTAGATTTTTTGGCTTTTAAACAGTTTACTCTGTTTAACTATTTTAAGGAACGGAGAAATATTGAAATTACTCAAAAACATCATTAATACTTTTGTTTTTATTTTTTAGATCCAACGCTATTTAGTTCTCTTTTTCATTAGTTTAAGCCCAAGAGCAGAAGCTTATTACGCAATATGAATATCTATTTTAATAACTATTAATTAAACTCAACCCACACATTCGAATATCATCTTCGAATAGTATATTATCATTCTTAAATAATAGCTGCAAAACTATGATAAAAATATTCTAAGAAGTTACTTTCAAAGTCACTTAATTAGCTCCAATTATAAATTTAGTGTATTTCGAAATCCTTTTGTAAATAGTATTTTAGTCGTTTTCAATCTCTAAATCTGTTTTGACTCATTCTTTACAATGATCTAGACTAGCACTATACAAAACTTAATTTCAAATAAGAGGCTTCAAAGATTTCTAAGTATTTAACTTGGTCACTACTTTGTTTAAAGCTTCTATGTCATTCAAGCTTAAAAATGTTGATTTTAGCTTTATTTATTTTTCAGTATTACTATAAAATGTTCTTAGTTCTTCAAAAAGTGAAGCCATAAATTGAGGAAACACTCTAGTCATGTTTAGTATCCAAAATATTTATTTCGCTGTTTCATTTAGCTTTTCTGGAGACGTATCAATAATGCAACTTTCTTTTAAAAGTTTTAAAAAATCAATTTTTTCAATAAAAGCTTTTCCTTACTCAGTATCATTATTTAACACATGTTTTACTTCAATTTATTTAGATGAACTTCTATTTACATTTTAATTTTCACCTTTTTACTATTGTGCATAATTAATTTACTCTTAATTAGAAATTTTTCCTGACTCCTAAGGTTCTTTCTGTGCCTATTAATTTTTTTCAAGTTCAGCTTTTTTAATTCTATCTAATTCCTTTTATTATTCTATTAGCTTTTGTTTTCTGTTTTTTTCTGCTATTTCTTGCTATTATTAAATCTAAATCTCCATTTCTTGTTTCAACTAAATTGGCTCGACTAAAATTTTTTATGCTTCTGGATTTTTTTGTTATTTTTAAGGAGTTTTTTATTGTTCTTCTGGATTTATTAGCTATTCTTTAGGAATATTTTGCTTTATTTCAGGAGTTTTTTATTTTGCTTCAGGAGATTTTTGTTTCTATTCAATTTCTGGAAGTTTCACTTTATTGAATTTCACAGGTTTAGTATCTTATTACACACTTTAAACTTGTTCATGATTTGTTTTTTCTTACTATAGTTATTATTCTTTGTTTTTTTGTTTTGATTGTTGCTTCTATTTGTTTTCTTCTTGCTATCTCAAAATTTTTTCTTGTTTCTTTTTTTCTGCATTCTATTAAACAAGTTTCTTCCTTTCCTCCTCCTTCGCTCTTTACTTCCTTTCATCTTCGCTATTTTATTTTAAAGAATCTTTAGAAGAAATCTATTTTTCAACATCCTTCTTTTATTAACTCTCATTGTTAGGTGGAAACTGAGCTATTTAGGCTAATATATAAAAAACTTACATATCTTAGGGTTTTTTCCCTCTTTCTATACACTTTCCTTATTTTAAGGCTCATTTATTTTAGTTTTGGAATTACCACAACCCATTTTATTATTAACTTCATTATGTAACGTAATTGCTGAATTATTTCATACTATAATTAAGATCCTTTGAAAGAAGATCTATTAATACCTTCCTTTAAATTTTTACTTGCATCATTTTATATCGTTAATTTTGTATTTTCATGCTTCTATTTTAATCATATAATAAGCTTTTAACTTTGCTAATGGATTTAGATCTTATCCTTAATTAAGTTTCATTGTTTTAGTTCATTTTCAATATCAAAAATATAAAGCAGTTTCTAAGAAATTAGATGGTATTGAAGATACTTAAATGTAGACTATTTCTTTCTTTAATAGTCTAATATAAAGCCATACCTTTTTTTATAACTTAGCTTAAATTTACTTATCACCTCTTAAACCTTTTAGATAGTCATTTTAATTAGAAATATTAATTAATACTATCATAGACTAATTTTTGGTTTTAAAATTAATTTAAAATCATCCAAAGATCTTAATTCTAATAATTTAGGATCTTTAACTATCTATACAATAGTACTTTAATTACTTCTAGAAAGTAAAGTACCTTTATTATTAAGATAGATATATAAGCTAATCTGTATAATATTTAGATATAGATAACTAATTTGATATGCTAGTTTCTCTTTCTATCTATCTTCTAACTATTGAGAATTATTTTAATAGCTAGTAAATTTAATATTATTACTATAATTTACTATGTGTTCTCTTCATTAGCAAGCTAGAGCTGTTTTAATTGTAGTCTCATTAGTATAAATACATTTTATTGTTATAGATAAGCTTATACACTCTAATTCTCTTTTATCTGTAAACTATTTTTATTAAAGCTGCAACTATTAAAATAGAGCACTTTATAATTACTGTTCAACTTACAGACAAGTTATTCAACTAAATTAAATTTAAGATATCTAACCTCAATTTGGCTGCCACTGCGGTTTTTTAGTTTTTGGGTACAATTTTTAGTTTATAATGGAAATGAATAGATTAAAGGAATAAGAATAGAAGCTTATTTAAATAGCTATTTTATAGCAAGCACTATATTAGTTACTTATTTATACAGTAATGCATAAAATAGATGCTATGAAAAGAATGAATAGGTAATACTAATTAATAGCACTATTATGCTAAGCTTTTATACACTATTATTAAAGCTTTAAGCAATAACAATCTTCTTTATATCACTACTTATTACTTTAAGTGAAATTAGAGAAATTATTTTATATATTTTTAAAGCTAAAGCATTGGGATTTTAAATAGGTAGTAAAAGGGAATAAAAGAAGTGGTACTTTAAATAAACTTAAAAGTAAAGAAACTTATGATGTTATCAAATGAAATAGAAAGAGATAGTTTATTAAATGTTTCAGCATATTCTTTTTTTAGGTTCTCTTTGCCAGTTTTCTTCTTTTAAGTTAACCATATTGATTCTGAATTTAGAACTTACGTTTGTAAGAACTCGTAAATAGTTTACAACTTAAAGTATTCGTTTTTTATTATAATGTCATTCTTCTTTTCACTTGCTTAGATTACTAAGAAGCAATCTTCTTCTCTTTAGTGCAACTAAAATGAATATATATCAGAATAGAAAATGCTTTTTAAGATTGTGACGTAATTTTTGATAAAAAACATCTCTTGCTCTGTGAAAATTAGAATATCCTAATCGATCTAGTCCTATAGCTTTAGATCGAAAGTTAAAATCATTCTAAATAAATCCTTACATCGAATTTGCATATTTTCCCTGGTTAACATTTTATAAGCAAGCTTATGCTTAGGACAGCATCTGGTCATATTCTTCTAAAACTAATCTAGGACCAAAGTATCTTGGTAGTCTATATCTTCCAGCAGTTGCTGCTTTCAAAGCTCCAGATGCTTGGGCAGAAAGACCAGCTGAAACAGTATTTCCCACTCTTAAAATTGCTGAAAATGGTGATGTTATCGCCCCTACTAGTCCTTTTCCTACACCTTTAAAGAAACCTTTTCCTCCTTCTTATTTTGCACCTTAATAAGGCTTGGTAAAAATTCCAGACAATCCTTCTCCTAAATCACTAAATCCACCTTATATTCCTTATCCTAGACCTTATAAAGCAGTATCCGGTTTACTAAGTCTATCTTAACCTTCAGCATCTCCTCCAACACTTCTAACAACTCCATAGAGAGAACCTGTTATTTTACTTACAGATTCCATTCCTCCGCCAACAACATTTGTAGCAAGGCCTTTCATACCTTTTCCAACACCTCCAACAAATTCTTTAGGTCCTTTAAGTAGACCTTTTGCTGGTTCACCGACAAACTCAAGTACACCTCTTCCTACCTTATCTACTAGACCAATAGGATTACCAATTAGATCTGATGAGCCTAGAATTCTATAGAACTACAATATACCTTATCTAGCGTAATTTTTAATAATTAACCATGTTAATGTGTTTACTGTCTAGAATGATTAAGAAAACGCTAGTTCTTTGAATCTCAAGGAAGAGTCAGTAATATTCGTTAATTTTCCTCCAATGTTATATATTAACCCAGTTATTGAGTATTTAGGATTAACTATTATCTTTTTCTTAGTTGTTCTCAAACTTATATTCAGTTTTAGAGCATGCAAATGTACAAACTCAAAGTAAGCTTTTTAGCTTATTGCACCAGGTTCAAAAGTTAACTAAGGTGAACTTGGATCAAGTAGCGGACATATTTCTTTCAGAGTAGAGTTTTCATTAACTTACATATCTCTAGAAAATATAAAGCAATCAATTATTTTCATTAAGTAGTCTAAAAATCTAAAAGTTATAATCTGTTCAAGTTTTATATCCAGCTCAGAAATAGCAAAGGCAAGCATACTATATTTGTCAACTACTCCTAATCCTTTTGTTAAATCGTTATCTAAATTCAAGCCATGAATAAGTCTCTCTCTGTGAATCTAAAACTAGAGACATGGAACAAATACTTAATCCTGCAATAATCTAGGAACTACAATAACGGGGAAAATTATTTTTTTTCCATACTAGTTATCCATTTATAAATGCTATACTGTTAAATTTAGTCCCATATTTTGCTAAAAATCGTTGTTCAAAGCTTCTTCAAGTTCCCAATAACCTTCGGCTTTTATACCCTGTATAATTAAATAGAATATTTCAGCGGGTCTTTCATCAATCATGGACAGTCCTATGCCTTTCATATCACAAATGAAAGAATATTTAATAGGTCCCTATTAGATTGCTTAAGCATATTAATTCTCAGTATTTTAGATCTAATAGCCAAACATTTATTGCCTATTGAGTTTTATTTATAAACATCTAGTTGTTCCTTTGCATAGAACTTCAATAAGGAATTGTTAAGTACCTATCTTCCATGTTTTGAACTTTTTGACTTTCTCTATTGAAAAGGATTATTATTTTTCCTATATACTAATTTAAACCTTCTTATCATTTTAAGTTAAGTTATCATAGACAAATGGAATATATTGATATCTTTCTATGGGAATTCAATCTTTGTTTCCTTCTTATCTAACCAGGATTTACTCAGGGGTTACATTCTGAATTATAAACTCCGGTTTTGCTGGCTAACATATCTCTATAAAGATTGTAGCATCGTCTTCACTAGTAGTGATTATCCTTATAATCTCGTTCATTTAGGTGCTTTGAGAAGGTCTATTCCAAAGAAGTGCTTAGTCTTTTTACTAATCTTTTATTTAATCAATTAGGTCGTTTAATTCTTGCTATTGCTTATCTTGTGATTTCTAAAATTCCATTACTTGCTAAATAATTTACTCTGAAGGCCTAAATTTAATTTAAAAGTCGTCAATATCTTCAATGTTAAACTCACAGCTTCATCCTTCACTGTTAAAGTCACCTATCTAAACTTTCTTTTGCTTTTCTTATTTTTCGAAGCTAAAAACCACATATTCATTCTTTCCAAGTCTAATCATTTTATTTCCTGTTGACTGTTTAACTTTTAAATCATAATGGAAGCTATTTCTAAAAATAAAACGTGGTACTATTTCAAGAGCCTTAGTAAATACAAATGGAGCAGGACATTACTTCAAAACAATACCAACGTATTATATTTCTGTTCCTTTTAATAAAATTTCACCACTTAGACCTACTGATTCGATATTAAATTTATCAGACCATTATGTATTTTATGCCTCCTAACGTAATTTAACGTCTTTTTTCTACTCAGTTTTCAGACCAAAGAGTTTGATTTATTTGGATTTTATAGAGTCATTTTATTACTCATCTCCAATTAGCAAATCTAGATTAGTTTTATTTATTATTCAATACTTTGCATATACTATATACTTTATGCTTTCAAAACGAGTCTCTTGAACCTTTTAGTGCGAAAAATCGAAGGAAATATTCTTGACAAATAAAATATCCTCAGTCTTAAAATCTATTGGCTACTTTATTTACTAGGATTAGTCTTTAAAAATTACTGATTCTTTGTTAGCACTATGGAAGTCAGAGAATTTGAAAGCTTCAGAGGTCAAAACAGTGACTACATTTTCATTGTTAATATGTTATAACTCCCATAGGATAACTTGCTCAGGAGTAAGCTTACTAACTGAATAAATAGATTAGCTTTATGTAGAAATAAAATCGAATTTATTTTCCTGCTACTTAGATCCCAATAGTTTCAAAGTCATTTTATATGGAGTCAAGTTTTGAATAACAATTGGAGGATTTAAAACTACGTTTACTTGATGAAGACGCTCCAAGTCACCTTTCAAATTATGGCATTTGTAGCTTGAAATGTCCATACAAATGTATATATCGTTATCTAGTTTTATGGTAGAGCTCTTGGCAAATAAACTTTAAGGCTCTAGACCGAATGCATCTTATATATCTGGAACAATTGGTTGAAAATTGCATTTAGGTTGGTTAGAAACTAAAAGAGCTTGTTTGGTTAGCACCCATGTAAGAGGAAGACTTGCAGATGTCTACGCATTGATGAGGATACTCTAATTAGTTACTTAACTATCTTCATCCATGTAACTAAGTTTTGTATTAATATAAATATCAAAGTGGCAATTATTTGTTATTACTACATGACTTGAAATTTTTATCATTCTAGTATTTCCTTAAGGTCTTACTGATAAAATCAAACTAGCGTTTTATTAATTAATCAATTCCTTTGGAATAATCAGGGCTTTAGCAACTATAGAGTCGATAGGAATTTACTTAAAATCTGCTTATAAGCCTGGTATTTAAATATTAACCTAAGTTTACTTTTTTAGTGTAACAGAAAGGATTCTGTTAAATGGAGGTTTTTAAACTACTTCTTATCCAAAATTAATAGATTCCTAATCTTAAACAGTTCATTCTGTTTGAATGTTCTTCTTTCCACCTTCTATCTTCAAGTTGAAAGGCATTCCTAAAATGTTTTGAATGTTATAATAAGTCTAATTTCTGCTATTATTTTAAGGAATATTCACGTTTGATAGAGACTATTCTATAAAACCTGAGTTAAGCTATTAGAAGTTCTTTAACATTTAGACTATAAAGTTTTATAAGGCTTGAGCAACTGTATAGAAACTTACTTGAAATTGAAATATTTAAATCTAGTACTTTTTCACTTTTCAATAACATTTTAATAGTTGAATGTTCATATTCTTGCTCTATTGAAAATTCAGCATTCCAATCTTCAATAACAGGCTCCCATTCACATACTCTTATGTTGAAAAATTCTGATTCCACAATAGTAGTAAAGTTTCCCTTCATATAGCTATCCTTTTCAGGAATGGAATTGATAGTTAGCATTGAACTTATTTTATAGCAATGAAAGTAGAACAGCTGATATTGAATCTCTTCAGTATCATTGATTATAGTCAATTTAAAACCATCACATTTAAATATGAAATTGGTAATTTACTTCAACTTATCTTCTTTAAACACGTAATACTGCTCTGTTACAATTTATTCATGCTATAATGGATTATTGAACACTAGTTTTAGTTACTGCTATTAAAGTATAGCTTTTTATTATTTTATTTTTTAGATTAGCATATCACTTTACATTATGATGTCGTAAAAAAAGGCTACTTCGTTAAAACCTAATAAAACCTCTATCATTTCTATATCAAGCTGAACTTCAGTTTCTTTGTACTATTTACCTTCTCGTATATCGGATTTATGACTGTACTACAGTACAGCTCTGCAAGGATTTATTAAATAGAAGGAATCTGATTTTTATATTCTATCAATGGCAATCGAACCAAGTACCGCGCCTAATTAACTGATTTCTATCCAGCCCTCGTCAAAAGTATCTATAGTTTCTAATGAAATAGCTTAATTTTTTGCGTCATATTGGATTAATTAATTTGATATTTGCTTAAATCTTCCTTATCCTCCGAAATGAAATTCTAGAGTTCGTGTTGTCTAATTTTATGGCTGATAAGGATATCAAATTTCAAGATTGGCCAATTCAAATTTAATTTAAAGCTTATCTTAGCTTTACTTTTAACTATGTACATTCAAAGCTAAACTTTATTCTTCTGGTTGCTCTATTTAGGAAGATTAAAGCAATTCCTCTTATTTCATTTCAGCTTTTACTTCTCAATCCTATCAAGCTCTTTTATTAAATTAGCTTTATAAATCATGAAGAGGTTCTAAGAGCCACATAACGAAGAGTTAAACAGTTATAGGGCAAATAATAAATCTAATATGGCTTACTTAACATGTCATATTTATTAAACCTGGAGAAAGATCCAGAATAAATTCAAGTTACTTTTTATTCCCTTCAGCTTGCTGTTTTACTTTGGACTAAATTTCTTAAATATCTTCTTCGTTTGCTTAATCCAATAAAATAGGATTACCAATAACATAGCTGAACTGATCAGCTATTTATGAACATAAATCTTATATAAAAAGCAATCCAACTGAGCTCCTTAACTTGAGATTTCCGTTTTTTCCAGTATCTAGGAAGAAATTAATATTTTGAACTAAAGCTTTTATTATCTATTTAGTATCCTAGCTCAAAGTAACTTCTATCTGGTTTGAAATTAAAGTGATTTCTATATTAGTAATTATCTTATTATTGGTAAGCTCTTTTACATGTATTCCTAAGCTTTAATACTCCGCTTTCTTTTTCTTTTCCTGAGATTCACTAGAAGCAGGTTTAATTTCTTTTGAAGGCATTTAAATTCCTTAGCTGAACTAACTTTTAATTTCTAATATTTTATTAATAAGCTTCAAAGTAAACTTCAAGGTAGAACTAGAGAATTATAGGTTAAGGGAGGGTATCTCTGCTGCAATTCTAACAGTGGGCTTGATAGGATGCAAAGGAATCATACAGTTAAGAATTTGCATCATAAATGAAGTCTCTTGTAGTATAACTTCTTTCTTAGCCTACTTTCAGTTATATATGGAATTTTAAACCTTTGAAGTTGTTAAAATTTGGACTTATTAAAGTTCAAATTGATAAGTATCATAGAGTAGTGACTCGTTAGTTTCTTTTATATAGTCTTTATCAGAATCAAACTACTAAAGCCTAGAACTTATTTTCAGCTAACCCATATCTACTACCAAAATTTAATCATCCAATGAATTTATATCAAGAGGTAGATAGAAAGTAGGAGCTTTAATATGTACATCAAAGAAGATTGATTTATGAGTATAGTTTCCTTATATAATTTCATCCTGTTTATAAAATTAAACTTACAACTGCACGCTTTCCTGCTTCTATATAATCAAGAGCTTTATCTTCGTAAGCTTTACTGTAGTGACTCAAGTCAAACTTAATATTTAGCGCCTCCACGACTATTTATGTTGCCTTCAAAATTGTAAATCTGAATAAAGAATTACTAGTTAATAACTATCTAAGATGGATACTTTATTGAAGCAAATATAGCAAAGTCAATTGATGGCATCTTTAGTGGTGATATTTCAAATCTCACTGAAATAGCTTCTTCATTACTCATTTGCTATTTATTTACTTCTTGTATAAAAGGAAAGGCTTTACTCTTTACTACTTTATCCTTTAAATATATACTTTATATTCCTAGTTATAGAGTTGAGGAAGTTTTTCTTATTAGATACTGAAAGAAAATTCGATCTATAGCAAACTTCAAAATCTTTTTATCTTATGACTGCTAAAAGCTTAATGAAATGGAGAGAACGTTAACAGTTAGAATAATCTTACTCCAATCCAGAGGAACGTCAGATTAATCACGAATTTCTGGAGCTTTTCCTAAGAATGAATCAACATCATTTCATAGTTCATTTCTTTATTTCTAAATGATACTTATTTAATCTTCTATCTCCTTCATTCTTTCTTAAGTATCCTTTATCTCTTTTTCCTTCTACTGCTTAGACTTCCCAAATCCAACATATCCAGCTAATTTAGAACCATATCCCTCTTAGCTTTAAGACTAGATATTTTTCATTTATTAGGATTTTTCTTGCTCTATAGATGCTAAATTAATATCTTTAACACAAGCCTCTCTTATAGAAACTATATCCTTATACCGATAGCCATTTTCCACGATCTTCAATTCTTAGGCTAATTTTTGTTTTTTTTTATCGTTATTGAAATTGATACGATATTCTGTATACATTTGCTTATACTACTATATATCTTCAGCTTCAAATTCCTTAAACTTCATTGTGCTTTCTATTCCTGACTAGTAATCTGAGTACAATCCTAGGAATTCTAAAAACTTTATTAGATGAGTTAGATGAGAAGCATGCATCTAAAATTAAATCTATTAAAGGGCTTCGAAAATTAATTCTATCATAGGAAGTTTGAAATCTACTGGAGCCATTCTATTTATTATTAGTTTCAAGTTCATCTAAATAGGCTTTAATAAGAAACTATGCTACTCTGGAAAATTCTGGTTAGTCTCAAGTTTTGCGTATTAAACAAACTTACTTTCTTGAACGAAGTTTACTTAATCATAGTCGAAAAAAACTGCTAAATTGCTTACTTAAACCAATTTAAAAATGTTTACAGCTTCTGCCATGAATTGCTTCTGCCATTAGTTATTACAAGTAATAGCTTGGCATTATTGCAAGATGACACCAATAGCAAATTTTTTAGTACTGGAGACATCATCTTCATATCTAATATAAACATTCTCTATCACAACTTGTACGTTATTCACTATTTTTTCTACCATCTTTTAGACCCATCCAGGATCCGAAGATTTTTCCTGAGTCAGAACTGCTGGATTAGCTATTTCGAAATGCTATAAACTTGTCTGTATGGAATTATTGACTTTTTAAAATACAAGCTAGGCATTTCACTAATCAGTACTTTTAGGTCTAACTTAAAGAAATACATCCTTAACCTTACAAAGAAGAGGTTTAGAAGTCAAATTAGTCCATGGAATGTCAATGTAAATCTAGCCGCAATACCCAGTTACAAGTTTAAAGGGAAGAGGTAAATCGTCTACAAACGCTGGCTTGACTTTAACATTTTCCAAATTGACGGTTCCTGAAAATATAGACAAGTTAAGCTAATCTGAGCTTAAATTATCAATAAACTAACCTAAGAGTTGATTTATTGCATCAGCAGCTAATTTATTCATTATATAAATATTTCTTTATAATTAACTATTTATTATCTTTATACTATCTCTCTTTAATTATCGTTTCTTATAATGTTAGTTACCTTATTATACTTGCTTTAATT
Organism: Loxodes magnus; assembly: GCA_946699065.1. NCBI lineage: Eukaryota > Ciliophora > Karyorelictea > Loxodida > Loxodidae > Loxodes > Loxodes magnus. Next base: position 482,079 of record CAMPDV010000068.1, on the reverse strand, counting down.
AATATGCAATGTCATGGCCTCCGGATTTTGTCTAAATAAGTACTAGAAAGAGTATGAAATTTTAAAGATGTAAGTAAGAAAGAGTAAAGGATTTAAGGTAAGAATAAGTTATAATAACAGTGTAATTAGTTCTTATAATAAATAACTTCTTTCATATTAAAATGCTTACATTTCTTAAAAGTTCTACTCATCTTAGTAGTAGAAGTTCTATATTTATTCCTTTCTAAACTCATTGAAATATGTAAAATAATGAGTTTTATTGTGCTATTTATTATATTATATTAGCTTATTATAGATGCTTATTTTTTATTTATTTATCTAAGTTGAAATGAGAAGAGGATATAATAATAAAAAGTAAATAGCGAAATTATTATAAAGCATAATTAAACAAATCTATCTCTCAACTGAACTGAAAGCCACTCTATGGAATATTCAATTTAGCATTTTTTACTTCTGCTTGTCCTTCAATTCCAAAATAAGTTTCCATTATATTAACTACTTCGTTGTAAATGTGCTTATTTTCATGCTATTGTAAATCCTCCAGTATGTTCAATCCTCCTTTTTCATCAAAATCAATAGCAATTTTATTAGAACCTAAAATGCTTTCTTGTTTTTTTCCAAACTATAGAATGCCATGAACATTCTGCAATATTATTTATAAGCATCTAAGATCTTTAACAAAGTTAGATTGCAAAGCAATCACTATTTTATTAATGAGATTCTTGTCAAGTAAAGCTTGAATCTGTTATAATGAACCTCTGTTCAAAATGTTACCACTAATTCAAAATGCTTCTCTTGCTACCTATATATTAATACTCACCTCTACCTCATAGCAGGTATAAAATTTAAGTGATAAGTCAATGAATCCATTTTCAAAAAGATTCTGAATGTGTTTTTCTGAACCAGCAGCAATATTACTAATAGTTCAAAGAGCTTCTTTCTAAATTACTATCATTCCTGAGCATAGTATTATCTTCAATTTTGGAAGAACTCCATTATCTATCAATATTTGAACAACTGCATCATCTGCTGTAGTTAAATTGCCTATACATCTCAAAGCAGGTTGAAGTATTTGAAGATTAGTAGACGAAAACAATGAAATAAGCTTTTTGATATAATTAGTACTTATAATTAGTTAAGCTCCCAGTTTTATATCAGCAATATGGCCTAAAATCCAGCAAACATGAGCTGTTATTTCCTCATCGTCGATTTGAAGAAGTTCAACTATTTGCTTTGTAATTACTTCTGCTAAATCCAGACTTATATGTGGAGTTCCTTTAACAATGTTGGACAATAATCAGGAGGAATGCCTCAAAAAGTCTAAGTTTACATTTGACTATTTCATCATACTAATAATAACCTAAGGAACTTTTAAATTTATCAATTAATCCCTTTCTTCTATGCTATTTCCTGCGATATTTCCAAAACCCCAAATTATTTGATTTATTATTCTTTCATCTTAAGAGTTTTTAAGTAACTTAAAAAACTCCTAAATTAGATTTTGCTTAGCAAGATAAGTTGTGATTTACTACTCACCTGAACATAAATTAGTTAAAGCCCATGCGGCCTCTAAATTTACTTCCTTAGGGAATTATTATGACAAAAACTTTATTAGAGTAGCTCCAAGGCCTATATCTATTACCATTTAGAAATTTGGCTCTCCTTCCATTGAAAGATATTTTCTAACTGTTTGAATTGCAAGTAACTAGTGTTGCTAGTTTGACGAACCTTACCCTCCTTATATTATAAAATGAAGAAGCTGTAATTTTTCTTTTAAGCTTCTTTTGATAGAAGTTAGTGCTGGTTATGCCGCTAGAAGTTCCTGAGCGACAATGAGAACATTATCGATAGTTTCAGTTAAAGGTCCTCCACTTTGCTAACTACTTTATTAAATATTTCTTCTTTTGTTCATAAGTTAAAATCTATTTTAATGTCTCAGCTACACATGAAAGTCTTCTCTCTATCTTTATATCTATTGAATATTCTGGCCCTTCAAAAACGAATTTTTTCCTTTGTTTTATGAAGAGTTTTAATCTTCTAGAGCTGTTTCCATATCACCAAATTATAATTATTTCAAATTTCTACAATTTAAATTGGAAAATGCGCGCCATCACTTTCACTTAACAGTATTAAAAGCAAGTTCAAACTTTAATTTAAAATTTAAAATTTCGATAATTTAAAGAATTCTAAAGGATTAGCCAAAAAAAGGCTATTAAGTATAAGTCTCTTCTAATTAGCTCTTATAATCTATTAATAGCATTTATATTATTTCTATCTCACTTCTATTTATCTATTTAACCATTCATTTTAAACCTTTAGCTCTTTTTTACAGTCTTTCTTATAAGTTAATTTCCTTTAAATTATACTTTTTATATTTCTAGCACATTTTTTAAGCTAAAAGAAGAGACTTCATTTATTAAAAATTGCCTTATTGTGTAAGTTATCATAGAGATTGTAATTAGTCTATTACAGTATATTCTTTAATGCAAGTGTTATACCTATAATCTTAGCTTTAATACTTACCATTCATATAGTTGCATGATTAAGCTATATTTAATAAGATTAGCTTATATATTATAACTTTATAGTTTCTTTAATCTACTATTAAGCTTATTTTGCTCTCTTTAATCATAACATATTAAGTACCTATAAAAGCTATTTTTATTAATTATCAGTTTCTACTTATAAAAGATATTATATTTGTTGGATAGGTTTAGTGATAATTCATATAGGTAATAAGAAATAATGATCATGTTCCTAATATTAAAGCAAGCACTTATTAAGAATAAATATAAAGCTGGCTTATCATACCAATAAACTTAGTCTCTGGTTTAGTAAATATCTGCTGATAACTATTAAGCCCTTTCTCAATAAATAAAGTATACTATAAAAGTTAGGAATAAATAGAGATAATCTACCCTAATTTAAAAACTAAAAGAATAAAGGGTATTCAGATATAAGCTATCATTCTTATCTAATTAATCTCTTTCTCATTACATTAGTATTTAGATATTTTAACAAGCAAACTAGCATTCATGTATATGTATAGAAATCGTATAATTGCTACGGTTAAAGTAACTATACTTTAAAGATTAAGCTATATCAATTTATATAACCTTTCTCTGGCAAAAACGGAACTTTTGTTGTACTAAACTTAGTTTAATTTAATTTAAAATAGCAATATTTGCTTAGATTAGCAGATGCTTGCATTTAGTAAAGCAAAACTCTATAAAAATAATAAAAGAAGTGTTAAATAATATGTTTAATAAGCAGCTTATTCAGTGATAATAATTAAACCTAAGCAATATAAAATAAATGCAAAAATATAGCTTGGAACTTGCTTCATTAATCATTTAAAGCCAAAAGTTTATTTTCAGAAAAAGGAACATAAATCTAGACTGTTAATTAATAATAAAAATAGGAAATTTAGAAAGAGATCAGCATCTTCTGTTTAAAATATCTGCTAAATTATGTTAATTTTAATAAGAAACTTTTATAAATCGCAAAAATATAAAAATCCAACTATTTCATAATTTATAGACCTAAAAAGTTAGTTAAAATAGAATTTTGTAAGCTATAAGTCAAGTAAAATATTTAGATCTCTTAGATTTTAAATAAATTAGTCCCTTAGCAATTATATAAAAGCAAAAGTATTTGAAATGAGTTATTGTTATAACATTTTAAATTAAGTGTTAAAAGAAATGTCAATAATTGTTCATTAGCTCGCTGTTTTTCTTAACAAGTGTTTCTAAATTATCTATAATTTCTTCAAACTAAACTTCTTTAATTTGGCAATTATATCTCTACTTAATTTTCTCTAACATATTTAGTTGATCCTAGCTGGTTACTAGATTTAAGGCTAAGCCAAACTTTCCAAATCTTCCTGTTCTGCCTATTCTGTGAAGATAAGTTTCATAATCAGGCTCTGATTTGCTTTAGAATTAATAAGGAATATCAAAATTAATTACAAGACTTACTAGACTAATATCTATTCCTCTTGATAATAGATTTGTTGTAATTAATACCTTCACTTCACCATTTTTGAATTTTGCGAAAATTTGCTCACGATCTTCAGGCGAAGATTAACCTGTGATAAGCCCAACTTAATGACCTTTTCTATTTAGGAATTCAACCACTCTTTGAGCATATTTGACTGTGTTTATGAATATTATCGTTTAAGTAATTTAGATCTTTTTGTAGATTTCATCCAATAGATTTAGTTTTTGGTCCTTATTAACTCTTATAGTAACCTACTAGATTTCTTCAAGAGTTAAATCTTTATCTTATATTTAAATTTTTTAAGGGTTTTTCATATTATTAATAACAAACTCTATAATTCTAGGATTATAAGTTGCACTGAAAAGTAAAGTCTAAACGCTTTTAGGCATTTTTGAGATTATGCGCGTCGTTTGCTCTCCTAGCAGGTCTATATCAAACATATAGTCAGCTTCATCAATGATAATTAGCTTAACTTAGCTAACGTCCATACCTCTTTTAAGACATCTATCCAGAATACCTGTTGTTGCTATTAGAATCTAACCATACTTAGCTTGCTCATTTTTCAGCTGCATTATTTCAATGCCCATATCTTTGGACATTTACTCGAAGATAGTGCACGTTTATTATGCAAGCTCTCTTGTATGACAAAGACAGATGCATTGAATAACTTTAATTTCTGGCTAAACCAATCCTAAAGTTCCTAAGACAAAAGCTAAAGTTTTTCCAGTTCCACTTTTAGCTTGAGCAATAACATCTTACCCTTATAAGATAAAAGGAATAGTTTTAAACTATATCTCGCTTGGCTAAGTTTTCTTATAAAGCAAGCAATTATCAATAAGTTTTTAATTTAGGTTTAAATCTTGCCAGTTGCCTGAAAGCAGCTTTTCTACCATTTATTTAAAAATTTTTAATTTCTTTTTAATTATTTTTCTTCACTTCCTTCTTTATTTCTTTTCAACTATTTCAAAAATAGCTTTCTTTCATAATTATCTCTTATTCATTTAAATAACCAGAGGTATTTACAACATTCTATTATTACCTTGTCTGTATAGTATAAAGAGAGTCAGAAATGCTTGGTATAAATTGGTGAGGATAACTTATGGTAATGATATTTTTAAGCTTATTAATTAAGGGAACTAAGAGTAACTTGAGAAAATAATGATTAAATCTAAATGCTTAAGATAATTTCAAAAGTACTAGCTATACAACTCTTGTAATCTTTACTTCTAATCAAGTTTCTTAATCTACTTAAAAAACTTCAGAGTAATTGATAAGAAATTTTAAATTATTGAAGCTAGTAAAATGTTTATATGCAAATCATTTAAAATAGCGTAAGAACTAAGCTGAAAGAAAATAACTAAATTAAATATTTTGAAAATATTAGGGATAGAAATAAGCTTATCCATTGCTTAAGTCTTTTTGAACTTAGCAATGTTAGCCGCTATTTATAAGCAAGACAATGGATGCTTTTATTCAATTAGGGAATTCTTTGTTCTCAGTCTGCTTATTTTTAAATTTGCTAGATTTAAATAAACTTAACCATAGCAGGGATAAACTCCCAAACAAATAAGGTAAAAACTAAATTAATAACATAAAGAAACTTTAAATAATAGAGATTAAGCAGATATAAAGCTATACAAATGTAACTGATATTTTATTTATTTGTTTGCTTATTTAAGTAAAGTGTTTCTATTGCTATTTATTCTTTATCTATTTTAGATTGCTTATAGCCTATTTTACTATATACCTAAATTATTTGCTTATTCTATTTTAAGTAAATTTATCTAAATCCATATAGTTAAATAAGCTTACAACCTTTCTACCTGCTATATTAGAAAATATGGTTTGGAGCATATAAACCTTATTAAGAATAAATCCCATATTGTATGCTATTAGTTTAGTTTAATTATATCAAAAGATTTAGTAATTATCAGATTAGAAGAGCTAAAAGTAAAGAAATATAAGAATAGCAGAAGCAAAAAGATTAATACGAAAGCTTTAGAAAAGAAGATTAAGGATATTAGCTATATACTTAATTAAGCTTTTATTAAATGCTTTAATAGATAACGTCACTTATAAGAGTATTAATAATTCTCTTTTAAACTAAAAATCTTAATGAAGCTATTTACTACTATGAATTTTAATACAGAATATGAATAGTTTCATTCTATCTAGTAAATATAGTTTACTGTTTATTTAAGTATAAGCTGCTTATGCATATTTAAGTATAAGCTGCTTATGCATGTTTAAGTAAGCAGCTATTATGATAATTACTATAAAGAATTCCGCAGAAGGATAATTTAGTACATTATTTTAATTATAGTTAGATTTGATTATGTTAAAGAGACAGGCATGCTATTTTGGAATTAATATATATTATAATAGTTATTCATAAGGACTTTCATTCCCTAGTCATTGTATTTGCTTCTTCAATGGAAAAAATTAATATAATTTTTCTTCAGCAATACTTGCTTCTCTATTTTACATTTTATGGCTGCTATTATTTCAAGGCTCTATTCGTCTAAACAGTTCTTCCATAATCATGAGTATCTTTGTTAATAACTCCTTTAACTAAAAATTAAATTGAAATAACAATTAGAAAAAAGGATTAATTCTGTGTTTTAGTTCTTCATTAATTTAACAGCTTTTAATAATTATATTTCTTCCTATTATATCAAAATTAATAAATTGTCTGTAATCTCTCCACTGAGTCTGATAAATGTAAAAAGTTGAGGCGAATTTCTCGTCTCACAATATTTTCATTTATTTTAATCTCTAAATTTGCTATTATTACATTTAATTTTAAGTATAAGCCTATTTCTATTAGACACTTCTAGATACTAAATAGTTTTAGTAAATAGTTATAGTACTCTAATTACTTAAAAAAGTAAAAGCTTTTTCTTTATTCTTGTTTAATATTATTGCAACTCAACTTTTTAATACTTCCTTATTATATAAAGTATCCTATATTACATCCTTTAGTTATGTTATATTTCTACTCTTATGCTTCACTAAAACTTTTAAGCAAAACTAGGAGAAATATAATTAATTTATTATAATTACTTATATTTTTGCTTTATTTTAGCTATTTAGTGAATTTCTTTTTCTTATAACTTCTAAATTGTTAAATTTTAGATGTTAAAGGACGTTTATAAGTTTTCTATATTTTAAACATATTGAAATGCTATTATCCAACTTCATTTAAAACCAACCTATCTTAGTTTTGTAGTTATCATTTTCTTCATTTCCTCAATAATAACTCCTTGTCTTTGCACTGCTTAAATTTTGGAATTCCTAGCTTAAATAAAACTCATAGATATTTCAGTTAAATTGAATAATTAGATGACTAGATCATGACTTTTGTAACTAATATCTTGATGTAGTGAAACAGTAGGATTAATCTCTTTCATATTAATATTACGAATCAAAAGGCTTTAGATGGTTTGATATTAGATAATCTTTTTCTAATTTTCAAAATTAAAACCCTATTAGATTAATTATTACCTAGCACTACTTTATTTAAGTAGCTTTACTATCTTTACTTTTCTTTAGGTTCTTCTTTTTATGTTGTTTATTATATTTAATAGAGGATAAACTATGGCTTCTTTGCAACTAAGTCGTACTCTCTTGATATTGATATTCTTCCTAAATCTAGTTATTAATGAAAATCTGAAGCATGAGTTATTCGGAAGCACTGACTAAAAGTAAGTTCTTATTTGAAAATAAAATATCTCTTTTAGGGACATTTTATTAACTGTTTTAGTGTAGAGTTTTTAAATGTTTGTATAATATAAAATTATATTAATTACTATTTTTTGTACTTACTCTCTAGCCAAATTAATCTAGCCTTTATTTGCTAACTTCCAATATTAGTTTTCATAATTTCTCTTTTGCTTTTGTTCCTAATGAGGAATCCTTTATTAAGCATATGTCTTATATTTATGGTAAGTTTGCTATTTTTATTTGAGTTTCATTGTGCTAAACATAACAACCTTCTATCATCAATAAAACCTTAGCAAAGAGAAGTAATTTTCTTATTTATATATACTGTCTTTCATTTACCTAGCACATCAAGCTAAGTTAGGAAACCATTCCAGATTGGACCAAGCCTCATACCCTTAAATTTTGATAACTGATTTGCATCTTTATTATTAAAGCTTGTTTTTATAGATTTATATTGAAAATATATAGGGAAGTTATTTTATCATATTAGTTAGTCTAAAATGTTAATAATAAAAAAGCTTTTTCATTACTCTCTCAAAAATATCTACGTGATTGCCTTAACTATAAACTACCTGCTAATATTTTGATTACCTTGTTTAAATCCACTTTTATAACTTTAATATACTAAGTCTCCTACTATAAATCCCAATATCTGCTCTCTTTATTTATTTAAGACTTTAGTTAGTCTAACTATTTTTTACTTTATTCTTTAACCTTTATTAAAATAACAGCTTTTTCTGTTTAGGGGGAGTTTTGTAGATTAATAAGGGATAATCAATAAGCAGCTCAGTTAAAGTAAACTAAATGATAAGAACCTTAAGTAAAGCATTTATAGTATGAATAAGGAAGGAAAAGTCTAAATAGTTAGTAATAAGATAGCCTTATATTAAGAGAGTGCACTATTAAACAATTTAATAGCTATCATAGCTTAATTATTACCTTAAAGTTATCTAACTAACTAAATAGTACATAAAATCAGTATAGTATAAGCATTAATTATTAATTGTCTTTAGTTAGCTTTAACTATTTTAGCCTTAAGCATTTTATGAACAGTTTCTACTTAAGATAGCAAAAAGAAAAAAATGGTTAGAGGAAGCATAAGTATTTTATTAAATTAGAAGGGATAATAGTTTAAGGTTGAATGTTAAAGACTTTTAAAAAGGCAATTTTAGTCTTTTAATTTATTCATACCTTATTTATAAATTTCTAGTAGAGGAATTTCTATTATAAAACAGAGTCTTTATTTAAAGTTATTAAGGAAAGTCTTTATAAATGCAAATCTAAGACTGTCCTAAGAAACTTAGAATACCTAATACGCTCAGAATAATTTCCAATGATAAACTAAATAAAAATTCTCTTTGTGGAGCGAAAACTGATTCTAAAGTAGCTGAAGAAGCAAAATAGAAAGGCAATTAAAGTTTTAGTTAAAATGATTATCAACTTGCTTAGTAGTTTTACTCTTAAGCTATTTAATGTGATCATAATGTTGATATTTATTGATCTAACAGAGCAAGAGCATATTTAGCTTTATCTAAGTTTAGATAATGCTAAATTGATTGTCTTCAAGCCATTAATAGAAATTAAACTAATTTTAGAGCTCATTTATTATATGCTCGCGCAACTGCAGAAATAAGTAAAGAACAGGAAGATATAAGAAAAACAGAAGAAGCCTTTTCGTATATTTAGCAAGGTGAGTGTCTATTTAGCTTTAAAGTTAGCATAGAACTAAAGTAAAAATCAGTATTTAGCAGAAATTACTAAATTCTCCAAAAGACTAGAAAAAATGATTTCTCTCAAGCAATTTCATTAAGAGAACAAATAGAAAAAGGAACTTTTCGACTACTTAAAAGTAAATCTTTATTCAGGAAGAAATAAATAACTTAAATCTTCAGTAAAAGCAAAGCAAGGAAGTTCTTGATACTCTTTAGGATATTCTACAAGTAAAAAATCTGGAAATTCCTGATTATTTATGTTGTCATGTAAGCTATGAAGTGCTATCAGATCCAATCACTACTCAAGCAGGAATTACTTATGAACTAGATGTTATGAAGTAGCATCTATAAAAGGTTGGTAGTTTTGAACCAGTCACCCGATAATATATGAATCATAATTACCTAAGAAAAAACCATGCAATTAAAAAAATGTGCGATATCTTTAATTAGGAGAACAAATGGTCTATTGAGTTTGATGGAAATTTTAACTGGAACAACATTTCTTTTTAGTAATGAGTGTTTTGTCTCTTTGCAGAGGTAATTTCAAATAACTGAATAATTAAAGTTTCTATATCATTACTTATACTAAAGTAACCCTTAATTTTTATGCATTCTTGCTAAATTTCTATACCAGTGTCTAATATTACAATAGCTAGTCTATGATTTAATCATTAAAGTTAAATTAGCAATTCTAATTAGGTAAAAAAGAGGAGATTTTGGTTAGGAATGAAGAGATAATATGTTAGATGGTTTGTAATGAAAGAGAGTAGGAAGTTAAAAAGGAATAAAGAGTAAATTAGTTAAGGAAATAAAACATCTAGTTTGTCAATGCTGCTACATTGAAGTCAATTCAAAGGATATTTGTGCTGGATTTTCATTTTCTTATTGACCTAAGTTCTCTTAGTTTTTCACGTCTTCATTTTCTTCTCGTCTTTGTGGCTGGGCTGGTAAAAGTGGTTGTGGAACAGGTCTATATCTAAACTTGAGTTTGTAGGCAGCGGAATATAAAAGGAAGCTCATATAGACTCAGAATCCAATTCAAATAAAGACGCATATGTAGTACACAATTACCCATAAAATATTAGGTCATTTTTTGTATAAATGAATAGGAAATAAAACCAAATAGAAGCAAAATAAAGTCGCATATAGCAACGCTTTGTATATTGAATATCTCATAAGTGATTAGTATATCATAAACCTTACATTAAACATGCTTTGCAAACACATAAACAGTTAGGTAAGCCAAATTATAGACCCTACAGTAAATCAATAATCATTATTAATTTCTAGCATAAATGGAATAAGCAACTAGCTAATTTTATAGGCAGATTCGTAAGCACCCTAAGTGGCGCTTGTAAAGAACCCTCATACAAGAATAGTCATATCAGCCATCAAAATATAAAAGGAGATTTTTACAATTTCATAACCCATAAATTCGCGTACCACATGATTTGAAAACATTGCTTATTATATGTGAACTATTTTATTCTTAATTAAATAAAAACTTTTCTTATTTTATCATCTATTAGTTTCTATAAATACCAACTAAAAGAGTATTCTAACTTTTATCAGTTCTAACTACTTAAAGGCTTTTACTCTTCTATGTATTGGTATATCTTACAATTATCGTAAAAGAGAACTAAAATCAAACTCCTTCATAAATCAGAAAGATAAAGATAAATTATTCTAAAAGTTAAGTACTTCACTATATTAGCTATTGACTATCAGTGTTTGATTCTTCTTTTTATCATTGTATAGTTTAAGATATCGTCTCCTAAATTAATTAATTAACTACCCCAATTAGAAAAATAGGAATATACGATTAACATAAATAAAGAAGTTTTAATAAGGGAAATAAAAGTAGCTTGCTTATATAAGCTAGTTGAGCATAGGTGGAAAGATATATTATATTATAAAAAATTGACTTTGAAATAAACCTTTAGTAACTTAAAAAATGGGGAGTAAATAGGCTAAATTGGAGAAAAAATATGAATAATTAGTTCTTGCGAATGCTAATCTTATCTCTTAAGAACTGTAGAATAGACTCAGCAACAAACCATGTAATTTAACTTAGTTCACTGAACTGCTTAAAGAAAATTGCTAAGAAATAGCAAAAATAGAAGAATTAGCTAGACAGCATAATGTAGAAAAATAAGTGAAATATGGATAACATTTCCTTAAGCTTGTTAATTATCTTCTTAATTTTAAGAAAAGTTGGCCTATTTCATAGAAAGAAGATTTAAACACTCTGTAAGTCGAATAGAGAAGTAATTCTAATTTGTAAAAGTAAATAGATGAACTAAGCAAATATGATATTAAGAAATTTAAGCGAACTCTAGATGATGGAAATTCATTCTTTAGAGCATTAGCATTTTCCTTTCTTGAAAGTTGTGTGACTTAAAATAAATTTTAATATCTAGAGACTTTGATTTAAAAGCTTTAAGATAATTAGTACTTATGCTAAGTTCAAGAAGATACACCAGAGCAGAGGGAATTTCTTACAAGTAAACTTATAAAGTTAAGTAAGAGATAATTAGAGTTTGATGATATGTACAACGTCATAGATAAGCATTTTATTCTTTTTTTGAGAAGTGTAGCAAAAAATATGACAGAAGATAATTTTTAAGGAAGCTTAATAAGATTTTGTAAAAGTCAAGAGGAATATCAACTTGAGGTGAAGAAGTTACTGATGAAGCTATATATGAATATCTAGCAGGAGTTTTAAAAGTTCGAATTTGTGTCGTAGATTTATAGAAAAATAATTTCAAAAATAGCGAAATTCCAATTATTCATTACGAGTAAAATTAAGAGATTGAATAAGAACCTTGAACAATCTATTTACTTGCTAGAGATACATTTAATAATAAATTTATAGTTCCTCATTTTGATGTTCTCTATGTAAATCCAGCAGTACTTAGAAATATTAAGTCAATAAAAGTAGGACAAAATTCAACTGTTGAACAGCAAATGAAAGAGTAAGAAGAGGTGAAGTAGTAAAAATAAGGAAACGATTAGAAGCAAAATTTAAATAGTTAGGCAGCTAAATGAAATTGAATATTGCTATTAATTTTATTCTTTTATCTTACTTAATCATAGCTTTTTCTTTTCTCTTTCACAAACTTTTTTCCTTTTCTTTCCTTTCAAGATTAAAAATAATATGCTATTTTAAGTTCACTACAGATAAATAATAATATCTTCTAAGTAAGCTAGACTTAATAATAAGTAGAAGATATAAGTAAATGGTTATAGCAAAATAATTAATTTGCTGTAAAATATTTATAAAATAATTAGACTAGAAAAATGGCTTTAATATAGTGGAACTGCTTTGTCCAAACTTCTTTTTAACCTATGATTTTCTTCGAAGTTGATCCTAAACCTTCAAGCTTTGCGGATCTAAAACAAAGAGTTGCATAAGAAACAAATTAGAACTAAAATAGCCTAGAATTTACAGTAAAAAGGAACTAAGAAGTGTAAAATATTGAAGGAGAAAGTGACTTTTAGAATATAGTAGGAGAGGCATAATAAGTACAACATCTAGTATTTGATGTTCATCTAAAAAGCTAAAATTATCCTTCAATTAATGTTAACTTTAGGAAATAGTCTAAAAGCGTCAGTTTAAGCTCTTCCTTTTAACTTTTCAAGTAATAAATTTGCCAGACTTTCTAAATTTAACCTTCAGTTAACTTAAAGTTTCAGTGCGTAAATTCTTAAGGCTAGCTCTATTAAATTAATGACGAAGAATCGTATAAAGAACTTTGCAACTAGAATCTTCAATATAACAACGTTAGCTTGATAATAAGTGAAGTAACTGCTTAATAAGATTATTCATGAATAAATTAAGAAACTCCAAATCTAAACTAGATGACAGAGATGTATGAAACAAATGAATAAAGCTTAGAAGAGTAACTATAGGATATCGTAGCATAAATGAAAGATCAATTTACGCAGTAGATGATTTCTTATTAGAAGAGTGTTGAAGATAATACAAGATAAATTGTAAAACAAGAAGTAGCAAAGGTTAAAGCAGAACTTGATTAACGAAATAATTTAATAGCTTAGATAAAGCAGAGTATTGATGAATTAAATAATAACCAAAAAATTATGTATACTAGCTTTGCAATATTTATGAATTCTTTAGTGCCACCTACTGAAGCTTAAAACGTTAATAGAACATCCTAAAACAAAGAAGCCCCAGGACTATCGTATTAATATAAGGTAATTCGCTATATAGGGAGAAATAACAAATTTCTAGAACGCTAAAAAAACATATTACCCTGGATCTTTCATTCCAATTAAAATGTAATTGTTTATATAGATCAGTTAAGAATTCAGGTAATATAGTATGGAAACCAGGCGAAGTATAAATAAAAATCCATGATACGTTCATTAATATAGACTAGCAAGTTGCTTTATAATAAGAAGCAGAAGTTAAATTTGAAAAACTAAAAGCACCATTCTAAGAAGAAAAATAAAATTAAGAAACTTATGAGCAAAGCTTCGAAGCAGCACTTTATTTGCGGGGATAGTAAATAAGTGAATATTTTCAAAAGCAAATCAAGATTTATCAGCCCCAAATTAAGTAGTTGGAACCTAAAAGTCCCATTATTGCTTAACCCTTTTAAAAGGTTAATATTAAGATTAAACTTAAGAATATTTCTAGTTTTTCATTACCAGAAGGTTGTTTTTTTGTCAATTTATAAGACCAGAATGCAAGAATTGCTTTGTAAAACTCAAGCATGATTAATTATTTTGAAATAGATACCGAAATAATTTCATAAGGCGAAGTAGGGGAATATATTTACAATTGAAGACTAGAAAATAATGAAATCTTCTTTGGTTTGTTATTTTAAGTTAAATTAATAGTAGCTTAGATAAAATAAGAAATCAGCTCAGATCAAGCAAAAATCTAAAAAATATATAATAGTTATCCTCAGTTACTAACCCATAAGTAATATATAGATTAAATATTGATTAAGGACGGAGTGAATGAAGCTATGAGAGTAATGTTGAGCCTAGTTTCTAATTATTCATGATAAACTTTTTTACAGTTTATTTTATCTACTAAGTTAATCTATGCTGGCTAATACATTTATTGCCATTCATAAAATAAGCCAACGCTTTTTATTCACTAACTAACTCTAATTTAAAAAGGAATTTTTAACAAGAAAATAATAATATTATGATTATAATACTATCATAAAAGTACCCAAATTTTATCTATACCTAACTTAATCCTTTAATAAGAGCAATGCATTTAATTCTCAGTATTTTAGCTTCTTTGTATTAATTAAATTATTATCTATGCAAGATAGACAAAACGATTCTAAGTAATTATTATTACATAGCTTATTTAATTTTCTTTACCCTTCTAATTTTATTTAAGTTTTATTAATGTAGCCTAATTATTATATTTAATCCAGTTTATATTTAAGCTATACTTATTGAAATTAAAGAAATTCTAATTAAGTTATTATGCAAGGGAAGGGAGGGATAGATTAAGCTAAAATAGTCCTAGAAGTAAAATAAAAAGAAATAGATTATAATTAAAAGCTATCATAAATAGCTCAGATAATATTAAAATAAACAACTAATCAAGAGTATCTTCTAGATAAAAGATTAATAATACAGAGAGTAAAAATCCTTAATATCATAAAATTAGCAGAGCCTAAATTTAAGCTATTTTCAACTATAGTATGTAACAAATTATTTTTTAATTTCTAAGGTAATTTTCAAATGTGTAAATATAAATTTAAACATAAAACTTGCTGCTCTTTAATTAACTTTGAGTGATTATATGGAAAAGCAGAAAATATGACTCTAAGTGAATATAAGTTCATTAAAAAATAAGAATTGTAAGGAAATAGCTATAAACTGCTAATATATAATATAATTTCACTGGTTAAACATTCTTAAAATAATCAAATTCAATTAATTTGCTATTTAGAACTAGAATATCATTAACAAATATAAGATTAATCAATATCCTTCATTTCTATTTATATTCACTTTAATATGTTTCTTTATTATCTTTTATAAACCTAAATTTAAGCTTATTTTTCTAAATATTAGATACCTTTATAAATTCATATTTCTTTAAATGAAAAACTTTAAATTTGTAGTAAAATAACTTAATCAAAAAGCTAATTTAATATCTGAAAATTTAAGTATTTTGCTTTTTAATTTTTTAATAGAATTGAAAGGTTTTAAGCAAAGAAAAAAGATCTATGTTGAGAGATTATCATTGATAAAGTTACTATAGAATGTATAGCTTTATTAATAATATTTTTGAAGAAAAATATCAAACACATAGTTATATTAAAGGACAGAAATTAAAGTTTTCTTTGACGTAATATGAATATAATGAATAAAAGTTAGAAATAGATTGTAATTAAGATTTTATTTTGAGTAATGCAAATAATATGAATCAATGACAAAGAATAAAAACCTTCGACTTTCTTAAAAAAGTTGAATTAATTACTTTCTTTGTAAAATAAAGATCACAGAGTTTTTGTTCTAACAAGTTTGACCAATCCATCATCTCCACTAGAAAATAGCGCATTTCCCATAAAAGCGAGTTTCGTAATTTAACTTTGATGTGCTTACTAAATATAATCGATATTCTACATTTCTGGCAAACTTCATATTTTGATCGATCCATCTTTGTCACCGCTAGCAAGCATTACTTAATCTTAATCAATAGTCATGGCTGTAATTGAAGCTTGGATCTCTTCCGTAGTTTCTAGCATTTCTTGCATATTTCGTAAATCGAGAATTCTCATTGCTCCATTTTTATGTCCAACTATTAAAGATTAAAATCTTGGAGAAAAAACGCATTGACTACCTCCTGTATTTATGCTTGCAACTTATGGAGATGGAAGAAGAGTATCGAATATTACAACATGTTGCTTTGGTTAAGTTCCAACAGTTGCCACTACATTTGATTCATTAAGAAATTCGAAATCTTAGGTTTTCTTAGGTTGAGGTTTAAGAGTAATAAAGGCAGCAGTTCTATTTAAGTAATACATATAAAAATTACCAGACTCATCACATACTCCAAATTTATCTCCAAAGTTATTGAATTTTATTCTTCTTATTTTTGAAGTTGTTTACCATGGATTTAGTTGATCAATAACTGAGTGCTTCTACTTAAATTTTCAGATAGTAAGTTCAGATTTTTTGCTCCCACTAATATAAAGTGGTAAATAAGGGTGAGATTCAAGTACCCTAGCTTAAATATAACGTTCATTGTCACTGTGATTTGTTTCTTCAAATTAAGAAAAGTTAAAAGGCTTAGTTTTTGGATATTCATTTACTGAAGAATTTATTCTCAAGGCCTAAAGGCTTATATTAACAACAGGCTACAATTGTGAAGTAGAATCAAAATGGCTACTAGCAAATCTATGTAATCCTTGGTGCCATGAATCTATCTCTTCATCTTTGAGGATATTTCCTTATCGCTCTCTAAATTTGAGATTATGTTCTAAATCAATTTCTCTAATTCCAGAACGTTCTTTATTAACACTAAATTTGTTTGTTGCGACAGCTAAAGTTCTTTTGTCAGCATTATTAATGCAAAATGATTTTACGTGGCTACGAACTTTATTTAGCTTGAATATTTCTATTCCTTTTTGCAATAACTCCTTTGTTTCAGATACATATCCTGTCTTCTGCAATATTTACTTTTCTAGTTCTCCTGCTTTTTCAAATGAATGATGAGGAAATGAGTTTGACTGAAATTTTAAAAATTCGTTAAACATCTGTTATCCCTCTGTAAGGCTTCAAAACTTCTAGAACTATTCTTAATTAGGAAAGAACTCGTTGACAAAACCTTCTCCTTTCATTAGCTAATTAATAAAGTCACTGATTTCTATATTTCTCATTTTATCAGTTTGTCTTTAAACTAATTGAGTTATTTTGTACTTCCAGTTTTTTATTCTTCTTGCTAGTCTTTCAAAGTTCATTATAGACCTCTTTTTAATACCACGTCCTGGACCCAAAACCTAATTAAAGACGTCTTTAGGATTAATAAGCATATAATTTTTCAAGGTTTACTCAAGATCTTAATCTACAGTTTTAAGCATTTAGCTGCTAAGTATTTAATGAAGCTTGTTTAAGAAAATTATCTAAATCCAGTAGAATCCAAAAGAAACTGGCTTGGATTTTTCAAACTTCTTTATTTATTAAATTTCATCTTCGAGATCCAAAATTTCTATAGTAGATTTTTAGACAAAAGTTTACATCTTAAGAAGTAACAAAGTAAGTACCTAACAGTTTTGCTATTCAATTCCACACAAAAAAAGTGAAAGCAAAATAGTAAAAGTTATCATTGTTACTTCAGCTTTATCTTGACTATCCAATTTACTTGCATTATTTTTAAATTTAAGAATTAGAAAATGACAATTACTCAGTTCCTCAGAGATGTAAAGCTGAGCTTATATATCTATACTTTAGTAAACTGATCTGGAAATGTTTGCTAGATTAGTATGAATAGGAACGCATCTTCATAAGGCAGTTGAAATAGCTTTTTATGTTTAATTTAGTCCAAGTCTTAGAGATACTTGTAGACACACTTTATCAACTCGATATAGTAATTTTGCACACCAAGCTGAGAGCTTATTTAGGCTTATAGCCATATACTCACAGAGGAATTTCATGTTCTCTATAATACTCGTACAATAAGACTACTATTCATCTTCACTATGATCTTAAAGATGAAGCATCATCTATGACTACGCTATATTTACAACCAAAGTCTTGTTTAGCTTTAATGTCTATTCATTTACATTCTTCAAAGCAAAAAGCGCTAAATAAGGAAATCCTAAATTTATGTAAGCTTAAGCTGCTTTAATATTTGAATTAGATTCATTGTGATATGGTTCATGTAATTACATTTTTACTTATGGAATCTTTCTTATCAATTATTGAAGAACAGCTGAGCTTGGATGTTGAGATGAGTATGAGGGAAACATTCCTCAATCTTCCAATTCTTTATCATCGCTCTCTTCAAGGCTTCTTAGAGCTGCAAGGTAATCTTTTAGTAGGGCATGACCTATGCAACGAAGTCAAAAATCAGAACTACTAAGAAAATACTTTTACACAATATGTTTGAAAACTGGACCTTATTCTCCTTCTTATAACCTTGCAACTACTAAAGCTAATTAGATATCTTTAGCATTTTCAACCAGAACTTCACATGCTTGCTTAAGTTTTTTAGCAAGTAAAAAAAAAGCAGCTGATGTGTGATATTATCTAGTAGTACGCAACTAAAAAGCGTTTTTTTCAGCTGCTATCTACCATCTTTCATTATTAAAATCATTAGCCAGAAAAGTATAAATTTTCTAACTTTAAGGATCTTTCTCAGCTTTGAATAAGGCTTAGATTAGTGTTTTTCGGTTTAGAGCAATATACCATAACAATACTTACATTGGAGGGGTTTCCGAAGAAAAAGAAACTTGCTTAGCTTTAGCCTCTTTGTACTCTCATTTAACTACATTTTCAACAATTTATTTGAGCTTAATAGGGCTAGCAATTCATATTCCTAAACCAAGTTATTATATCTAACTTCAAGGAACTTCTTAAGTCTTAAATAGAAGCTACAATACTACATCTTACTACTGACTAAACACTATTCACGCTATAGCTCTACTATTTAAGCATTTTGGCTTTAACTGAATAGGCAGTTTTTGAGAATCTCTTAAGGTACAGAAGAGTCTTGCCTGTAAAAAATAAGCAGCTGAAAATCCATCAAGATTGTTAAATTAAGTTTTAATTTCATCAAATATTTCAATGAGAGATACTAGAGTTCTCATTTATAGTATGTTTTAACTAATTCCAGCAAGCGTAAATTAATCTGATTTCAAATGCTTTGATAAAGCTACTGGCTATAATGTTGAATATATTTCAAATGGTTTGCTAAGTACCACACTCACTCTTCTGCTGATTTCTTCTGTAATCAATGGACTTCCTGGCTCAATAGCATTACTATAAATAATGGATTTGGATGGAATTTTTAAACCAGGACAGGGAATTTCTTCTTGGTCACTTAAATATTATTTAAGAGAAGTTAGAATTTTTTCAACGATCTAAAATTCCCCAAGAATAAGAAATTCATGTATATTATTGGGATGATAAATAGGGTTTGGCATTTACAAGCCTAATACATTTAATAAAATGTTCCTAACTCCAGTGTTATTACTATAGCAGTATAATTAATTTGAGGAAGCAGTAATTATTTATCCATGCACTGTTATTGCAAAACAAGTACAGTCCTCATCAACCTTTGCTAAAAAGCTGGATTTGAATGTAAACTCTTTCTGTGCTATTTATTGAAAATACTGTTAAGTTGCTATTACTAAGTTGGTTTCTGCTGCTTCTTTTGAGAGTAAAGCTGCCGATTCCGTGCAGAACGTTGGAAAGAACTTAATTTATATATCTGAACTTTTGCTTTCTAAATTAAGGAGACTTTTTCTTGTTCCTTGTTAAATATCATAAAACTCTACACCTTTAGTAGTGCATAAAGCTAAAGTCTTATTGATTCCTGAGCTAACTGCAAAAGATTTTGATTTGCAGAAGAATTTAAAATGTTCCTTTAGCTTATCATGCCAAGTTCAGATTTTTATTTACCCTTAAAACAGGGCAATTAAATAAAGATTGCCATTTACCAGCACTACTCTAGCCTCGTTAATACCAGTTTATTCCATTCTGTGCAATTACTTGATTGTTATTTCTTATTCGACATTTATGAAATTTAGAATCAATTCTTAAGGATGTGTTGTTATACAATAGAAATTGAATCCGTTTTCCTTTGGCTACGGCTTTGAAGCGTGGATGAACAAGACAGGTTGTTAGGAACCTGACTCTAGAGTAGCAGCATTAATCCAATTCATTGATGTTAATTTAATTTAGGTTAAGTTTTCACTTTACCACTTAAATAAGCATATTTACCCTTATGAATTACCCGCTATTAATATTGCTACTCTTTCCATTCAATTAATAGCACTTACTTTCTACAAAAGAACTCCCCAATGTCTAAGAATATTGATTGATTTTAAATCTAATTCAAATTCTTTGCTTACGCTTCATATTCTGCAATTGCCTTCAATGTCTAGCGAAGCAAAAAGCGATAGAGATTTGTGAGCTGCAAGTGTGGAGATAGCTGTATGATGTCCTCCAAGTATATTAGTAAGTGTACTAATAAATCCACCATATTAACCACCAGTTTTCAGAGATTTCCTTCATCTTACTAAATCCATAGATTTATCAAATCCAATTATCATAAGATCTTCATAGCTTTTAATACAATAGATATACTCATTGTTAGGTGATCACCTTTACGCTTCCTCGTGTCAGAAACTTGGATATACTTCTTTTGTATGAACTTCATAAGGACGAATTGGAAAATTTTTAAGGCAGTTGTACTCATAAATAACAACCTTATTATCCTCTTAAATACAAAACAAGTAATCACAACTCTAAGCTTAACCTTTCATTGTATATCCATATGGACATTTAGGCTTAATGCTACCATCTGGTACAAGAAGATTTGACTTAATTTCGATATCGCAAAATTATCCATTCACATGAAGCATATCTTGGCGCTACGCTAAAAGTATGGCAGTATTTTCTAATTATGACATTTCAGTAATCCAGCAGCAAGCTTTTATCCCTTGAAGACAGTGAAACAATGCAAAGCTATGCTCTTCATAACTTTCAGCATAAATTAGAACAGAAAAATCTTCAAGTTATAAAGAAAAGCCACATTGTATGAATTTGTTCAAAATGACATTATTGTAATCACATTATAACCATTCCATACTTATAATCTTCTTCTTTTGTTCAAAATCTACTGCTGCAAATCCATTAGGAGGAAGAACGTAATCTTCATTAAATTCTGCCTTTCCTCTATATCATATTTGGCATAAATTTTCGCTAATTGTGGCAAAATATCTACCATCTCCACTTATTCTAATTTAAGAAGCTTATTTATCAGAAAATCATAAAGGACTATAAGTGTTGCACATCAGCATTCCTGTTTATGAAGTTTCAAAATTTCACAAACATATTTATTACCCAGCAGTAGCAAGGACGTCCCCTAAAACACTCCAGTGAAGATTTTTAATGAAGCCTCTAGGTCTTAAACTGCTAGCAAGCTACCATTACCTATTATTAGGTACAAAAATAAGAACAATATCATTTGCTGCAGCAGCAAGTCTACCTCCAGCTTTGCAAGTTGCAACAGCTGTAATAACTTTATTATGGATTTCCAATCTCTAAATAACATCAAAACTAGAGAAATTGATTATTAAAACTTAAAGATCTGAAGCTGCAAGAATAAAAGCTTCACTCTGTCAAGACCCTACAGCCATATGCTTAATCGCACCTGGAACTATTTAAGCTAGTCTCATTTTTAATTTAAAATTTTCTCCTTAATTTTAAATAAAAACAATACTCAGCATCTATCTTACACCTTACTCTTTGATTCATTAAATCTTGCTTTTGCAATTTAAACCCTATATATTAATCTTAGCCTATATAGCAAATAAATAAACTGATTTAGTTTATTACTAAAATCTTTGTAAATTTTGAATATTCATACTCTTTAACATTTAAGAGATTATACAAGCTAACTATACTTCTAAACGAAGTTCTTAAGAACAAACTAATTAAGAAACTAAAATTTATAAATTCTTCAAAAATAAATAGAGTTATATTATATAATACAATACTAAGCTCAGTCTTATCTATAAAGTATTAACTCGCTTCTTATTTAAGATTTACTAAATTGAAGATTTCAAATTATTTCCTAGAAGATATTAATATATATAGTTTAAAATCTTAGCTTATCTATCTTTATGTATGAAATAGTCAGTTTATATATAACTTTGAGTCTAATTTGAAAATGAGATTTATTAAACTTACTCAAAGATATAAGTAAAATAATAAAAGTTGCTTTACTAAGTAATATAATTACTTAGTGATATGTAAATAGACTTTAGATAGCTTATTAGCTATCTATTTATTTTATTGGAAATAGTAGAAAATAGATAAGCTAAGGTGAATCATTCATTCAATTTTTTAAATTTAATCTATATCTATTACCACTATCTTTGATTAGAAAGTAGTTAACTAACTTAAATATCTACCTTAGTTTTGTAAAAATTAGATAATAAAGAAATAAAAGCACATCAAATTTTAAATTTAATAAAGAGCTATATAAGTAGCAACAAACTTTATTTACTTTCTACATTCAAGTCTATGATTAAACTATTTAATTTATATAGAGTCATCTATAATTTTAAGCTTCTCCTTTTAATAAAAGAATCTGGTATTTAATTCTAATATCATAGTTAATTTAAAATAATAAGCAATTTAAAATTTTAAAATTAGATAAAGTAAGACTTTGCACTATATAAGCATATGAAATATATATAAGTATACAGGAATCTTTAGATTTAAAACTTTTAATTTTATTAAATTTATTTAAGAAGTAATACAAAGTCAGTTTTATATAAAAGCAAAAGGATTCTATATATTTATTATAGTTACTCTTAAAATATTAAACTCAATTATATAAAATCTTCTTTATTTCTGCTACTTATTAGTTGTATGTTAGATATGAAAGGATTACTTTATTTTATAATTAAATCACTCTAAATTAGAGTCTAATCTGATGCTTTAATTTAAAGAGGTTTGATTTATTATATTTTTAACATTTGATTATTGATATTTATTACTGTTAGCTTCTTATTTCATCAGTAAAAAGTGAAAGATATAGTAATTATGTATTTTAACTTTTCCTTAGATGAGCGGAGTTTTTAGTTTATATAACTATTAAGTTACTAAATCATTCTATGTTAAATAAACTTAACTAAGATAGCAATTCTTTCTTAAACAAGCAAAAGCAAAACTATTTTTAATATACTTGTTATTATTAATATTTCTCTCAAGCCTTAACTTCCTACTAACTACTTCAACATTCTTTAATTGAAATAGATAAAATAATAATTAAAGGCTAAAAGTAAAAAGAAAGTTATTAGCTAAAGTAATTAGCTATTACAGTACTTTATCTCTAAACTGCTTTTTCTGTTAATTTATTTATTATCTATTCAATATTTCAAACTTAATTCTTGCTAAATTTATTTCTTTGCTTTAGATATAGCAATATGATTAATAAAGGGATAAAAATAATAATCTAAAATAAAGTTAAGTTAAAGTAGGTAGCGTAAATGTTAAAATTATAACTTTATATACTAGAAGCTTGATCCTTGTTTAGTATAATAGAGTATGCAGATACATTTTATAATCTAACTCTTACCAACTTTCTAAACCTGCAAGCATGTTATTAGGTATATAATACTCTTTATTAATAATCTGCTTAATACTGCTATCTACTTTTAATAAATAAAGCACTAATGCTAATATCTAATAACATGACTTTACCTTTTTGATCCTGCATATTCTAAATGGTAGATTAAAAATATGCAAATGAAAAAGATATTTGAGGGTAGATTAGTTAAGTAAAGAAATAAAGGAATTTAATTTAATTTTTAGAGTTTAATTTTAGTTGTATTTACATCTCACTAATTTTTGTCCTTTTCATAATCCTCTAGGACTTCCACCGCTTCTTTAATTTTGTCATTAAGCAATTTAGGATTTCTTAATAGTTGTAGCAAAATTTAAGTGTCCATTTCAAGCAACATACCTGTGATTTTTCCTGCCATTCTGTATATTAAAAAATTACTAAGGATGAGATTCAAATATAAGCTTATATATCTTTTCTCCGATTAACTACTATTATTCTTGCTAGGATTTACCATGAAGTTCCTAGGGATTTATTAGTTACTATTCTTGCTATTACTACTGCACCATTTCCTGATTTCTGTATTGCATTTACTATCTTCTAGCTTGTCCCTATCTCATTTAGTTTTAAAGTATAGCCTTCTAGCCTAAAGTGTTTCTGCTAACTTATTGTTGATACTGAGGATTTTAATTATTGTAAGGTTGTCTGCGCATCTAGTTGTGCTACTAATAAGGCCAATACTATTAGTGTTACCTAAACCATGGCATTGGGTATTGCATATACATTTATTATTAGTAATAATTCCAATACATTTAATTATATAATTATTACTATAAATGATGAGTATGCGGTTAGCTATTATGATTATTTCCACCACCAAAACCGATAGTTCCATATTTTTGTACAAGTCCCTACATTCTTACAAGTCTTTGTTCCTTAGGTTCAGCGTAACTAATGTACAAATGCTTGTCGTTTATATTAACTTTGCTTAACTCGGTTTTAGCCTTTTCTGCATCTTATGGATTCTTGAAACATACAAACCCGAAACCTTTTGATTTTTATTCTTCACCAAGTTGACTTTAATTGATGACATATTACTTTTCCGTCATAATTTTGCAACTAACTACTTCTCCGAATTTACCAAATAGAGATTTTAATTATTCTTCATTGATTCCAAGATCAATATTCTTGACATATAAATTGCATCCTTTAGTGCTTTCAGCAAGTAACCTCTTTCTCTCTGCATATTCTTTCGAAAGTTTCTTCGCTCTCTCATTTTTATTTTCGAACTTAACAACGTTCATTACTTTTCCTTTATAGTCATTATTATGTAGATTTTCTTACGCTCTATGAGCATCTTCAAATTTCTCATAGCAAATGAAAGCAAATGTACGGTTTTACTTATCCTTTCTCATAGCCATACTTAAAATTTAACCGAACTAAAGAAATAGCACTTTGAGTTCCTCCTAGCTTATATCTTCAGGAAGATTATTAACATAAAGGTTGTTGTAGTTTTCAGATGAACTTTATCTTTATGTATTTTTGATAAAAGGACCTACAAAGATAACTTTGCTTGCTAATTCTTATCCGTTACAATTTTCTATTGCCTTTTAAGCTTCTTCTTCTTTTTGAAACTGGACAAAGCCAAATCCTTTAGATTCTCCATTATCCTCAGTTGCTACTTTACAAGAAAGTATTAAACCAAATTAGGAGAAATAATCATAAAGTAATCTTGAGTTAACATTTTTGTCTAGATTTTTGACAAAAATGTTATTTTGACTTTGCTGTCTAACAGCAGCATCCTTTTGATTGAACATAACTCTAATGCATCTACCTTTTAATGGTTTATAGTTCAACCCCTATTATGCTTTTTATGCATTTGCTAAATCTAGAAAGTTCACAAAAGCGTACCCCTTGCTTTCCTTTGTATCACGATCTTTCACAATTCTCAAATTAATTTAGCCAAATTAACTGAATTCTGTATAGAGCTCTTCTTCAGAAACCTCTTTCGCTAAATCACCAACATAAAGAGTATATTGCTATGGGCTTTGCTAAGGTGGCTGACTCTATTAAGCATTTTCCTAAGGTCCTCTTTAAGGGGGAGCATTTTGGAGGTTTTATTAGGATTATTCTTAATGTTCAGTTTAGCCAAGTGAACTTTCCATATTTATAATAAAACAATTTTATTTTAATTTATCTTTAGTTTATAAAACGATAATTAAACTTGCAATGCAATTGTCATTTCCCTATATTTAAACTCCTTTAAATTATAATCTTAACTAATTTCCTTCCAAAGCTATAACTTTATGCCATCTTTTTATCTTCCCACCATAATTAGTCGTTTTCTATTATTTATTAATTAGCTTTTAGTTTAAATTTTTATTTTCTCTCACATCTTTCATTCTACCCATCTCCTTAAGGCTGCCATTTTTACCAAATTTTAAACAAGAAAGCCATATTACTCAATCTATATTCGAAACATATTTAAAAGTAAAGCCATATTAAACTTAATTATTCTCGTTCAACTATAATTACTAAAATAAGATATAAATTTTTACATTTTAAATATTTCATTTCATTGAAACTATTTTCTTAGTTTAATTTAAATAGAAAGCCAGTTAAGCATAATCATCACTGGATTTTAAAGGATATTGTTATTTTATTCAATTCACTTTTAATTAGCTTAGCTTACTATTTTTTGGCTTCCTAAAAGATGTTGTTTAGTAAGTATTCTAAACATTCGAACTATAGCTCAGCTATCAAAGCCTTCTTTTCATATGAATAATAAAAAATTGTAGATTAGTAGTATTTGCAAATTTGAGATTGAATTATTTTAAAAGATAGTTTAACTTAAAGTCTATTAATCTCATTTATATGCTTTAACTAATAGTTATTCCTATATAAAGCTTAATTCTAAAATATGCAAGAACCAATTAAGCATAATCTAGGATTTAGATAGATATTTTAATTTATTTATAGCTTTATTATTTAATCCTTCTACCTCATTTAAAATAATGCTTCATTATTATTTAAGTATATAGATTACAAGCTAGATTATATTCTTAGATATCTCCTTCATACTATTAAATTAGAATTTTCCAAAACACTATGCAGTTAGCATTCTCTAAATAACTTATCTTCCTTTCTAAATTAAATAAGCAAATGCTTCTTAGTAAATACCTATTTTATATAAAATAACTCCTATATCTATTAGAGCTTTAAGTAAAATCATTTACTTTAACCTTATTATTGAGAGTTTATAGTATCCTATGCTTAATACCAAACATTTAATTATCTATTAAATTCATAAAGTTTATCTTTCTAATATATCTTGCATAGCAACCTTAATTTTGATTAATGCTAGGCTAAGTGGGTATAATAGAAAGAGATAATATAATTTAAATGAAACTAAAGAATAGAATTGAAAATAACAGAGTACAGTTATAGTAGAAAGTAAGGGAGGAGTTTACTTTATAAGGATGAAAATAAATTTGAAAAGATGTATTTAAATACCTTAGTTTAAATTATTATTATATGAAAACTTCTTGCTGTCTTATTGATTACTCTGGAGGAACTCAGAATGATAAACTCTTAAGTCAAAGCTTAGAACTCTTTCTTAGAAGTAAGAATCTGTATGAGACTTAAGAGGAGACACTTAAAAGGGAAAAAGTGTTAGAATAATTAAGTGAAATAGTCAAGGAATGATGCTTTTAGACTTGTAGAAATAAAGGATTAAGTATTGAGGAATCAAAGGTTGCTGGAGGTAAAATATTTACATTTGGCAGCTATCGACTTGGTGTACATGGTTGTGGTTCTGACATTGATGTAGTGTGCGTAGTGCCTAAGTTCATCGATCGTAAAAAGGACTTTTTTGGAGATTTAGTAACTATTTTAAACTCACGGAAAGACATTTAAAAAGTAACTCCAATATCAAGCGCAAAGGTTCCAATTATAAAACTTATATTTGAAGAAATCCATATTGACCTACTCTGTGCAAAGTTAACCTATGAAAACTTAGAATAAGAACTAATCTCACTTTAAGGAGATGATATTATTCTAAAATGCGATACTGAGGAAGATAGAAAGAGCCTTAATGGTGCTAGGGTTAATGATCTGATATTAAGTTTAGTTCCAAATATCGAAAATTTCAGGTTAACTTTAATAGCAGTTAAATATTGGGCTAAGTAACGCGGACTTTATTCTATGGTGCTTGGCTTGCTTGGAGGAATTGCTTGAGCTATTTTGGTTGGCAACATTTGCATCTCTTATCCTAACTTAGAAGCTTCTTAGTTACTTGCTAAGTTCTTCTAAATTTATGCAGATTGATCCTGAACTAATCCAATAATAATACATCCTATAGAAGAAAGAAATACATAAAATGAGATCTAAAACTGGAATCCAAAAGTAAACTCCAAGGACAAGAAATAAAGTATAATGCCAATAATTACACCAGCATTTCCTTGCATGAATTCAAGCCACAACGTAACAGAAATAACTAAATAGATTATTATAGAAGAAATTAGAAGTTCATATAAAATGATTGAGCAAATTTAGAATGAAGGAAACTGGATTCATCTGTTTGAAAAAGTAGATTTCTTTGGATTATACAAGCGCTTTTTACAAGTTGACATTCTAGCTACAAGTTAGAGTTAATTCGATATTTGGTATGGCTTTGTAGAATCAAAGCTACGTCTTTTTGTATAGTAGTTAGAAAATTTAAAAGCATTTGATTAAATTAGGCCCTATCCTCTATCTTATCAGACTTAAAATTTAAAATACCCTTTCTGTAAATCTTTTTTTATTGGCCTTAGTTTTAAGAAAAGCAACGAAGGGAGATAGAGATAAAAGAAAACTATTGATCTAAGATATATTATAATAGAGTTTTGCTAATGTATTGATGCTGATAAATTGAGAGATAAGACTACTATGAATATAAATATTAGACCCATTAGAAGAAGTTAGCTTCCAGAGGAGGTTTTCGAAGGAAAAAAACCTTTATGAGTCTTCAAAAGATAAAGAGAATAGATAAGCGAAGAAAAGAAAGTAGAAAAGAAATTAAAAGCTTATTAAAATCAAGTTAGCAGTCAAGAAACTATAAGTACACAAAGTCAAACTCAAGTATTTACTTAGTTTGATTCTCAAGAACTCTAGTATAATATTGAAACTGCAATCTGACACTTCTATTGATGCAAATAAAATGCGCATAATAATTAATAAATTCACCTCATAAAAGGCTTTTATACATATTATAAGTTAAATTAAAGAAATTAATAAAACTAAACTACTAATTAGCATAGAACTATTTCTCTAATTCCCTCATCTAAAGTTATAACTATTTTTTGTCAATAGCATTGCTAGTTACCATAAATAATTTAAATGATTTATTTTATAATTAACTTATGTTTCTTAGTTTAATTAAGTTAACTAGCAAGTTTTATAATGTTAGACTATGTAGTTTTATTTATAATAGTTATAGATGAATTTATATGTCTTAAAGCATTGGATATTTTACAATAATTATGCATACTTAAATGCATTTAAGCAAATATCTTATTTGATACTCTCAATATATAACTAGAGTATAATTTAAAAATGTCTAGTTATTAAGTTTTATTATGCTTATTCTATTACCTTTTAAAGCTTTCTGATTTTCTAAACTTGTAGCATCGTAATAACTTACTCATTTGTTTGGAGAAATTTTAGCACTATTTCTATTAAAATCTATACAATATAATGTAAATAAGAAGCTATTAAGATAAATATTTTATTCTTATAAAATACGAAGTATCAGATACTTCTAATACTAAGTAAAAACAATTAAAAGTAAATTAGCTTTTATTTTCTAAGACTGAAAGTAGAAACTATATACTTATTAAGGCTTTACCAATAAATTTGATCATAATTAGACTATTAACTATTTAAAATAGAACTAATAAACTACAATAAGTTTGAATATAAATCATTACTTTAGATTTTGAACCAACTTCTATCTATAAATCTGCTTACTTTTAAATAAAGCTTTGTTCTTTTAAATTAAATAAGGCTTAAAAATATTTGAATCAAATATAAATGAAAACTTGATTATTTAGATAATAACGAGAGTAATTATTTATATTTAAAGACAATTTGGGTAATTTTGATTTTGGTGTATAAATGTATTTACTATGAAAATGATAATGCAAATAATATGTAATAAACATTATACTGCTAATATAAATAATTTTGAAGAAAGGATAACTTTTCTGACACTAACTATGAATAAATTATCTTGGTTATAAAAGCAAGAATAGAATTCATAAATATAAGGAACTATTATGAAATAGATTTAGTTATTTGTAATTAAAATCAACAAAATAATCATATGTCTAGAATATAATGATAAACGAAACATACTTAGAAATTAAAAATTTATATATAGTTTTAAATACTGAATTTGAAAATCAGCAATGAAGCCTTATTTTTCTAAATATAACATAAGATATTTTACCTCTAAGCTAAGATAAAAGATTCCATAATTAAATTTGCAAAACAGAATTAAAAAATGAATTAAAATTAAAAAATAAAATTGTTATATTTTAAATCTTTGTTTTCCAATTTATTAAGATTCTATTCATAAGATTTTTAATAATGCACAAAAATGATTTTATAATAGAATAAAGAGTAGTTTTTAAGAAATAACATTTAGAATGGTTATTAGAATTTAGATTGCTCAATTATTGTTTTTTTACTGTTAAACTTCTCCTTTTTAATCTATAATTAAATATAGCTTTTTTATCATTAATGCATATCATACTTCATATAATATTTTAATTTTTTTACTTTATTTTAAAATCAATTTTTGCACAAATTTAATTTAAAAATCCTAAAAACTAATTTATCAAATATGAGCATCATGAAATGTCTAATAGCACTCAAAAAAATTTTATAAGAATATTTTAATTAAATGGTCTTTCATGAGTTTATAACAGTCAAATTAAAAGAAAATGCCAAACGTTATAAATTTTATTGATGGATTAATTAGTGAATTCTTGTAATCATTTGATTTTATAAAGATTATACAATAAAATAAAGTTGTCAATCAATTGAAACTAATTTTTCTCACACTCTACTCCTTCATTGCTGCTGTTTGCAAACTTCTCTTAATTTCATTTTCTTGCTACTAAATGATGTCATGGTATTTGTCGTAAGGAGTTTTTCTAACAGATTTCACTGTTTAGTTTTTACATACTTTTTTTCTCAAATTTACCTACTCTTTGCCTATTCCTTAGCATCCTTAAACATTTTATTCATCTTAAGGAGAGTAATTAATTGGAGATTTTTCTTTTTATTTTAAGATAGTGTCTATTTCTGATACCACAAATTATTAAAGTGATTTCTTAAGAGCTTTTTATGTATACTCTCTTAATCTTTGCTTTTTATTCTTAGGAACTGATCCATTTAATTATTTAGAGCTTTCTGATATATGGGGTTTTAATTCTGGTGTTTAGAGAGACCTCTATTATAAATATGGGTCAATACTATCTCTTTCATTTTATACTTTCTAATTGTATGACTTGGAAATTAAGAAGGATTCAGGCAATTTAGACTCTAAACCTTGAAACTTAGTCTCATCATTTGATTTGCC
This sequence comes from Loxodes magnus, assembly GCA_946699065.1. Lineage (NCBI taxonomy): Eukaryota > Ciliophora > Karyorelictea > Loxodida > Loxodidae > Loxodes > Loxodes magnus. The sequence continues at coordinate 450,722 of CAMPDV010000068.1, read as the reverse complement.
TTCTTTAAAGCTTACACGTTAAGATTCTGAAAAATCAACAGTATTTGATGACTCGTTTATTTTCTGTATTTCTTCATTTTCAGAGCAATTTAAATCTTCATATGTCTCGATTCTGTTTTCTTATTCAAAAGGAGACTGAATGCATGAATTATTAATCTACTACACATTTTAAATCTCTTCTACCACTTGCTTAGGTACTTCTTTAATATTAGGATCCTGTTTTACCATTCCACAACATAGCTTCAATGAATTAAGAATTGAATTCATTTTTAAATAATTTAATCTCTTATCAAAAACATAAGCTAATAAATATGTAATTAGTGCTTTAAAGGACTTTGCCTTCATAGTAAATTAAATTGAAGTAATTACATACCAAAGGATATATTTCAGGATTATAAATTAGAAATATTCTTTTACTTGTATTACTCTAAGAAGGGTGATTTGTTGATATTAGCACATTAATATCGCTGATTATATGCAAAATTGCTCTAAATATATGCTAATATCTTAGCAATAATAATTTAAATACTTTACGCTGTTTTTCTAATCTTACAAACTGTATGTTTTTTCTTATAATTTGTTAATATTAAAAGGGTTATAGAAAATCTTCCTTACGTTTCTAAACATCAATTATTTTCTGTCTCTATCTGCTTGATTAAACTCTTGGAAGTTTCTCAGGTTTTAAGTTTAGAAAATAAAATTGATGCAATATTCATGATAAGTATTGTACTGATTAAAGAAATATCCTAAGATAATCTTAATTCTTTCATATATCTACTAGATATAATATGCATAATAATATATAAAATATGTTAGTACATAGTAGATACTTAATATTGTATATTCTATACAAGCACTTAGAATCTATGATAAATATCAACTTATAATATTAAATTTTGTACATTTATTAAATATTTATATTCTCATGTCAAATCTTATTTATTTTCTCCCTAAATATGTAAGTACATTTATGTGATGCTAAAAGCTTAGAATTAAAAATGGTTCATCTTAGCTAATAGGGATAAATAGTTAAGAAATCTATCTGCTCCATGCGTCTTCCAAATATGCTTAAAGAGCATATTTTTTTTTAAAGTACTTTAATATATTATTAAACTATTATGCTGTCTTCACTAGATATTCCATATTTTAAAAGTTAATATAGGTAAATTTAATTTATCAAGATTTAATCTATTGTCTTAACTTTTCAAAATCAGTTACAAAATTAATATTTTATTATTTTTAATTACTATAAATATATGAAAACTCAATCAGTTACTCTTCTAAAATTTATATCATAATTTGAGAAAACAAATTTCCAACTTTTAAAAGACCTTCTTATATCTAAAAAATATAGAAATATAATGATAAAGTGAAAACTAAATTCAATAATTAATGAAAACTGTGAAACAATTTAGAATAAAGCTTAACTAAGATATTAGATTTATTAGATAGATTTAAGTAATTAAATTTAAAGAAAGGAAATAAAATTCACATACCAAAATAAAAGCTAAATATTTATATAGCTTAGTTAAGCTAACCTTTTACAATTCTCTCTTACATTCTACATCAAAGGACTTTTCCAGTTTTAGAAAAGAAGCCTCAATTATTCCTAGAATTATATTAAATATAGTAGATGTATAGAATCTTTATCTAATTTAAATCAAATATTTCAATTATACACTATTTATAAAATAGTAACTTTAAAATATGCAATTATATCCTTAAGTCAGATTAAATAATTCCCTTTATCTAAAGCCGCTACCTTAAATATTTAAATCTTATTATATATTTCAACTTTTACTAAAAAATAAAAAATAGGAACACTAGATTCCTTAAGCATGCATATGAATAACTAAGAATAAAATATTTGTTATATTAGCACTTAGTGACTTATAAAGGACATCATATCAAAAGATAAGATTAAAACCATTTAATATAATTAAAGGTTTAGATAAACTATTAATTGACAATCTTATACATCATATTATCATTTAAATCCCTTTAAATTCTATATTTTTTTATTTTCCTTAAAAACATGAAATTAGAACAATTCTATTGCTTTTTTATTTTTAAGTTCAATTAACTATATAACCCATCATATCACAATTGTCAACAAAAAATATCAGAAGAATTGAATATTTTAATTATACATTTCTTGAAACTATCTTTAGCTTTATGAGCTTATTTTAGTAAATATAATTTTTAGTTTCAAATTATTTAATTTAAATCTTCTAAATCTCTTAAGTTATATCAAAATTAGATTTATCTATTAATCTTTTTTAATTTATAAGTATATTCTTTATATTTCTATCTTAATAGTATATATTATTAACTCCATAGCTTTTACGTCAAACATCTAAGAAGATGCTTTATTTCATAATTTTAAATAAATTTTTAGAAAGATTATAATGAGTAAGTTATATAACAGCATTATGGATAATCTCTTTAATTAGTTAAGCATATGCTACTACTCAATAGATTTAGTTCTAGTAAAAAATAAGAGAGTTCAGAAAAAACTTATTAGTTAAATGAATAAAACTATTTGGATGAAAGATATAGATCTTTTAATTCTTAAGGCTTTTACTTTATTTAAAAACTAGATGTTAGTATATTAGATAGTGCTAATAGAATATTATATTCTATAACTAAAGATATCTTATATAAACTATAATGAATAAAGACTACATTTGTAGTATGATTTAAAGGAGTCATAATAATTTCTATTTTTAACCTTGATACATTCATTTTTTCAACAACCTAAAGTATTAACATAAATAGATCCTTGGATTTAAATATTGTATCCTTATTGATAAAGAATATAGATGGGAAAAATTGTTGTTACAGAATTTCTTAATATTTATATTTAAATAACATAGATCATCCAAATCCACAATATAATCACTTATTGAGTTGTAAACTCTGCTATTTAGCATCATCCTTTTTATTTTTTAAGAAAAGGAGCCTAAATTAAATTGATTTATACCATTATTTTTAGAGTAAATATAATTAGACTTAAAAATATTTAAAATTAAATGCTTTTACTTAATTTTGGCATAATCAAAATTATTATAGCGATATTTATCTAAATTTATGTAGTTTTCTGAAAATAAATGCCTTTATTTAAAATTTAGCTAGATCACTTTCTCTTTTTCTTCTTTGATTCTAATAATAGTTATTTCAATGTTTCAGTTATAATAGATCAACTTAATCTTTGAAGACTAATCTAATAGAACTCAAGCATTTATAAATACTTATTAAACTATGAACTTATAGTTCAATTAACTTCAGAAGAATATCTTTAGCATACTAAGCTAGGTTAGCTATTAATTTACTTTTATAGGATGATTTAAAAGACGCATAATATCTAATGTAATCCTAAAGTAAACAATAATCAGTTACTTTTACTATCTATTTTAGATTTATGAACCCTTCTTAAAATTTGAATTTTTCATCACCCAAAATAATATAAAGTAATACTCTAAATGATTAATAAAGGAACGAAAATAGATAAATGAAGGATAATTAATTATTGTTTGCTAAACGATAAGTAATTTAAATATTTGGCTAAAGTTTATTTAGATATTATACTTTAAATTATGCATAATCATTTACAAGTTAAGTTAAAATACCTTTATGGCTTTCTTTTAGATCATCTAAATTTTGTTTTACTTTATCTTCCTTAGAGTTTTTTCGGTTATATTTTATTCAATTTCTAATTATTTTTTTCTTCGAAAATCCAAAAATTCCAAGAAAAAGGTCAAAGATTTAGTATTAGATATTCTTTTATTATATTTAGATAAACTTTATTAAGATAAATAATAATAATAGATATAAAAGTTTCAATAATTTGAATATTGGAACATGATTGCTTAGTTATATTGGATGTAATATACAAATTATGTTTAAATAAACTTTTTATTTTCATCTTTCAGACTTCTTGTTTAAAGTCTTCTTGCAAATTTACTTTAATATGCTCTTCTTAAATTTCTTCTTTTTCGTTTGAGTAAATTATTGCTCTTTCGTTTTTCAACCTGAACAATTCTAATTTTCTCTTCTATAATTGCTTATGAAAGACTTTAGGAAGTGAAGTTCCTGAGAAATTCTAATAGATATGAGTTTAATAAAATAAATTTCTTTAGTAAAGACAATTTATAAATAATTGATAAGCACTTTCTTGATACTTATTTCAACAAAAAAGAGTATCTTATATATAATCTTTACCTTAAAACAATAAATTAATTCAGCTTTTAGCTTTTACCCTCTAATAGTTCTTAAATAAAATAAACTTAGGATATAATTCGAACTTTTCAAAGTGCAAAAAGCTAAATTCTGTATAAGTAATTCATAAATAGATGAAATAATAGGTAAGAAGGAGTAATAAGGAAAGCGATAAAGGAAACGATAAATCTTTAAATTTTAACAATTTTAAATAAAATTTCAAAATGCAAGACTTAAATATGCAGGAAATTACTCTTCCTTGGCCAGATTAACATTTGCCTTAGCAAGTAATAGATTACCTAAAGTAGTAATTTCCTAATAGCACTATTTAATTTAGCATAGGATAAATAAAGGCCCAGAAAGAATAAATTGATTCTTTAAAACTTGAGCTGATGAAGTTCTTCAATAATAATAAAATTATTAAGGTTAAATCAAAGTCACCTGAACTGGAATAATTGATGCTTATTCTTAATGAGATGAGAAGCAAAGATTTTTGGTTTGAAAGTGAGAATTTTACATAAAATGGAGAAAGCACAGTATTGATTTTAGGAAGTGACTATGATAGTTTTATTAACGCTTTCAAAATATTTTATAGTAAGTGGTTTAAAGTTAAGACAACTATCATTCAAATATCCAGAAAATAGGCTAGTAGCTTTAAATCCAACAGATTTCAGAATTTTTCTTTACTGAGTTTTAAACTTAAAGGACTAGAACTAAGCGTTTCCTATAGGAGCGACGAAGAAAGCAGTGTAGCAGAATTGTAAAAATGTATTTATGATAAGGAGAGAATAGTATTTCAGCTGAAATTAGATGATGAATTTTACATAAAACTCTTTGAAATTTATTTTATGAGACTTTATGATAAATTCAAATAGATCTTTTAAAAGTGAGATTGCGAGCTCTAAAGAATCAACTTCAATAACGACTCTGAAGTTTAACCCTCTGATTTTTCTATACACGCTTCCAGATTCTCTTTCTAAAGAGCAGTGTATTAGGTGAAAGATTTACTTTCAGAAATGGAAATAGAAAAAGAAATAAAAATAAGCTAAACACTAGGAGAGAATAATAACTCATTAGCCTTACTACTTAAATTAAGTAATGATTAATCATTTCCTTTACAAATTACTCAGTTCAATCTTTGGAATTACTTAAAAGGAGAATCTCAAAAGTGTTTTTCTTAAGATGTTCAAATAAAAATATGGGAGACTTATAGTTAAAGCTAGAAAGGAGATGGTAATATCTTGCTTTATTAGGATAGCAACAGTAAATGAATTGTTAATCTAGAAAATCAGGAAATTGAGCAGCTAAAGGATCAAATTATAATTCAAAAGATGCCGCTAATAAAAGTAGGAATTATTAAAGTGAGAACTTTGAGAAATATAATTCCATTCATTGAACGTCTTTTGACGGATTAGGACTGGACCAAATAAGTTCAATTGTAATCTTCAGAAAGATTGGAATGTTCTATATGTTTGAAAGAAATGTGTCCTCCACTTTAGCACAACTAAATGACGCATTTCGCTCATTATGGTTGTCTTTTGCGAGTTAGTGAAAATCGTCAACTTAAATGTCTGTTGTGTTTTGAAAAGATAGATCCATAGAGTTTATACGAAAATTGGTAGCTCCTCATTGAAAATTTCATAAGAGTATTTAACAAATAATAATGTTTTAAAATGTAATTTCACTAATTTACTTACTAAGCTATATTAACTCCACGCCTCTCTTTAGCTACATTCTTCGAACTCCTTATTTTCAAGATAGATGCTTGTATTTTTTAAAATTAGAGTAACTAAATTTAAATTTAATTTTTATATGGAAAGTTAAAAGAAACTTCAATGGCTTTCTTTATTAGAATATGCTATAGCACTTTATATTTTTATTTAATAGGCAAAGAATAGAAAAAAGAGATAATAAAAGGATTCAAAAAACTGACCAAAATAATAAAGGGCAATTAAGCACTAATTAAGTAGATTAACTATCTTAGATTTGAAGTTATCAATTAAGAAGAGATAGACATAAAGAAAAATAATTTCATCGTAAAGATAAAGAAATAACCATTATAAAATTAAGAATTTTTAGTAGGCAAATAAGAATTATTATAGCTACATTTTAGTCCAAGTAATAAGCTATAAAATGATTTAAAAGAATTAGCTTATTACTAATAAATATTTAATCTTATATAGTGTAAAGGGAAAAATGAAATCATAATTTTACTTAACAAAAATCAATAAGATAATTTTTAGGTCTGATTATTATTATACATTTAAGGCTAAAATGATTAGCATCTGAAAGAAAATCTGTAAAAATTAATTAAATAGAATGGTATTAAAATAAAATAAAGATATAAGAGAAACCTAAAAGTCAAAGAATTAAAAAGCAAATTAATTCAAATACTAGCTGCTTATTACAAAGTAAGTATTTAAAGTAAGAATTTCGCATTTTTATTTATTGGCTAATTTTTTAGGTTTTATCTATCAATCAAAAAGAAAATTAATTCTTTAAGTTTAAAAATTATTAAACCGATATTTTTAAAGCTAAGAAATATAAAGAAAGCAACAATCAATATAGTAGCCTAAATAGGATTATCATTATTTAAGTAAGCAATTTTTTAGCACTAAAGTATCAAAAATGATAAGATTTTATCTAATTATGTATTTAATTTTTTGATATTTATATTGTATTAATAATAAAGTTGTATATCATTATATAATATAGAATTTTATCTTACTATTTATAAAATTTCAAGTTCTATGATTAATTATTTAATTGTTTAAACCATCAGTCTATTATTAGTCAATTTTAACCTTATTAAAAAAAGCATGCCTAAAATATTTGATTGATTATAGCATTTAACAATTTATTTAAATAATTAATTTTCTTCTTCAAATCATTTTGTTTACAATTATTAAAATAATATAATTATATCTACGATTATACAACTTAATAATTGAAATATAATATACATTGCATTTTATACAACCTTATATAATTTAGAATTTTTAATACTTTTCATCTTTAATTTTCTAAGTTGAAGATATTTACTAAAATATGCCTCATTTAATAGCTTTGCGCAAACTTAGTTAAAATATACTGAGAACTGGGTTAGAAAAAAGACTCGCTTACTAGTATTTTTTAAATTTCATATTTTTTGTAAGCAAATAAAGTTTATCCATGATTAACTATTAAAGAACAAAACTAAAATAATTAATTAAATAAAGCTGTTTATGCTGTAAATATTATTCATCTTTTCTATTTTTTTCAAGTCTTGTCACTTTTTATTTTTTATTATATCGTTTGAATTAATTTAGAGTGGCTTAAAAAGACTAATAATTGAAAATAGTATGAGATAAAATAGATTAGACTAGAGTTGTCTTTAGGATTGCCTGCTGAATTTTTAAGAATCGCTAATTAGATAAAGAAATGATTTATTTGTTAGCCTAATAATTAAGCGAAAAAGGAATTTAATCTTCTAGATTTTATTAAAGTATTTTTTAAATTATAAAAGGTGAATGCATCATTTTCGAAAATTTGGCTAACCTATCGATAAAGCTATAAAAAGACTTTTGTGATAATATACACTCTTAGTTATAGAATGCTTCTAAATAAATATAATTATAGTCTTATTAAGTATTTCTTTATTAATTAATCAAATATACTCAAAATTAACTTAGCTATAATCAAATTACATAAGCAGCTTTTATCAGTGATTCCATAGAGCGAATTATGAATCCTCTGTAAGTAATCCTCATAATTTACCATTCAAAATTGATTTTAAAAAATTCGAATATCGAAAAAATCTTTAATTATTATTCCTAGAATTTAGAAAGCTGGATAGTATTAAGATTAGAATATTTATATATTTAGAAAGGTTTTTACAGATATAAATATTATTAATTTTTAACGGTAACTTAAAATTAGCCGAACATGTGAAATATTATCAGTTATACTGATAATTAGTTAATTAAACTGTAAAAATGAAAATAATTTCATCATTATGATGCTAATAACTACTTAGATCTAATCCCTAACTATTAAAAATTCTCAAAATTAGCTAATATAAGAATTGCAGGCCTATAATAAGTTAAATAAGCAATTGATATAATTTGCTAAATATTATTCAAGGAACTTAAGAGTTATAAGACGTTCACTAAAGTTAAATTAAATGAATCGCCTGTTTTTATGAAAGACATATTTTTAATTAGTGTTAAAATAATTAAAACACTAGATTTTCATTTCTAAGATTAAAATTTAATATGGGCTGTATATTATAACCAAACTGAAATAAATCTGATATATTCTGTAAACATGATGGAGATGCACCTCATGAGAGGATTTTCAATGGAAACTAGCTACAAAATTAATGTTAAAAAATTGAGTTTAACCAAGAATTATTAACTGGAAAAAACATAAATTAGCGTATTTTGCATAAATCAAATATTAATAGCAGAGTTTAAGAGTTATTAGACTAGTAATGGAGATAATGTGAAAAGCTGTAAATGGTAGAATCTTATGTTTATAGAAGTCCAGTTTATGATCTTCAGATTTTAGTAGAAGATTTGGAAATATTCTAAAATGAAGATAAAATTATTTATAATGGGTAAATGAAGCAAGGGTAAAAACATGGATATGGAGTTTAGTAATGGCCAGATGGAGCATAGTATGAAGGCTTATGAGAAAATAACGCTGCTAATGGATAAGGAAAGCTATAGCATGCAACTGGAGAATATTATGAAGGAGAATGAAAAAATCAGAAAGCTCATGGTTTAGGAAAATACTATGACCCTAAAAACGGACTCTATATAGGACAGTGACATTAAGATGTTAAATAAGGATATGGAATAGAGATATTTAATGACAATTCCTTATATAGAGGAGAATTTAAAGCAGGAATAAGACATGGAGATGGACTTCTTCTCTAAAAAGATGGTTCATTATATTGAGGAAAATTTTTCTAAAATAGTATGCATGGCTAAGGAATTTTTGTGTGAAATAATCAGTAAGAATATTATGGATCTTGGGAATATAATAAAATGAATGGGTTTGGCATACAGAGATGGCCTGATGGGACGACTTATGAAGGTCATTTTTTAGATGGAATAAGGCATGGGTAAGGAAAATTAACAACAGCTAATGGAATAACTTACGCAGGTAATTTCGTGCAAGGAAAGCTCGAGGGATAATTTTAAGCTACAAACAAATTTGGAGAATAAAAGTCAGTAATTTTCGAAAATGGGAAAAAAGTAAAATAATTAAGAGGAAATCCAGATGATAATAACAATTAATATTCTTAAATTTTCTCTGATTATCTAAAAATAAGTATTCATATTTTCTTTACTTATTCATTTATTTATAAGAATCAAAACAGTTATATAACTTATTAAATATACACCTTATAGTATTCTATCTATATCAAAAAAATGAAATTATTTAGAATCTCTTAGAATTTTCTATGAAATTTTAGCCTTTAGATTAGGCATTTTCAAATATATTATTTATCCAAAGTGTGAAAGAGACTAAAAGAGTGCCATCTAATAAAATAATAGCTTCATATTTGTAATAAATGAATTGTGTTAACTATCATCTTTGTAATAATTACTAAGTCTGGGAATTCTAATCTTGCTATCAAATTAGTAATTGATAAAAGAGAAATAACTAAAAAATAGTAAAAGCAACTATGTTTATGTAGTATAAAGTAATATTTAATGAAATCAAGATTAATTAATATATAAATATCTTGATATAAAGCGTGCTTAATTATAAAAATAAGTTGTAGAAGAATTAGATGATATTCTATTGCTTTTTTATGAACTAAAGGGATTTTTTATGTAAATTATACCTTAGAAATTGCTAATAGAACTATAAATCCAAAATTCCTTTGATACCTTATTAAAACTATAAAATTTAATGATGGCCATATTTTGCTCTACAAATACATTAAAATTAATCTCAAAATTGTTTTCATACATCCTCTCTACTACTTCTCATTTATGCAATTTTACTCTTATAAAATGCTTCAGTCATGGTGAATAATAACTCCTTTACTTAGAAAAAAAAAAGTTATATAATAATAATAATAATATTAATTTTTCTGTTTTAGAGATTTCCAACCCCGTCAGGAAGACAGCAGTTCATGTTCCTGTTAAATATAAAAGTTCGGGTCGCCCAATTTTAGAGAGATTGGGAACTCAGATTTTTCCAGGTTTTCCCTCCATTAACTTACCTTGATTCCATCTTAATCTTGTATATTGAACCATCCAAGTTGCAATACATTCTTTTCATTCTTGCTTCTTCTTTTTTCTTCTTTTGTTGTTCTTTTATCCAATAGTTTCTTTATTTCTATTAGAATTTCAAACACTTCCGATAAAAATGTCATACGCTTCCATAGCAGAAACATTTCTTTTTTATTTTTAATTATTTTCCTTGAGTTATTTGCTCTTTCTAGGCTTCGATTTCCATTTATATAGCTCCAGTTTCGCTTTACTCTTTCTTAAAAATTTACAATTCCTCTTCTACTTTTCCGATCTGTTATCCAGTTCAGTCTGTTTCTAAAGCTAATTTTAGGATTCGTTAGTCTGACTTTGTGAGATATTCCAAAAGGCGTTAAGATCTCTTTCCTAGGACATAAGTCTTGACTCAATTCCTTCTGCTAGGTCTAGCTTTGCCACCAGCATATCATTGTCCTTCTTCAATCTCTTGACCTCTTCCTGGAGGTTCAGTACCACTTTGATGAGCTACTCCTTGCTCATCTGGCCAGAAGGGTTGAACTCTGATACCTCCTGGTGGAGAACAGACTTCATCTGTTTCCTCGGTTTCTCACTTGAAGTTGGAGTTTCCGTGTGTATATTCTTCAAGGTTGGCTTTCGTTCGTTTTGTTAGATTCCAAGTTGTTAGTTCAGTGTTGGTTAAGGTTGTGATAGAGAAGATTGTTAAGATTATTAAGACTTGGTTTCTTGCTTCCTCCCTTCCTTTTTGGCTTAGGAAGAGGTATAGAAGCCCGACCTGAAACCTTCAACCATTAAAAAAAAAAGGTTATATAATTTTGTAAAATGTTCTACTAATAAAGCTATAAAAATAGATAAAGTCTTATCTAATTTGAAAATTCATAAGCATAGAAAGATACAATAATAGTTGTAAAATCGCAAAATTAACTAAAAAAGCTTATTTATGGTTACACTATTTAGAAAATTAGCTTTTATGCTCAAACGATTAAGTTTATTACAATATTTATACATCTATTGCTTCTTTACAAGATAAATTAACGAAACAATTAAAACGAGATTAAAGAATATCAAGATGAACTGAAAAACCCTTGAAAAAAATATTAGCAAGTATCAGGAATTTTTTAAAGTTACACAATAAGAAAAAATAATTATTTTGAATTAAAAAAATATAAAAATAGATAAGAAACAAGTTATGGAAAATTAATATCAATACTAATAATTGGAGATTATAGAAGATAAATCTTTTAGTTAAGTTAATAACAATTCGATTTTTAACTTAGTGTAAAATTCTAATAATAGAAAGAAGCAAAATAAATTTAGAATGAGAAGTTATGGAAAAAGCAAATAACTCTAAGATACTAAGCTTAATTATTCTTTCTAGGGCATACTTATTAATCAGTTTATTTATAACTAAGTTCTTATTCATTTTCGGTATTATTTATATAATTACATAGCATTAGTCTTTCTATTCATATGGTATTATCTCGTATAATGAAAGGATAAAATAATTAGTTTAAATTATTTTTGAAAGAATGAAAATTCCTCAAATAAAATAATTTAGTAGCCTAATTAATAAAAAACTATAAATTAATACTTATAAAGAAGCTAGGAATTAAATTAAAATATTTACTAAAGCTCTTAGATAAGTTTATTAATATACTCAGAATTAAGTTAGTTCTAACCACTTAAGCATCAAATATAAATTAATAGCTCTCCAACTTCTAATTTTATTTTAATTATTTTACTCTTACTTGCTATTCTCTTAGCCTTATAATTTGTTACCATTATATAAATTTAAACTTAACGAACGATAAATAATGTAATTTCATATTATAATGAATTATACTGCCATCATAGCAAAGGATTTTATAAATAAAGACTCCAATTAAAATTTAGTTTGTTAGCTTATTAGTTAAAAAATATAAAAATACCCTCTTTATATGAATTTGATTATAGCTATTGAGCTAGTTTCTTATAAAGTATATTGGTTAAGAGGAATAGTCTACTAAGTTGTAAATACTTACATAATTATAATAACTAATTATTAAATATAATATAATTAGTTATAATTATAACTATCTATTTAGTCTATATATATCTAAAATATAGCCTTATGCTTTTTAATTATAGATAGAAATCTATAAATTGATTAAACATATAGGCTAATTATCCAATTTTATAACTAATTTTTCTTTAATTGTAGTACAAAGTAAATAGTTAATAATTTTTATTTACCTTAATTTAGAATAAATTAAGAAGGATAAGTATTATATTTGTCAACTTCCTATTAAATTTTCTTAGATATTTATTAAAAAGTTAGACCATAAATTAAGCATTTATAATAACCTGCTATGTTGTGCGTAATCTTTGATTATCTGCAAATATTCCTCTGAAAAGAATCGTTCCATCGCTTTTAGTAATCTAACCAGCTCCATGCTTTTTCCCTTTAAAAAACTCTCCTTTAAAAATTGTCTCTTACTATTGAGATATTAAAGTCCCTTATCCGTCTTAAAAATCATCTTTTCAATCACCCATATATATTTCACTATTGGAAAACTCTTGCCTACCATAACCATGTCTATTTCCTTTTTTTCAATTTCCTTCATATATATTTCCATCATTTTCAACCATTTTACCTTTTCCATGAGGTTAGAAATTTTAATTAATACTTCCTTCATAAAATTTGTAGCAAACCAAATTACTGAAAGTTTTGTCAGTAGTCGTGAAATCAAAGCTTGGCTAATTAGAATGCTTAGAACTATTAGAAGAGGTTTTTTATCTTTCACTTGTTTAATCTAATTTTTTATAATATTCTAATCTAGCTTTTTTCAGGTTTGCTACACCCTCTTAATACTTTCCAATGAATTTAACATCTCTACTCGTAAAGAAAGTAGAAACTTCTCCATGCAACTAAGAATTAAGCCAGTTTCCCTCTATTTGTTAGTCATTTTAGATAAGTTTTCCTTTCTTCATATTATCCTTTTCTCATTCTCCTTCAAATGTATAAATCTATTTATTAAATTCTCTATTAGATTCAAACACTCCAAATCCATGTTTTAGGTCAAATTTTCAATCTCCTCTGTAAATTCCAGCTCTCAGTCCAAATCTTGAAGCATTTTCAGAGTATGTCATTTCACCGTATCCATTTCGTCTTCCACCTTTAAATTGTCCAACATAAACTCCAATTCCACCGTAAATTCCTCTACCTGCTCCATTCAATTATCCTCTTAAAAAATATCCATCAGGAATCTAGTTTTAAACATTAAAGCTAGAGTTTAGTTCATTTATCATTAGTGTACAAAAATATGCATCTTTTCCCTACAACTGGTATTTACTCACTTCTGGATATTTACTATTAGGAGATCCAAAGTAAGGTACGGTATCTCTTAAAACAAGTTTACCATTTCCTTGAACTTCATCATCAACAAACTCGCCTTCATAATAAGATTTATTAGGAAAGGCTAAAATTCCATTTGATACTCTTTTATCACTTTTAAAATCTCCGATAAATACAGCGTATTCCTTACCAATTATATATTGCATTTTACCTTTTCCTTCTTTAAGACCTAAATGTCCCTAGCCTTCATATCAGTCACCACTTTTATGTATTATTTTTATTTGGCCACTTGTAATCATATCTTCACTAAAATTGGCAAATAGAATATCTCCATTCTTGAAGATAACTTCTGAAGCACCTTATTTAATCCCTTCCTTTCAATTTCCTTTATAAGTAGCACCTGTTTTGAAATAATAATAACTTCCCTCGCCTCATCTCATATCTTGCCTTCAATTACCTTCATAAGTATCCCCGTTTATATATTTAATTTTCCCTACTCCCTCTTTTTTATTATCTTTAAACTCTCCTTCATAAGCTTGCTACACGTGTAATAAGTTAGTAGGAGTACATTTCAAATTGAAACTAGGTTCTTAACTATCCAAACGAGAAACCAGGAAAGGAAATTAGTTTTAAAGGTCTGACAAAGGTCTTTAGGGAGGTGGCGTTCATATTTTCCTAGAATACATTTGCCTGAGTAGTTTAGGATTGTTACTACTAGTAGATTACTTAAAATAAAAGTCCATAGTTTGTTTTTAAGATCTATATTTTTCAGATGGAGTGGAAATTTAATGCTTAAGATTCTGTTACTAACTCTTCACTTTTAAAAATCTATTTGGCCTAACCAAAGTCTATTCTGATTTAGACGAAATTTAAGGAGGTTTAGGTATAGTTACTTAGGTGTTAGAATTCAAATATTGAAGTTTAGGATTATTGGCTTCTTAATCGCATTAGACCATTTCTTAAATCTCTTTACTATGCTAAGGTTTTAATTGCTTAATTCCCAAGTTGCAAGGTATAATTGCAGCTGGAAAGCGATGAATGAAGATTTTGGTTTTAAAAGTCCCCCAATCGTTAATTTCTTTAACAGTTTCTTCTTCCATTTAATGTAGATTTATTTAAGATTTTGTAAAGTAAATTAGTTATAATTTTTCATAAATGCCAAGCTAAAAACTTCGACTTCAAGATTTTGAGCTCATGTAAACAGTTGGCACAGGTTCGTTTGGAAGAGTTAGAATCGCCAAGAATAAAAACACTGGTGAGTTTGTTGCTATGAAAATCTTGAAGAAAGCTGAAATTTTAAGATTAAAGCAAGTCGATCACATAATTTCTGAACACACTATTTTGAGTAACATCTAACACCCTTTCCTTGTTAACCTTTACGGATTTTCTCAAGATGAACGCTATCTTTACTTTTGTTTGGAATATGTTGGAGGAGGAGAACTATTTACATATCTTAGGTCTGTTGGAAAGTTGGATTCTCTTCATGCGAGATGTTATGCAGCTGAAGTTGTCCTGATGTTCGAATATTTGCATTCTAAAAACATTATTTACAGAGATCTTAAGCCTGAAAATCTTTTGATAGATGGAACTGGCTATTTAAAATTAACTGACTTTGGTTTCGCTAAAGTAGTAGAATCAAGAACTTACACTCTTTGCGGAACGCCAGAATACTTAGCTCCAGAAATATTATTGAATAAAGGACATGGAAAACCAGTAGATTGGTGGACTCTTGGAATTTTAACCTATGAAATGCTTGCTGGGATAGATCCATTTACAGATGAAGATCCCATGGCCATTTATCAAAAAATTCTCAAAGGCAAAGTAAGATTTCCCAGAAATTTTGACAAAAACGCTAAGAGTTTAGTAAAACATCTCCTTGTAGCTGATTTGTCCAAAAGATACGGAAATCTAAAAAATGGAGTCAATGACATCAAAAATCATCGCTGGTTTGCAGGATTAGATTGGACAAAGTTGGTCTCTAAATAAATAGAAGCACCTTACAAGCCGATTATCAAAAGTCCCTCAGACACAAGCAACTTTTCTTAGTATCCTGATAGTGACACTTTAAGTCCTGCGATTAGAGCTGCAGACGATCCTTTTATAGAGTGGTGATTGTGGTTGAATAATTTATTATATACTTTTTATTTCGTTATTCACTTAATTTTACTCTTATGCTATTAAGCAAACATTCTACCTACTACAATTTTACTCTTCCTTCATACAAATTTCAATACAACAATTATACTAAACATTTCGAAGACCTTTAACCTAATTCTATCATTAAACTCTTCCTTCTTAAATATTCTGGCTGGCTCTAAGTAAAAAATATTGAATAAGAAGTACTGAATTAAGATTGCTTAGGGACTAAGCAAACATAATTACATTAGGTAATTTATTACCAAAATAATAGTTAAAGCCATTTGCAAGTATAGCTTTTTAACTAATGCTTTTTAAATAGTTAAGCAATCCTTAAAATTTTCAAAAAATAAGCTAGAACATTAATAAATTAAACTAAGCTATTTAATCAATCTTCATATAACTAGCATTTTATAACTTAGTCATTTTAGCTTTACGAATTAAAGTTATATTGTCTAAACTTTAATTAAGTCTTTCAAATATATTACTTAATTATATTAATAAGCTATGCTAATAATTATATTATAATTACTGAAGCAAACTAAGATTTTAGTTCTTAAATGAATGAAAAACATTAAGAAAATAAAGGTATATCTAGTTAAATAGACCAGATTGCCATTTTGAAGCTGATTAATATTAATTAAAAAGGATTTCTTTAGAAAGCTGTAAGGATAATTATTTGATGGCATTTTAAAAGATTACACAATTAATTTAGAAGGATATTTAAAATATTACTTACAAAAGTATTTAATTTAGTTCACTGTAAAGAGCACATAAACAAAGTTTATCCCAACTTGAAAACTAATTTGTCAACAATAGGCAGGTAATCGTCTATGTAAAGTCAAGTGCCATTTGTACTAGACTTTAGTCCGTCTCCATCTTATAAAATTCAGCTTTAGTTATCATTAATGTAGCTAATTATACACTAATACCTTGAAAGAGAATTATCGTCAAATTTTATTTTGCAGTCTAGCATTCTTCCAATCATTATATTTTTCTCTTCCTTTGAAAATTTAAAGATTTAATCTACTTTAGATCCGTCTAAAAATTTGAAAGCAATGTTGTGATTTTGAGAAATGGCAACTGACATATGCGAATCACCAAAGGAAACAATATTTCCTTACTTCAACTTTATGGGAAAGTCAATTCGTATAAAAGTACCAGAACCTTCTCCCAAATCTTTGATGTAATATGTTTTATTTGCATAGCTGAATTGAATTACCATATGTCTTCTCCCAATTCCTTTTTCTTCTCTTGGAAATACAAAATCATTAAGAAGTTCTCCCTCTGAACTTATCGCTTGATTTCCGAAATACACAACACCATCTTTTCTATTTCCTCCAATAAGTCCATTACTCTGAATAGTAAACTCAGCTCCTTATTTAATATTAACTCCATCTAGAACTATTAATTTTAAACTAGGACTATCAGTCAGCGGTAGAATAGCAGAATGAGAAGTAAGATCAGGCTCGATATGGTTCTAATAATCAAAAAGTTTTGTTTACTGTTATAATCCTTCGTTTTCTTAATTAGAGCTACAGCATTAGAAAAGCCAATCAAACATTTATATTTTATAATTAAAGCATCTATCATTAAATATACTCCTCTTTACTTGTTAACCATCTCATATATTTCTAACTACCTCTCCTTTATTTCAGCTTGAACTAGATATTTTAAAAGGAATATGCATTAAAAGTGCTTTCCTAGGTCTAATAAAAGATTTAATAAGAAAACTACATGCTATGTATTTTAAGCCCTAGAAATTGCTGTGATAGCAATGAAAATAATATAAAATATAAGTACATTAAAATGACAAAAATTTAAAATTCTAAGTATAATAAAGTAATTATTAAAAGCCTTTTTAAATTAAACTATTTTAGGAAAAGAGTTTAGATATTCATCAAAGTAGTTATTATTTAGAATGAAAATCATAACTATAATAAACCTTTAAATGAAAAAGAAAAAGCATTAATCAGGATTAAATGGTATTATCACTTATTTAATATCATAAGAAACTAATATTTTTATTATTCTCGCCACTTTAAATTAGAACTATTTCATAACCTTTATGAAAAAATGCTGTAGATGTAAGTAAGTTATTGAGTATACTGGAAATAAATATAAAGATATCATTAAATATCAAAGAAAGTCTTCAGATAGTCTGGTAAGAATAAATTGGATGATATAAGAATAGACTTAAAGTAAGAGAATATAAATTATATAATTAATAGCTTGTAAATAGAATTTTATTGTTCATTATTATTTAATTATAAGGAAATGATGAATGATATAACGAGAATGTCTTTAAAAGATTGTGTTCAAGAATGTGAAGAGAGATGGTTTGAAGAAATTCAGGAAGAGATTGAAAATGGATCTTCATCAGACAATTAAATAATATATGCTAAGTTACTACTAAGAGGAACTGCTAGAAGACCTCCTGATGTAAAATAATCTTTAGCTATTTTAAAAAAATTGTCTAAATATAGTGCTGAAGCAGCTTATCGATTAGGTGATATATATTTAAAAGGAAAATATGCACCAGTAGACTTAGAGACCGCATATTTTTATATTAAAATTGCCACCTATTTCAGATGTAAATGTGGAATTTCTGCTGAATTAATTCATTCTGGAAAAGTCTCACATGTTCATACCTGCTACTAGAACGAAGCTAAAAAGAAATTCGCGACTTTCGTTATTGACGAAGAAATGAAAAATAAATTAAATAATAGACTCTATAATTGGAAGAATAACAACTATATATAACTTTTAATTTGTAAGTCACATAATATTTTTGCTTTATGTTAAATTCATCTTTTATTTTAGCCCATTCTTGTACTATTGTAATCCTTAACACGTCATAGTCTATAAATACTTTAACCTATGCATTAATTGATAGAGGCATTATTTTATTAGGATTTAGCTTTAATTCTAAGTATCTAAAGCATATAAATACATAAATTTAATAAAATGATAGATAAGTAAAGAAATATACTGCTTTGTATCCTTCCTTCAATTATCCAAATTTTATAAAGAAATGAATGAAATGTGATAATTTTATTTCTAAGGCTATTTTACTCGTAAAAATTATCAATAATATGATGCATTCAAGCACTTAGAGATTATATTTCGATTACTTATTTAGCATGTTGCCTTCTAGCTAATTATATAATAAATCCCTACTTTAATTTATAAAGATTGATTTACATGTTGCTATATTTAGTGCTAGTACGTTTAATCTCATCCTAAATTATTTAATTTATAAATAAATTATTTAGAATTATAGTTTAATACTAGCATCGCCTTCTAACTAAAAGCTACTTTCAAATAAAAAATAAATAACTAATTCTTATTTGTAAAATCTTAAGGCTAGGCAAAATTATATAAAAGCTTACTTAAAATTAAGAGTATTTTGGGGTTTCTTATAGCAGAAATAATAAAAAAATGAATAGTGAAATATGAGAATGGTATGCAATATGGAATTTAAATTAAGACATTATTTCTTTAGTTTAAAGAAATATAAAATATACTAATAGAGTAAATCACATTAATATAAATGAAAGCTATTCTAGTATTAAATAATTCATTATAGCTCTTCTTATTTTAAATGCAATTTAGTTTTGAAAGTGGTAGAAGTAGCACCATTTAAGTTTTCTATATCAGTTGTATATTATTTCTATTAAGATAATTAGGTTAGATTACCAAAGGAGTCCTAATATATCGGATCTATTTAAAGAAATAAATCAAAATATTTTGAGTGGATTGCTTTCATTCATAATTCTTCTAAATTCATATATCTTAAAAACTTCTTAACTGGTTATTCTTGCTTTGCAACTTGGACATCTTTACTTGACAGGATCAATAATATTCATGGCACATAAATTGCAAATTATTCCACATTGACAATATAGTGTCATACAATCTGAATTATTTCTAATTTGATTGCAGAAGTAACAAACTCTCTCTTTTGGTATTTCTTTTGTTAAATCAGGATTTATTTCTTCAATTTATTCCCCTAAAATTTGTTTCAGCATTCCATCTGATATAGGACTCAAACAGAGATCACATCTATAAGCAACATTTTTGATGTCTCTTAATTAATTTCTCATTTTACGTCTATTTAAAAAATAATTTTGAATACACTAGAAGCAGTAAATGTGCTTGCATTCTATCTAAAAAAGCAGTTTATTAAACTGGAAGCATTTTTGACAGATATGAATAGCATAAGGATCTTATTCTTGCTTTATATAGATTGGTTAAGTTCCAATAACCTCGCTTTTAAAATCACATTCTACTAAAGGGCATTTCAAAGTATGAAAAGTCTACAAGAAAAAAGGAGGACCAACTTCAATAGCTTAATAGTTATACTAAATACAGCTTTTACAAATTAAGTGATTGCATTAAAGATTGTAAAGGTGTTGTTTCTTAAAGTTACACTTTTTACAAATAGTTTTCTAAAGCTCTTCTTTATTCTTCAACTAATAGAAACTATACATTTTATTTTACCTTATATAGTTCTAGTTCTAAATTAGTTTAAACAGAGAATCTTAATCAATTAGACTCAATAATATACTATCTTTATTTTAATTCAAACCTTCTTCATTAATAATGTATAGCTTCGCTTATGTAGCCTATTAATTCAGAACATAGATTACTTTTAATAATTTCCTACTTCCATATATATAGAAAGCATGCTTATTTCATCCTTTTGAAATATTACTATATTTATACTTTACCAATTACCTTCAGCTAAAGCTTTATGCAGATTTTTCTTTAGATTATAAATTTGATTTGCTTAGTCTTAAATAGCTGGTAATGATATTTAGTTATTTATATATATTTGGATCTAAATCTAGTAATAAATCCTGCTAATAATTAATCTTACAATAGACTTAATTAAATTTACTAATATAGTAGTAAGCAGCATAGATAGATAAGTAATAGAGTAGCTTAGTATTCAAACTCTTATAATCAAGTAATATTGAAAAGCCATAAGAAGATAAATTGAGAGAGGTTAGTTATAATATAAGCTTATATAAGCATCTTAGATCTAGTTACTATTAAGAGTTCTATCATTTACTCTATAATATAATTAAACTATCTCATTTACAAAATTAAATATCTTTACTATTAAATCTGTCATTACTATAAGCCTAGTCATGCAAATAGCAATAATAAATATTGCTAGTTTACATTAATATAATAGAAGATAATACTTTATATTAAAAACTAAAGTGAAGCAAATATAAGGGATATAGCTTAGTTATAGCTAGCTAATTGTTATAAAGCTTAAATAAATATTAGTTTAGATTCTTTATCACTTTACTATTAGAGCATTCACTTTGAAACTTCGATGAGTCTCTACTTAAAATAATTTAGATTTATGAATTTTATTAAACATTTAAGGAAAAGTGGATTGTGAGGGATAGGTAAATTAAAATGATTTAATCTCAGTTGTAAACATTGAGGCAATAGAAATTGAATTGCACATAGAAAACTTTAAATAATAAAGGGACTTATTACTAATGCAAATTAAGAACCTTAAGTAAATTAGACAAGCTAGCAATCTATATACTTCTTAGTCATTTTTAATACAATTTATTAAAAAGAAAAATTATCTTCAAAAATAAAATAAATAATTGAAAATGCTTTACTCTTAAAACTAACTTAAAATTAAAATAGAATTAAATTTATATTGCAAATCATGATTAAGTGCTTATTTATTAATTACAATTTTAATCCTTGTTAATTACAAAGAGTAAATTAATTAATATAATATGGATCTAAAAAGAAGTTTCATTTCGAAATTTTTAATAGTCAAGTTTTAGAGATCAAACCTAATTAAGCATTATCAAATAGAATTATAAAGATATAGCACTAAAATAACTTAAAACAAAGGTATAAAGCTATAATGACATCGCCCTATTAATTTTAAATGAAATGATTATTTTGTTTGATTGTATAAAAATCTATTATTTGATAGTTATTAAAATACTATTGATATACTTTTATAAAGATAAGGATTATGTAAAGAACATTAACTAACTTTAAATTTTAAAAGTATAGCAATAAAGTAATTTTAGATTAAGCTTTAAAGATATAACTTTGTAAATACTTGTATATCAAATCTTTTATTTATCAATCACTTTAAGATTCATAATTAAATCTAACCTTTAAAACTAAATTTTATTCCATTTATTATTATTTCATTCATAAATACAGAATTAATATTAGTTCACCTAATTGTTTTATTACATTAGGTAATCAGAGAAATTAAATCTGAAATAATTAGCTTCTTAATATGATTTCCTTAGAATAGAAAGTTAGATTAATTAAAAGTAGCAAATAAAAATAATAGTATTAGTTTAAACAGGGCTTCTATAGGTTCTAGTTAATAGCAGTCTAACTTAATAAATTTATACTTAATCAACTAAAGATAGTAATTTGTAAAGTCATTAAGGAATAAGTAAGATTATATCATTTCATCTTAATAAAATTGCTACTAGATATTGATATTTCTAGACACTAATAAAAGTAAGACTTATTTTACTTATTATTTCACATTGAAATGATATTTAGTAAGTATGAAAGGTTAATATAATAGTATTATTTACATATAGCCATAGAAAATTTTTATAAAATAGAGTAATAAATAGAAAGTAATCTAAACTAATAAGTAAAATTAAGTTATTTAATTTTGAGTAATTTTGAAAGATTTAATAAGACTGAGGATATTTTTATAATAACACAAACAAATATCTATTAACATGAGGTCATTAGATCAAATTCAGTACAAAGGTGCCTAAAGCATTTTCGTAATCTTTGCGATAATTTTGCTCTTGAAAAATATTTTCTTTTTTATCTTCTAATGAGCATGATTAATCTACTGCTAAGAAGAAAGGAAAACTGTTTGTTTAGTAAGCAAATAAGTAGTGCCACTTGAGTTAAATTGTAGTATTTCTAATTTAAATTCCCCGTTTTTAAGCTTATGTACTAGGTGATTAATCATCTTATTTTGAATCACACTCTCCTTCAAGTTCTTTTTAAGTAGGACTATCAGTTTCATTTTAATTTTTCCTTCTAAGAACAACTGGGCCCTATTCAACTCCTTAAGCATCTAACCATTCCAACTAAAATAAAAAACTTACAATTAAATTTGGAAATTGATAACCATCAAAGTTAGTCAAAGCTTTTCTAGCACCACTATGACTGTTAAAATAGATAAAAATGCAACCATTCTTGATATCATTTAAGACTTTGACAATTCGGTTTTAATCAGGAAAGATAGTATAAACAAAAGATTTAGTATTTTACTGATTTGATACGTTAGATATTTTTATTATTTTATTAACAGCATTTCCAGTTGGATTTATTTGAGATTTTAAACTTTCTAACAAATTGTTGAATTTCTTTTTATCATAGTATAAGTATTCATACTTTTTCAATAAGTTGATGGCTTGCTAAGTATTATTAAGGGAATGCAATACACCCGCAAGATCTTTTACGGCACTAGGTAGACGATCTTTTACTTAAACTGCTTTTTCGTAAAAAAATTTAGCTTTTTTAAGATTTTTCTCTATTTATTCAGCTTTTTTTCCAAGACAATAAGGAGAATTGCCTTTTGGCACAGGGTATACTTTCTCTTCAGCTTTAGCTGCTTCATCTAAAACTGTAACCTCCCCCGTTTTATAAAAATTTTCCTACAATACTCTTTGATTTCCAAATTCTTTACTTGAACTGTTTATTTTCAACCCATATTATTAAATTTCCTTCACCATACTTCCCAACTTCTATTCCTAGACTCCCATCACTCTCTAAGGCTATACGTTTTCCTTCATTAATAACATTTTGAATTATGAAAAATCCTGGTTTAAGTATTAATATTATAACAATATAATTTTCTTAGCAAAATTTCTATTTTAGAAAAATGAAAAGAAAAATTATAAGATAAAATATAACGCTAGTAATATTTCCATAACCTCTCTTTATTTCCTACCATTTTATTTCTCAATTTCATCTCTAATTATTAAATTCTTTATCTCTTTTCATTTAATTATCGGATTTTACTTAATCAAATCTAATTACTCTCACGGTTATATTTTATTTCTTTTTAATACTAATGCTTTAATTATTTTTATGACTTTTAATTAGAAAATCTGATAATTCTTATTTCTGAATTTTTTTAATATAGGATGGTTGTAATAGAAAAGGATAGATATAATGAAAATATTTGGAGAACAGAGTAGTTATATAAAGATGTAATTAAAATAATCTATCATATTTATTATAATCAGATACCTTAGCTTTATTCTATATTTAGGCCTAAAGTAACTAAATTAATATCCTTTAATTATAATTTACTCTCTGCTTTTATAATAAATATTAAGATATTAAGTTCGTACATTTTATGTAAGCAGAGCAGTTTAGGATAAGTATAAAGTGAGTAAATAGTATGAATTTGCTTTGCATAAAATTGATTATTTTATTAAGTTATTTGAAGTTTGTTAGCAGTAGTAAATATAGCAAGCAAACATTGTAATCAATTATATGATCTAGATTACCATTCTTAAGGTTATTGATTAAGGTAGATAGAAGCTTTATACTTTTTGAATTTGATTAAAGAGATTGAAAAAGACTAGACTAGACTGGAAGAATGATTTATGAAATTGATCATATATTTAAAATGCTAGAACATTTAGAATTATATTTATTTCCATTATTAATTAAGAACTTAAAATGCCAAACTACGGAGATCCTCAATACTGGGATTAAAGATATAAAACTTAAGAAGGTACAACTTTTGATTGACTAGAAGATTTTGCAACTATCAAACCAATAATTGACGAAATAACTAAAGGTAATAAAGAGTCTAAAATCCTCATTTTGGGTTGTGGAAATGCAGAATTTTCAGAAGAACTTTATGATGATGGATACCAGAATGTTTATAACATAGATATATCATCTGTTGTTATAGAATAAATGATAGAAAGAAATTAAGAAAGAGACAAGATGATGTGTAAGTATTAATTCAGGGCAAGTTATGGATGTGCGAAATTTATAATTTCCTGATAATTTTTTTGATATTGCCGTGGATAAATCAACTATAGATGCTTTATTATGTGGGGATCATGCCTTCCTCTCAGTAGCTTCCATGCTCAAAGAAGTACAGCGAACTTTGAAAGTAGGAGGTTTCTATTTAGCAATTAGTTATGGAACTCCAGAAAATCGTTTGGATCATTTTAATATGCCACATCTATCCTGAAATACTAAAGTAAAAGTAATAGGTGATCCATAATAACTTTATGGAGAAGAATCAGAGGAAGAGGAAAGTAATATTCATTATGTATATTTATGTCAAAAAAACGAGTAATGACTCGATGCTCAAACAACTAATTGGGTGAATGTGTAATAGTAACTAAATTATGAAGAAAGTTCAAGCGGAAGTTCTGAAAACTCTGGAATATAAGAGCCATTAAATCAGAAGTAAATTACAAAAGAAAAGACACAGAATCCACCTAAGAATTAGGCGGATTAGACAGTTTCCAGCGCCAAAACTCCTCTTGAATTTGGATGAATTTATAAATTTTATGTTTATGCTAAGCTTGAAAAATCTTAATTTATATTCAATCTTTTAAATAATACACTCTTGCTATCCCTTTCCTACCACAAATTATTTATTATTTTCAACTTAGCAATCTCTATTATATCCAATTTTTCTTCTGTATATAGTTATTGTTTTCAAAACCAAAATAATCTTAATTTAATACCAGAAAATACCATTTAAAAAATATAATATAAAGTATTTCCCTAGCTATTTCAATACATTTCTAAAATTTGGCTTTATTTAATAGTTTTTTACCTATAATTGCTATGTACTTTAAACTTATTTACTTTAATTAAGTTGAAAGAATGTTTAAATAAGTATTTTTAAATCTGCTAGTTTAAAAAAATTGATATTTTGATACATGTGGTTTATTTAAAGATTTCTAGTGGTAAAAAGTTTGAATTTTAAATTGCTGAAGATATTATTATTTTTTATTATAAGAGTTTTAAACAGTTTAATTAATTTTCAGTCATTTACTTGTATTTCTTATATTGGGATTTTAGAATTTTTTCACATAATTAATTTCTTGATAAATTAACTAGATTTGGATTATTTTATTTTTATTGCCTTGTAACTCTAAATTAATGGGTTACCATGTCTTCTAATATAAATGTAAAATTTAATCGATTAAATAGTTAAATTACCTATTTACCTTGTTAATATATCAATCAATTGAAAACTTACTTTATACGAATTAGTAACAAATAAGAATTGTTTCTCATTTACTTGCACCCAACAAAGTAGCATTAATATATAAACAGAAAATTTAGATATTTTTTAAGTTTATTAGCTTATTAAGAATTGGTTTTGTTTACCTTTATTTCATTGTAATACAAGATAATAATACTCAAATAGACTATTGACATTAAATTTATTTAAATATTGGACTCTCATTTCCTGATTCTAATCTTAAATGCTATCATTCTGTCAAACTTCAGTTCTTAATACTTTAATTAACTTTGGCAATGAATCTGCTAGTAATTAATATTCAAAGAGTTCTTCAAGCTACTATGTTATTAATGATCTTTAAAGGGACTTTTTATTCATTTATTTTAGCAACTAAGAATATTCAGTAAGAAAATAGGTAGATCTTAAGCAAGTAATATTGGGATTAAGGAAGTTAATGGATGGAAACAATCCAAAGAAACTTTATAGTCGAGATTTTTTAAGTAGATAATGGATATAAAAGCATTGCCGTGATTATCTTTCATTTATATTTTAAACTATTTAATTCTTAGCAAAATTAATATTGAAAGATATAATCACGGATATGAAGCAAATCGAAGACAAAACTGAAAAGGAACTGAAAGAAAATTATATGCACGTATCATACCAACAAAAGGAACTCCTACTCACATATGTAATAGCATAAAAGATTCCAATTTAGGAAGCTGCTAAAACTTTAAACATCAAAATTAACACAGCAAAAACCATTCTTTAGCATTTTAGAAAATCAGGTACTGTTCCTGGTGAACGCACAAGAAGGATATTAAATTGCTAGCAATTTCAAACTACAAATTGCTTGAGCAGATACTGTATTGTTTGCTTACAAAAATAGTACTCAACGTAACAACCATAGAATACACTATTTGTTCCTCAAGAAATTTTGAAAATGAACTAGTGTTCAATTTCGCAAGCAAGATAAAGTGATCATTAATGTGTAATGTAAACTTTCTTAATAAATTAAACTTATTAAACAAAGAAGCAGATTAGCTCTAAAGATTCTTTAGCTCTATCTACTTTCTTCTTTAAAAATACTTTTAATTAATATTAAAATTTCCTTTTCTTCTTAACTTAGTTTTTAAAAGTTCTCAAAAAAATGAAAAGTACAAGTTTAACAGACATAAAAATAACTAGGATAAATATATTTTGCTGCTAATATTATGAAGTACTAAATATTAAAAATACTAATCTAATAGGAAGCAAGTGGAGTATATAGAGTATAGGCACCATAGGATTGCTATTCTGATGATTTAGGTTTAAATAAGTCTGTTACATACTTCTTGAGAGCTTTTAGAAAAAGAAAACTTAGCTTATAATTTATTTTGTGTAGTATAAATAAGAATTATAAGAGTGAAAATATAAGTAATTTTACAGAAAATAGATATTAGAGATTCTAAAGATTCAATAAAAACAGAATGAAAGGAATGAGTGTATTATTTAAATGTTGCATCTAGCATTAGCATATCGATATTTCAAGATTTTTTAATCTATTTAAAGTTTTTCACTTTATGAACTAGAAAATAACTTTATTAAATCATAGTAAGTATTTAAATATATGACTACGACTATCTAATAACTTTTTGAGCAATCAAGCTTTCTTATATAATATTGATTAACATTCTAAAGAATTCTCTCAATTAATCCTTTTTTTTATAATTTATTAATAAGTTTTTCAATAATTCATGCAATGCTTTTTCAATAAGTTATAAAAGGAAGCTTAAGTTTTTGTATCTAATATTTATAAAGTATATACATAGTTACATATTTAATGAGGTAAAATATAATAATTTAGAGATATTTTATGATTGTATCTAACTTCCATCTATAGTATTAACTTTATTAATGGTGTAGATTTAGTTTATTTAATTATGTATATAGATGTTAAAGTTCTGAAGAAAGGAAGCTGAAAATAATTACTATTAATTTTTTCTATCTGCTTATTTAAACCTCCATTTTCTTCTAATTTAATTCAACTCTTTTCATTTATGGACTTGCATGCTGCTGATTTAGAATAATATTTGATAATATTAAAGCGCTTTATTCGCTCTATTCTGGCAGTATATAGTTTCAGCTAAATCTTAAACACTAAAATTTCCTCAGAAATTTATAAAGATATCATGAATCAATCTAAAATGGAATCCTAGCTTTTATAAGCGCTATTAATATATTTAAGTAGCATATAATAATCTATTGACACCTTCTTTTAAGGATTCTTTTAATTCATATTAGGAGTAAAAAAGATCTGCTTAAATCTAGGCTCTAAGGTTGCTATAATGAAATTTTTTATAACCTCAAATCTAATTTTAAATACCTTTTACATAGTTGAAATTAGGAAAACTACAAATTATATAGTTATGGAGATTAATTACTGGTATAAGGAAATATAACTATAAATATTAATTTTAAGGGTATTCATTGCATATTTTCCAAAAATCTAAATTTATACCTATTTAAGAGAGAAATTAATATAAACCATCTGAAATATTGACAAGCTAGGATGCTTAATCATAATGTCCTTATTATTATGAGTTTTTATGCTTATATGAGTATAACTATACGAGGATCTAATTAGAGATAGCAGCTTAAATCTATTTATTAAACAAATAAAATGTTAGGAAGATAAAAATTGATGTGATAGAAGCATGATCTACAAACAGAATAGCAAGAATAGATATTTATAAATAATCTAACTTTCTATCTCCAATCTTAGACAGTTAGATCTTTTTAAAGCAGAAGCGTTATCTATGTTATTCCATTAAAGATAAAGAAATAATTTATATCCTGCATTTTAAAACAAATTAGTCATTTAGAAGACAATTTAGAACTAATAGAATAAAAGTATCTCATAAAGTAAAATGATAAATGAAGTCAATTAGGTATTTTCTAAATATATTAATAAATTAGTGTAAGAACTCATTTTATTGAAAAGCTAAGATTTAGACTTAATTATTATTTTATTACTTTAGCCAGTCCTATTTTGTTGCTTGGCTAATAGAAATATTTTTTGCTTATCTAATTTCTGATTTTTATAAATTAAATAAGCTTTAAAAAATTAATTTCAATAAATCTAGCTAGAGTTTCTTTAATAATAAGGAAGTCAAAGAAAATAGAAGGAAAAGTTAAATTTTAGAACTATTTTTAGAGTTTAGCACATTTAGAATACCAAACAGTTAGTTTCAGACAATTAATGCTTTTAACTATGTCATTTTATATAAATAAAGAAAGATAAAAATCATAGAAATGGATATTGAAAAAAGAGAAAAATAGAAGGAAATAAATTATTTGGTAATAAAATTGAAGTCTTAATATATTAAAAAAGTATTTTTATAATAAAGTACTTATACTAATGAAATAATAATTTAAGATAAAAATTCAGGCTTGAAAAAGTAAACTACGCTGCTAAAATTGTAGATATTTAATCTCTTATCTGATTATGTCTATTTTTAAGAGATAAACATTGCAAATTAAAAGCCTCTTAATGAATTACATATAAATTAGATATTTTTTAAATAAGATGCTTAAAAAAATTAGTTATCAAAATGAAAAAATCCTTTAAATATCCAATTAAAGAAATTTAAGATTTATAACTTTTATTTTCATAAAAATAGCTATAAATTTGATAACTATATGCTTTCTTTATTTATCTTAAAGATTATAGCAATATTTACCTATTTAGCAAGCTCCAAATGATTAGATTAAGTATTAATTTAGCAAATTAAATTAATTTTAAATAAAGTAGCTACTAAGCATCATTATTTTTAGAAAATAAGTAGAATTATCAAGCATTTTTTGATATGCCTCAATCTTTATTTGCAAGCTTAATTTTATAATAATCTTTATTGCTAAATAGATTAAGAATTTTCTCATAACTTTAAGAAAAAGGGTATCTAAATAGTTCTAAGGATATTGTATCTTTTTCTTATAGTTGTGAGCATTATTTTCAAATATAAACTTAAGTTATTTCTTATTTACTAAACATAAATTTACTGTCCAAAATAACACTCTGAAGAGAAAAGTGATTACATCTATTCAATTTTATCGGCAGGGTTAAATAGCAATACATTATACAAAATAGTTTAAATTAAGAAGCTTTAATAACCATTTAAACATAGAAGCATTAGTTTAGAAACTTTGTCTTGTCTTAATATATAAGTCTATGTTTATTCTCAAACCTTAAGAATCTATTAGTGCCTTTTAATTATCGCCAATTTCTCAAAATATAAGCATGCTACTAAATAAACAATAAGAAAGATACTAAATGAATCTTGAAATGGTTTGATTATGCAATTAAGATAAATATGCTTAATAATAATTAATATTAGAAAATTAACTTTAGCTAGTAAAAAGATTCAAATTAGCAAAATCCTACTATGGTTATTGAAGTAGGGAGATATTATTATTTTAATTTAAATCCTTGCAAGAAAACCAGAAAATCATCAAATTTGAAAGAGAAAAAATCTGTGAAGCAAAATAATCTTCAAAACTGTTTTAAAAAGTGAAAAGCAACATAAATAAAAAATAATTTGGAAGGAAAGTTAAAGCAAATATAAATAAAAAATATTATAATTATATAAAGTAAATATATAAAAGAAAAAAAATGAAATAATCTCCAACAAGATCTTTAAATTTAAAATTAAACATAATAAATGCAGATATTGTCAAATAATTATACAACTTATAATTAACTTTAACTTAAGATAGATAGAGATTTGTGATCTTAACTATTTTAATATTTAAACTTTTTAAATTGTTTTGTTTAAAATACGAAGAGAAGATAACTAGAAAATCATGTTAAAGGAAACATAATAATTATAAATTAAAAAATGAGTTAAAAACAGAAATAACTTATAAGAATCATTCGCAAATTTAGCATGAATAGTAACAAAATTAAAGCCAGATAAAAGAAAAAATAGAGGAAGAAAATATTTAAAGAGAAAAAAGAATGATTTATTTTATAAGATTTTTATTAGTTATATTAACTTGAAAACTAAAAGAAATGTTTATTTTAGTTTTATTCCAAATCTAAATTAAGAGATGATATCTTCGAATTATTTAAAATCTATATTAGCAAATGGAAATTAGAACTCATAAAATATACTGAATAATAGTAATAAAATACAATTGAACAAAGAAGCTAGATTCGATGGACTATTAAATATAAAAGGAAAACAATTTATTTTAAAATAAAGGTATGAAGACAGATATAAAAATAATATAGAGATTAAATTTTTTAAAAGTGATTAAATATAAGAACATAACTATTTAATGTATAAATTGTTATTAAGTGAATCTCAATCTATCTAGAAGTTCATTTATAGATAATTTGTTTTGACTATACTCTTTCTCCAGTCATATAAACTTCTACATGTCATAAGTTACTACTTTTGAGTTTACCAATTCGATTAGCTCTAAAGTTGAAATTTTTTTTTCCTAAACTTAAGGCTTTTAAAAATCTTATTAGCTATTTTAATTGCTAAAATACTTTCTTTATAAAGATTGCTGTGTGGATTGTGGCATTTAATATTCTTGTTAAAATTACTAAATATTAGATGGTTTATTAAAACTTTGGTTTTAATTTACGAAAGGAGGATAAACTTAATTTTATATAATTGCTGGTGATGGCTACGAGGGAAGCAGGAAATCTTCTTTTAAACAGTTTTTAGGCTTTTAAATAAGAAAAGAAGTTGTCGTAGCATTTTACCCTTATTATTATCATTAATCCTACTAGCTTGGAAGTGTCTAGTACATTTATTGTTAATTTAATATATTTTATGTATTCTGCTAAAAATTAGGGATGCTTTGATTCACAGCTTACTAAAGGTTTACTTGAGGCTAAATAAGATTCTATTAATTTTATGTGCCATGTTGATTGAAAGGAATTTTTTATTGTCCCTATGTATTCATTTACACTTAAGTTTGCAAACCATAATTTTGTTGTTAATTTTGTGCATAATTATTCCATTATGGATTCCCCATCTATTAATTATAGGCATTATTACTAGCTTGCTGAGGTTAAATATTTGGCTAATTTTATATTTATTAGTTACCTTGCTAAGGTTAGTTTCCTTGCTAATTGAATACATTATTATTACCTTGCTAATTTAAGTTATTTTGTTAGTTATATGGAAATTAATTTCCTTACTAAGGATAGTTTCCTTGCTAATTACTTATATTATTGCTACCTTGTTAAGATAAGTTATTTTGTTGATTATAAGCATTATTATTTCCTTATTAAGGATGATTTCCTTGCTGGTTAAACATGTTATAATTTTACTGTTACTAGACACCTTGCTAATTATATTAATTTTAGTTTTAGTTCTATAAGTTATTCTGTTAGATATTGGGATATTATTAATGCTATTATGGGAATTATTAATTATTAGAATTATTATTAATTGATTATTACATTTACTGCTATCCAACATTCTATTTAGTAAATTTTTCGTATTATTTCTATTGTTACTCTATCCACTGAGGATTATCTCACTGGTACACAGATTAATCGTTATCCTAATTGTTTCCATAATTATTCCTTGGTTTACTTTGCTCTTACTCATACTCTAAAAGCGACAAAGTTGTGATAAAATCAGGGAAAGAGAGTTCGAACTCAGCTTCAATTCCAGACTTCGCAAGATTTCCCAACTCCTTATTAGCGAGTTCAATTTTTCCCTAGTTTAAGAGATTTAAGAATTCAATAACTTGTTCCTCTTACTACATTATTATACTTTAATCATTATATTTAACTTTAAAACCAAACTATCATAATTTCTTATTATAGAACTAGTACAACTTTATTATAATATAATCTATCACCTGTATAGGACTATCGCTATTTTATTACTATTATCTTTGATATACAGAGGATCAAATTAACTGGCAATAAAGCTATGATATATTAGAAAGTCTAAATGAGTGCTAATATGGCTTACTGTTTATGATAAAACCTTAAATCTGCTTTAATAATATTTATCATTTCATAGCTAGAAAGAAGGTAGATATAACTAAGCTTATTATATTCTTTAAGCTAACTTTAAATTAAGTTCTACTCTTGTAAAAAGTTATTAACACTAATTTTATGCCCTTACTATATAATAACTAAATTTCACCAAATTAGCTTTTTTCTTATGCTGAATTTCAATTACCTTAGTAATATCTTAATCGTAAGATTTTTCATTTAATTAAAGAGCAGCAAAACCTATTTTCTAATAATTAAGAAAGCAAGCAATGTAATTTTCTCTGCTTATAAGTTATTTCTTTTATATTTAAGCTTTTTACTTTTCTATAATTGAAATTAAGCTTTTATATCTACAAAATTTATCCTAAGTAATTTTAAAATGATTAAACAAGCTATAACCTTGGATTTTGGCTTTTTTAGTATCTTAAGTTTAGATATATCTGAAGTATTAGTAGACGTAGTTATGATTGCTTATTTTAACATAATAATTCTAATTTATGGTAAAAGATTTAGTTTCCTAAAGCTAAATTATAATATATACAAATCAAAGAGTTTATATAATGTTAGGGATTTTATATAGGAATAGAACATCTTAAAGCTAACTTTCTCTAAAAAAGCATTGAAAGCTAACCTTAAACTCTATTTAGTAAAGCTTTAAAAAATTAATTTAAGGAGATTTATTGAAAATTATTCTTCAATTAATTCTGAATATAGCAGCAAATTAATTTACTAAGCTTAAAAAAAAGAAACTAGTTTATATAACACAACAGTCCATCTAAATTAATAACCTCCAAAGATG
Source organism: Loxodes magnus (assembly GCA_946699065.1). Classification (NCBI taxonomy): domain Eukaryota; phylum Ciliophora; class Karyorelictea; order Loxodida; family Loxodidae; genus Loxodes; species Loxodes magnus. The sequence continues at coordinate 416,732 of CAMPDV010000068.1, read as the reverse complement.
AAGAATGAGCATTGCAAAATTGAAGCTTTTAAATGAGATGAAACAGATAATAAACTTATGATATGCATATAAGTTATGCTATTATAAAACTGGAAAGAGCTTTAATTTAAAATAATGATTTGATTAAATATAAAATAAAATTTAGAATTAGATTGAAAATATTATAATGGATAAATTTATTAATTACTATAACTTTTAAATTAAAGAAACAGCTTATCTATAATTATAATTATATATAAAGGTTTAAATTAATAAATATACTTAAATTTTGAAAACCATAGAATATCAATTATTATAATTAAGAGCACAAAACTAAAGGTGAGAGTTAAGAAATAGATTTTTTAAATTAATATTTTAAAGAAAATTTTAATTTAGGTATTAGAAACTATTTAAATAAAATATATATATAGAGTGTATTCAGAATTTAAGCTTCGCAAGAGAAAACTAGAGAAGAAATGAGAAATGTAATACAAAAATTTACTATATTAAAAATAATGGGTATGTATTTTATATCTAATTATGTTAAAATTAATACACTTATTAATATTCTAGTACAAAAAAAATAATAAAAAGTTAAAAAATAGAAGTTTTTAATCTGAGTTAATTAAAGTATAATAATATAAATAAAGGGTTAAATAAAGTAACTGAAAAGAAATTAAAAAATTATTTAAAAAATACTTAGAATAAAGATTTAAATTATTGGAAAAAGAAAGAAAATAGAAATTATTAAAAGACTTGCTAAGATGGACTGAAAATAGAAAAATCTTAGTTACTAAAGAAAAGAAAAATTAAAACATCTAATTTAATCAATTATTATATGAATCTAGATATTTATCATAAACAAAAATAATTTTTTATTTTAAAAGAAATTTAAGATAAAAATAAATTATCTTAATTATTTCTTTAAGATTATGATATTGATATTATAAGTATTTTAAAATGTATAGCGCTATTTTCTAAGTAATATGATATAATATATTTCTTTTATTAATTTGCATATATTTAAAATAGACAAACTTTATCTTAATCCTATTATATACGTTTAATTTTTATTTTTAAAAGTTAAAATTAATAATTTATAAGGAATTCTAAATTTTAAGCTAAATTAGATTATAGATTTATATTTAATTTTAAAACTTTACTTTTTTTACAAAGTTAAATAATTAACTATTTTCCTTAAATTTGTTTATATTTAAATCGCTTCTATTCTTTATTTTTTATTTTCTAATGATTTTAGATGGTTCCATTTACCTCACTAGTTAGATATCAAATTTCAATTATAATATTATTCTATTTATCTAGTCTACATATAAGCAGCATTTCTTCTAGATTCATTCTAGTTAAAATTGAAATAATATTTGAATAACTACTGATCAATATTAGATTACCTTAGTTTAAAAGCTTCCTTAAAAGTTTATAAGTTAAAGTAAATAAGTAAAATAACCTAGATTTACTTTTTATTAATCCTAATTGCTTTTTCCATACTTTATGAAGTTTAGAGACATTGCAAGGATATCTGATTATGATTCTTTAATAGTTAAGTTTATAAATTGTACCACTATGATTTTAAACTCTATTGATAGATAGTTATTTATAAGGCTAGCTATAATTCAAGATCATAAGAAAGGGCGTAATAATTTAAGTATAGTGCCTTTGAGCGACTTATAGATGTTAGAAATTAAAAAAGATAAATAGGATTGAAGAAAAATAAACAGAAAGTAGTGCCTTACTATAAAATGAAAAGATAGGTTTAGATGCGATTCTGCTTAATGATGATAAAGAAGTTATATTCATAAGACTGAAATAAACAAACAATTTGCTTATAATTAATTAATTCCTGAGTCAACAAATTTTAAAATAGATGCGAAAGATATAAATATTGGAAAAATACAAAGATATTTGAAAACCTTTCTTGCCTCAATTAAAAAAAGCTCTTAATTATTTTTTAGTGTATAATAAATTAATAAAAGTATATATAATTAAAAACTAACTAACTTTTAGTAAAATGTTAGGAAATTTTTTAAGAAGGTTAGGGGGAAACTTGTAAAAATATAGGATAGAAAAATACAATTATATATAACTTTAAAAAGTAATTTAGTTATATAGTTAAATGCTATGATATATCAGTTCTATTACAATTTTGCAAGATTTTCTCTGAAAGTGAGAAAATAAACATTACAAACACCTTTGTAAGCATTAAATAGCAAGCTCTAATTTCATTTATTAGAAAAGCAGAAGTAAAGGTCTACTTAACTTTATTTTATCTAGCTTTATAAATTAATTGAAGTTTGGTTAGTTTTCTGAGTGTAAGGATTTTAAATGATTAAAAATGATAATAGAGATTTCTATTTTATTTATTTAAACTCCTACTAGATTTTGTAATAGACTAAATAGAACTATCTTATAAAGATATAAATACATTGATAAAGTAAGAAATAGATTTACTTATATAATAAAATAAATAGCTTAGTTCATTAAAATAGCTTAAATAAAAAGGATTTTTGGCCTAAAAAATATTTAATGACAAGCTTTAGAGATATATAAGAGTAAACTTCATAGATTTTTAGATACTTTGTAGTTTAAAATGTATACAAATTAAAAGTTTAAGTTTAGAAGCATAATAAAATATAGCATTGTAGTCATTAGCATTAAAGCTTTACTATTTGGATATTTATTTTAAAAAGACAGATTTAACAATAGAATTTTTTTTTAGATATTAAATGAAATAATTTAGATGACAACCTTGGTTTTTATAATTTCTTAAGGCTTATCTACTTACATTTAATTGATTTTAAAGGTAAAAATTCTAATTTTTTAGTTATTAAAAAGATTTCTCAATAACTTTTGTTGCGATGAGTGATTTAAGGAAGGTATCAAGATTTCTTACTCTTTTAGTAAATATCTCTGTAGAGTCCGAAAATTGAAAATCAATTAATAAAAAAGAAAAGTGAGCAATTTCAAAAGAATAAGCTTTATTAAGCAGCAATTAGTATATAATCCTTGATAAGCATAACTAAATGTAATGAAAAATATCCTAGTAGGGCTAAAAATTCCGTTTTCGATTTTTGCTTTTCCTCTAATGAGCTCCTGATGCACAAAATTCCAAAAATAAAATAACAGTAAATTCATTTTAAGCAAATGATATTATAATTTCATATGTTCTTTCAAAGAATAATGACTATTTGAAGATGGTAATAAATGACCCTGAAATGAATTGGATGCTTAATATGGCATACAAATTAATGCTGCTATTTTTAACAGACTTATATGAAAAAGGAGAAGAAAATATAAAAGATATATAGACACAAAATTACTATGTTTAATACATTTTGGGAATAATTTCGATTACTTACACTTCAATTTTTTGTCTAGTAATTGTTAATATAGAAGTTTTACTCTTTAAAAGTAAAAAAATCGGAATTCTGCTACTTTTTATATTATTTTAGACAGAAACAGATAGAAAAAAATAAAAATACTATAATTTTAGTTAAAAGATAAAAACGAAGATCTTGTGAATGAATACATGTAAAATGTATAAGAATATGAAAAATAAACTTTCGAAGAAATGAAAGAAATGTTAGACACTTCTCTTATAGATAACAGAAGAACTTAAAGATACAAAAAGAGAGTACTATAATTGACATTATTACTCATAAAAAATATATTCCAAAGAAAATAAAAAAATAGTTAATAAATACGAAAAGCTAAATTAATAAAAAAACTAAATTAGGAAGAAAATAAAAATCTGAACTTTTTAAGGAAAATATTAGAATTCTTGTAATAATGACATGATTAAGTATGATATATATTATGTATCTGTTTGTATTATATTAAGAATATAATCTAATTCTTCAGTAATTTTATTCTAGAATAGAAATTCAAATATTAGTAGATCGTTTTTTAATTAATACACAACTCTATTCTTCTATTTTAAGAGAATTAGCACTTGAAAACGATTCATATCCTTTTTAGTTATAAAGTGGATGAAATTAGTTAGAAATGTTTAAAATTTGAAATCAGAATATTTTAAAGCTAGATAACAATTATGAAAGCCATTAAAATGCATATAATTATTATGAAACCGAGTTTTATTTTTATCTTATGAAGGGAATGTCTGTGAATATAAAGATTCTATTTTAAATAAATATCCTTAAGCGTATAATCTTAAGCACTTAAATATAATTAGTATAATATAAATTAAAAGTTAAAATGTAATTATTTTAACTTATTTTCTTATATTTAAAAGATTAATAAATAATATTAACGTCACTTCCTTTTAGATCTTGTCATATGTAGCAAATATAATATATCTACTTTAATATAAATTAGGAATGCTAGGTTGAATTTAAAATTATCTATTCTTAGCTTAATTTTTAGAATAACTAAGCAATCTAAAGCTTATCAGTCTTGTGGAAAAAAGTATTTTGTTTAATTATTTTTATCATTAAATTTGCTCTACACATATTATAATGCTGCTAATGTCCTAGTTTTACTAATTTGCTGCACAGAACAGATTTAATATTAATCTCTTAAAATTTACAAGAAATTTTCGATCATAATTTAATAGCATTATGTTAATTGACTTGCATGCTAAATAATAATAGGATACTTGGCAACTTAAATTTGTAATAATATCTACAAAAGACTAAGCATTTTTACCATTTTATTCTAATATAAATCAACTATTTTTTAGGCAATTTATGAGCTTATGCCTCAATAAAAAACTAAGAAGATATAGCTCTATATAGTCTAAGGTATTCAAACCATGTTTTACTAAGATATTTATATCTACTGTTTGAACCAGAAACAATTAAAAATAATTTCGCTGTAAAGTGAGTAAAGGTAAACTAGATTTTATCATGCTAAGCATCTTTAGCATTATTAATTAACTAAACTAAAAATGGATTTTGATTTATAAATTAAAAGCTTAAAAAATATTTCTTAAATAAGACTTTAGTAACTCAAGATAGTAAATAAGCTAAATAGCTTTCACTAAAATTAACTTAAAATTACAAAACTAAATTTTTATTTCTAACTAGATTATGATTCTTCAGCAATTACTACTAAATAAGATTCTAATAATCAGTAATATGGTTTGAAATGCCTAACTAGTAAATTATTACAAAAGGATTTAAAAATTAAGTTTATAAGACATAAAATTCTTTTTCCTTGCTAGCAAATTAGAAATTATCTAGATCTGAATGCTAGTGATTTCTTTAAATATATAACGTATTTAAAATCTATTATATATTTTTCTCATACTTGAAATGGATTAATAGCAACATAATTAGAATTTTATTATAAAAAGATTCTGAGAAAAATATACCGTAAAACCATAAGACACAATAATAAAAAATTAATTTGAGCAAATAATTTTACATTTTCTTAAATAAAAATGTTATATAAACTCTTAATAATAACTAAACTACTTATCTTGCTTAAGGAAAAGAAATAAATGAAATAGAATGTAAAAATTAAATTAAAAATGTTTTTATAAGGTTATTTAAACATAATTTAAATATTAGCTTATATTCATAATAATTAATATTAATTTCACTAAAGGAGTAAAATAAAATAATTATATATATGAATAAGATAATCTGTAATTATAAAAAAGCTATTTTCTAATTATATTTTTTTAATTTTATAAATCGTAATTAATTTCAATTATTCAAAGAGTTCTAAAATTAAACTAAACAGTTGCTAAAATTATGTATTTATCTTTAAAATATTTCATAAAAAATATATTTGTTGTTATGATTTTCAAATTAATTTATTTCAAATTTAGTTAAAAATTTATATCTCAAGCTTTATTTATTTAAAAATGTATTCTATACCATTAAATATAGTATATTAAAGTATGAATCTTCATATAAAATTGACTTGAAACCAAGGCGTTAGCAACACAATAAGTGTTTATTTTGAATAAAAAAGAAACCTTTGACAAAAAGTAATTGAATTTTCGTTTTTATTTTATGATATTATATCTCAAAATATTTTACTTTCTATAGGAATATTTCAATTTCTAGTTTAATTCTAAATGCTCATTGTCTCTATATTATTTTTACTTTAAAGTTAGAAATTAGAAATAATAATTAATAAGCTTTTCTTTTAATTTTAAAAATTCTATATATTAATTAACATCATTTACCTCCTATTTCATCTTAATTTATATTCGGCTATTTCTGAATATCTCTTCTAATAGTAAATTTAGCATTTTTTTCATTTTTTAGTATTAACTATATTAGCAAGAGTGAGATATTTTACAAGAAAATTATTTTTCTACTAAATGTTTAAATGACTCTCAATATATAAATTTATTATATACATTCGTATTAGCATTTTTATTTTAGTTCTTTGTCAAATAGTGAGTTCTTTATGACTAAGTATTTTTTCTCAATTAGTAAAATAGAAATTTAAAGAAAATTCAATTAAGTTTGCCTAGTTACTATAAGATTATTTTTAATTTATTTATATATTTACTAAATAATTGGTATAAAAGGTTTAACTTTCCTTTTTAATATGAAGTACATATTTTAGCAATATCTAGTAGCATTATATTATGATAATAGGTATAATAACCTTCAATTAATAGCCTTATTAAATTTAGTTAGATGAGGAAATTACACTATAATGCGAGGATTAGAAAAATTGTATATTTAATAGGATTAAATAATCATTAATTCTTAAGATTGTTAGAAAGACTATGATTTAAATATCAAAGTGTAATAATAGCTTTTATTATGAAAAATAACTGATAGGAAATATAGTTGATACAAAGATACCGTAAAATAATAGGTAAACATATTTAAATTGGTAAATCCTTTTTGTAGTAGCTGAAGTTTAAGAATTTAAAATTAGATTAGAAGATATTTTATGTGGATCTAAATTTAAATACTATGTAAGAGGTTAAGAAATCTAATATCCTTATCTTTCGTCTATATTCGCTTACTGAATAAAAATTATATAGATTAAATTTTTAAAACTTTTGCTTAGTTTCAAAAAGATGGCATCAAAAATTTTTATTCAAATTTGTATCTAAAAAATGTATCTTTAGTTACTTTTATCTTAGTATAAAGTTTTCCCAATAATATAGTGATTTTAGCAGTATAGCATTATGAATCTGCTAAAAGCGTTGTAAAAATAATAGAATTTTAGAAAATGGCAAATTGTTATTTAGCTTTAGAATTTTATTATTGCAAAAAGAGTTAAATTTTATAAATTTAATATAAGAAATTAATTATATAAAATAATAATTATAGTACAAGATAAACCATATTCATATATTTTTAAAGAAATTAGAGATAAAAAGTCTATAATTTATTATTTTATCTCACTTATTTTGTTATCTTTAACTTTTAAATTTTGATAAATCTAATGCTAATTATTCATTGTTGGGTATTATTTATAAATCCAATATTTTTAAGAAAGCTAAATAAAAGCGAAGATTATTATTTTTAAAAGATTATTTTTTCTCTTTCAAATATGTATATGGTGGCTTTTTTGTTCAATATCATTCATTTAATTTTTAAGAATATATAAAAAAAATTTAGTTTCTAGCAAAGCATCATAAATTTTTACATGAGATCTGCTATAAATTTGAAAATATCTAAGAATTTATTCAGCTAGATAAAGTAAATAAATTAGTAATAGTTTAAAGTACTACATTTTATATAGTTAACTTAATAATTATTAGATGCTTAATCTTCATTTTATAATAAATATTAATTTATTTATTTGACACTTTGAGACATATGCTTGAATAATAAAATTACTATAATAGTTTTTATAAGATAGTTATATGCATTAAATTGAAATAAGTGTTATATTTCTATATGGGATCACTTAATCATGGTTTTTATCTTACTTGTAATTTTCTATATTTGGCTCTTACTATTATATATTATATAAATAAGTAAATAATAAAAAATTTGATTACAAAGCAAGTAGAATCTCGTTTATGCGTAATTCTTTCGATATTACTATTAATATTTTATAAATTTCTCATACATTATGTTGCTATTTATCCATCCAAATAATTAATCTCTTCTCCAAGTGAGAAATCTTCTTATTAGAAATTATCCTTGATTCTTGACGCAAATTATCCAGTTTTCTTAAATAGGATCCAAATAAGAATTGGTAATTAAGGATATTATATGATCTGTCAATAAACGTTCATACTACTAGCGAGAACCCTCTGTAAGTTAGGTTTGTCTCTTCCGAGCTTATCCACCCTTCTTCATGATGGCATCTAATATGAGATTACTCGCAATGCAACATACACTGCACCAGATTACCTTCTAGTTCTCCCGACCGCGTCAGACATTCCTATTATATATTATATATAATAATAATAAGTTAAAGTAGTACAAGGTTAGCCACTAAAATTATCTATTATTTCTTTAAATGAACATTTCCTTTTGGCTTTATTAAATCATCTAAAGTAATGAACTGCATGGTAGATAATTAAATTTTATAAATTAGAAAACTCTTATTCATTAAAACATCACTAGATACTGTTAATTCACTACTATTACTTTAAAGGCATTTTAAAAGCTAAAAAGAGATAAGTTATCCTAAAAAGTACAAAGATAATAGACTAGAATTAAAATTAATAGCAAGGGGCTATAATTGTATAAGTATAAGTTTCATCAAACTATAAGCTTCTAATTAAAGTAATTTAATTATTAAAATAAAAAGATATACCATATTAACATTTTTTTGGTGTATAAAGTAATTTAAATATATAAGTACTTAGAATTAATCAAATCTTAATTTGCTTTACAATTAAGCAAGTTTATAATAAGCCTAAATATTATTGAGTATTTTGAGGTTTAGAATTTAAATAGATTTATTAAAAATTTGAAACAATTAAGTTCAATATTTTGTAAGAATTTAGTAATATTTAAAGACTAAAATATTATATCTATAAGAAAAATCATTCAAACCTAAAAAATTTGATATACCTATGTATTATATTTATAGAAAGCATTTTATATATATAATTTATTAAATTTGCTTATATAAATAAAATTAACTACCAAATGGATAAAAAGCAAAGTTGCTCATTTAGATTTGAAATAATTGCTTATTTTATATATGATAAGATTTGAATCACTATTTTTAATTTTATTGGAAATATAATATATTATTTATATTTAAAAGTATATATAAATAATGGAACATGTTTTGAAAAAAGTCTCTTCTTAAAAGGATTAATCTCATCCAAACTTAGATAAGTAAAGAATTCTTTAAGACCTAAAAATTGCAATAATAAAATTTTAAGCTTTTAAGATAAGTATTAGAGCTCGAAAAAATTGAATACCAGATGATTAATACAAATGTATAAAAAAGCTGAAAATAAATAGGCAGTGAATATTAGAATCGATTAATATGAAACAAAAATTAAACAGGGCGCAAAAATGATGGAAAGCATATTCCTCAAAAGATACCGATGAATAATCCGATGGATGTTGAAAAACAGCCTACGATAAATTATATTCCCTATCGGAATATAATTAATTACTGATATTATAAGAAACCTGAACATAAAGTGGGAAATTGTTTCCAATTGTGATTAAAAGAAAAGAGAATCATAGAAATTTAATGGACTTTATTGCAATTAAAAGAAAAAATTTCAGGAAAAACTCTCAATTAAACAAAGAAGCTCCATATATCTAATATGCAGTTAATAAATTTAATAGGAATCGGCCTATCGAAAATTATTAGAAAGAACAAACTAAAAATCATCAAGACTTAAATAGAAATGATACACACAAATTTGAAGTTAATGCTTTTATTCATCATTAAAATTTTAATTCGTGATGAACCAAATACAGGTGGAATCACTTTAATTATCTATAATTATATATAAAATAAATAAAAAGGTTATTAAAGTGATTTAGTAATTATATGATTAAATATTAAATCATATAATATTTGCAGATATATGCATTATAGATTTATATCTTTATTTCTAAATATAAATTATTTAATTTTAGATTTAATATATATCTACAAAACCTTTCAACATTGGGTATTAATTTTTTAAATATTGCAAAAATATAAAAAATTTATAATTATTAGATCATCAGTTATTTGGAAAGTCATTTAAAGCATAAAAATTTAAGAATTTATAATATGATTTATTTGCTTAAATTGATTTTTCGTATTTCTGTTATGTATATTTCTTTTATTCCATTTACACATTTTAAACATAAAAGCTATGAAAGGAATATTGTATTATGATTATTTTATATATAATTGCTCTTTTCTTTCTATAATTAAAATATTTTACTGTTATAATCCCTTTTATCATATAACATATTTTTGCTAACATTTTTTATACTAATAATCTTTACTTACACTTTGCCTAAAATTCAAAACTATCTATCCATGTTCTTAAATTACTAGAAACAGAATTTAAATTCCTTTTTGTGAATTAGCTTGATTATATTTAGGATATCTATTATTATTAATCTCAGCTAGATTATCAAATAAAAAAAGGATTCCAAATAATATTCTATTCTAGTTAACCTATAATAGGTATCAAGATGTTAGCAGTTTTTCTAATTTCATTGCTTTTGATGAAGATTATTAAAAATTTATTAAAAGTAAAATGCAAATCTAAAAGAAGTAAATCAATAATTTTTTAAAAGATAAATCTAATAGATTTAATCGCCTTAATTATATTAGCTAATCTGTTCTTATAATATCAAATTAAAAAGCAAGGATAAAAGATAAGAAAAGCTAGCGTTAGACTTGGAAGAAGTAGAAAGTTATTAATGGCTAATTAATAAAAAACTAAGAAAAGAAAGTTAAGTCCACATGTTAATATTAAGAATTTATTCAATAAAAATAAGAAAGAAGATAAGAAGTTTTTGATAAAAATCTATTTATAGTAAATATTAAAGATATACTAATATAATTGCAAAGTAAATTAACCATAATTATAACTTTCTAATAAAGAGATTGTATATTCTCTCATTATGAAGCTACGAATAAATAAAATAAATAAACTTATAATTATTCATATTGAATCCCATTGTTTAGTCATATTGAATGCTAAGAAAGTTAAAAAATCTTTAGCTATTAATTTAATAAAAATTAAATATTAAATTAATTATACATTTTTTATTCTTTTGCTTGGAATTTTTTAACAAATTAATTGAATATGAAATTAAGCTATTGCCAAGAATTCAATTGACCATAATCATTATGAATTTTAGAAGCCATATATCTCTAAGAATTTATAATTTAGGTTTTATTTTTGATTCAATCAACCAGTTATATTTGAAAGAGTTAATAGGAAATCCTATTGAAGTCTTATATAACTTCATAAGTACTAATTTATGAATCAGATTTATAATGTTGATGCTATACAGTCAAATAGAGTTTTAAGCATTCTTTTCTCAGTCTTTTTATATAAATATCCAAAAAAATGATTGGAAATAACTTCAATAATTAATGATTACTGAATGATTATAAATTTTTATTTAACTTTCTTATTATCTTAACACAAATAAAAATAATAAATTATTGGCTGATATAACTAGCTTTTAGAAAATTGAGAAAAGAGCTACTTACAAAAATTAAGCATTCAGTATAAAAAGAAGGAAATTGATATAACTAATAAATTAAATAGATTTTAATTAATTTACCTTTATGCATTATAAACTTGCAAATAGAGTTTGATTCCTAATTAATGCTCAAATGTAAGGCTAAAGTAGGAAAAAAGATTTGCGAATGAAGAAGTATGATAAATTATGAATGAAGCAAATAGTTAAAATATGCTTTCACTTAAATTATTTTTAATAATAATCTTTCTTTATGACTCAGAAAGAGAGATATAAGTTAATTTATTTGTTTAATTACTAAGATAAATACTCAAGGTTTAAATGCAAAGTAGTCAATAAGATATTAAAAGCTATTAAGTTGATATTTGCAATATAGTTACCTATTTTATCTCATTTAAATCTCATTATGGTTATTATCTTCCTTTCTTTAGCCCTTTTTTAGTAATGAGTTGTTAAACTATGGATAAATCTAAAAATAATAATGATACCTACATTTCATAATACTTAAAGTTGATAAATAAGATAGAAGCTATTGTACAGATATATAGTTAAATAAATTAATGCTGAAAGCAGCTTATAAAAGTTTGAATATCTGATTTATAAAAAATTTATTGTATAAATTATTAATATGAGCATTGGAGGCTTATTCATTAGTTAAATAGTAGTTTTTAAACAGAATCTAAATATTATAAAGTTTCTAAGTAATGCAAGAGTTAATTACTAAAATAAATAAACAGCTTATTATTTCCTAATCGTTCTATATAATACTCTTGTAACAAGGTACGATTTAGCTTATTTATTATACTTTGATGAGTGCTTTTATAAATAATTATAAATGCAGACTTCCATTGGATAGAACAGGAGAAAGAAATATTGAATATGAAGAGTTAATACAAATAAAATGAAAGTAAGGTATATAAAAGTATTTTATTATATAAGATATTATAATTATACTTAAATAGCAAGATACTTTCTAAATTTATTTATGCTTAAAAACACCTAAAGTTAAAAATATCTAACTGTTAAAGCAACTGAGAATTTATTGAAAAGTAAAAGAGAATTATTAATTATTTTGCTGATATGGATGCATGCAAGGCTTCTATATTAGATAGTAATAATTCTTTAGAAAAGTATCTTTTAGTAAATATTTATTAAAATAGTTTATTGGTTTCAATAAAACTAGTTAGTTTAAGGGAATTTATTTAGATTCTATTTCATTGATGTATTGAAGTTGAAACTATTATATTTTTAAACTTTGAAAGTATTTATAAGTTTCTTTTATATTTAAACTATAATAATAGATATGGAATCTAGACAGGAAGACTTCGAAGCTAAAAAGCAAGAAATGTTGGCATAAGTTTTATCTTCAATCATTTAGAGCTAAGAGAGGCTTTAATTAGATTCATAAGGTCTTAATGAGTAGCTTTAGAACTTGAGATAAGATTAATAAATTATCCAGGCTAAAGATCTTATGGAAAAAGCAGAACTTCACTTCATAAGCAAAGAATACTACTAGGCAGAGTAATTATTTAGATAAAGTGATCAGATATATCACTATGATTGGATTTCGGAAAAAATAGCAGAATGCTACTTTTATACATAGTAATGGCAGAAAGCAATTGATGAAGTAGATAAAGTATTGCATTTAGATCCTCTCAACTTCAATCTTTACAAGATTAAAGGAATTTCTTATCTCTAACTTAAATAATACGAATAAGCATATTATTTCCTCTACAACGCAAGGTGCCTCTCAAAAGGAGAGTTAGAATAAGCGATATAAGATGAGATGGATAATTGTGTAACATATTTAGATTAGAATTCTGAATTTGTTGAAAATACTTGGAAATATATAGACAAAAGATAGAACAAAAAAGAAGGACTAATATATAAATAGAAGGATTATAAAATAATCTCATAGTAGCAAAACCACAATCTTGAATATTTACCTATGCTTAACTGCAACTCAGAATATTAGCATTTTCACTTCTTTACCTATGATTTCTCTAAAAGTGAGTAAATTGAAAATCATAACGCTTATAGTATAGCGAAACTTTATTTGGCAAATGATAAAAGGAAGTCACATAGATGCCAAAAAAATGAAGCTCTATATTATTACGGAACTTTTACAATATAGGGAAGAGTTACTTATGTATAGCATGATGTTATCTATTCAATTCTAGGAATATTTGAAGAGAAGTAGCCAGGAGTTATCTAACTTGAAGCTAAAAAAATGAGATTTTAAGATTTTGGTGTTTAAGATTATTATTCTGAAGACTTTTATAATATAAAGGGTTCTACTGAATTGAAGGAGTCATTTTTAACTGCCTAACAAATTGTACTCTTTGTATTTGATTTCTCTGGAAATCCTAGAAAAGGAAATTTTCATATAAATCGTAAAGGAACCTGAAAATATTAAGAAAAAGAAATAATTGAGAAGCTAGAAGTGAACAAAAGAAAACAAGAGATGCTAGAAATATAACAAGTCAATCATTCAAATCCTGAAATAAAAAAACTTAGCAAACCCTTTTAGATCTTAAAGTCTAAAGATAAATTATATATTATGAATAAAATGTTTGGAAGCGTTATCAGTATTCAATTTGCAAGGCTTTATTTATATGAGAACGAAAACTTATTTGAAGTAATTGGATTTACAGAAGATGGAAGGGGTGAACATTGGATTCATTCAAGTAAAAATGATTGATACTATCACGTAGTAGGAAAATATTTCTAGATTGATGATTAATGATTCTTTGAATATCATGCCATAGCTAGTTATGATAAACTTTAAGGTGAAAAACCTCCAACAGAATGAAAAATGATAAATTTCATATAACAAACTAAAGCAAAAAATAATGATATAGAATTTTATATTCCTTTAAATAATGGAAATTTTTAAAGTTAACTATTTTAACCATAACTATAAAACAAAAAAGAAACATCTAATAGGATGAAAGCCTTACTTGCCTGGGAGGGAAGTAAAGCTTCTCACTCTTAAACAAAATTAAAGCAAATTTCTTTTTATTTAATGAAGTATGAAATAAGTCCTAACTTGAAAGATTTCTGAACTCCTTTCATTGAAAGTTATCCTGTAAATTCAGGGTGTAGCACTAATTAGGCTTATAAGTTCCAAAGTTAATTGCCATTGGATGCAAAAATCGTTTGTGATTTTTTAAATTTCCACATTCCTTTTAATGGAAGAATTTATTTCGATAAAAATAAAGATTACAGCAAGTATAAAAATACAAAAATAAGATTATAAAGCATATATCAGATATATTAAAATTAAGCTTAGAATTTTAAAAAAGAAGATCTAAAAATTAAATAAATCTATAAAGAAGAACTCTCTTAAAGTGGCTATTGTGTAGAATGTGATATTCTTGATATTATATTGTATTATCAAGGAAAATTTATGTATTTCAAAAACTCCTATGAATATTTCGACTGGAATAGAGATGAATAAAGTTACAATCAAAGAAATAGCTTTAAGGAACTTGATATATGTCCATGAGGATTGAGAGAATAAACAAACATAAAACTATTAATTTTAAGCTTATCAAATAAATTAATACTGAATGCTTAAAATATCTTAGCTTTATTTTTTAGAATTAAATAATTTTCCTAAGTAATAATCCTTTAAATTTTCTTTACTTCATATTCAATAGATGTAATTGAATAAACCTTTATAGTTCTATCTTTTAGGAAACTTATAATTGTTAGTGGATTCATTTATTTTAAGCATTTCAAAATTCTAGTTTGAAAAATGATTTTTAAATGAATCCCTACTTAATAATCTATCAAATTCTGTACATTGCTTTTATACCTAGTTTGCTAAGTCTATTATTTAAAGATTTTTATGAATATTAAAAGTAAATACTAGATTGAATATATGCAAGTCAGTTAAAAAAATTATACTAATTAAAAAATGTAATAATAATAGAAGTAAAGCTAGAGATTAACAACGCGATGCATTATAAAAATAACTAGTCCTTAAACAATTATTTCGTATATTCTTTAAGCTGTGCTATTTAAATATATTAAGCACAACTTAGTAAAGCCTATTGCAAATCTTGCTTTATAAGTATTAATAAAGCCAATTAATTTATTAGCTACTCTAAATATATTGACAGAATAAATAAGCACAAAACTTACTTAAAGAGTCACACTTTATATCTCTTAGTTTATTATGAAAACAGACTAATTATTAAAATTGTTGGATTTATCGCATAAATTAACTAGATTCCTATTCTCGAGTGTAGGATATTTTTCTTAATAATATGAAAAAACTTTTATGAATTAAGAAATAGATATTTATAGTGCAAACTATTTTATATTTTTCTTTTAAAGAAGTAATACATTTGAATCATCTAAGCTTTATTTATTTTGCAACTGATTTTAAGATGTTGCTGCTAAAAATTATAAATGCTTGCTAGTTTAACTTAGATTATTCTTAAAGTCATAGTAATATTTTCCTAAATGTAAAATACCTTAATTTTAAATAATTTAAATAAGTAGATTTAGCTACTTTAATCTGCTAATCTAGCATCATTCAAAATTAAGATTCTATATAGTTTGCAAAAATAATTAACTTTATATTTAGTTCTTTATCATCTTAGGTTTTTCTAGCATTTAGTTTGCTCTTTAATAGGTTAGTTTAAAAATGATACTTTTGTATATTTAATTATATTTGTTGGTATATTAAAGGTAGTTAGAGAACTATTTTCAGAATAAAATATAAAATTATGTTGAAGAAACTAAATTAATTCATCTATTCCAAAATTAGCTTTTCTATTTCTTCTTTCCCACTCTTATTATAGCATCCTAATCTTTTCCATCCACTTTATAATATATAACCTGAGAAATTCTAATTATAGTAGCAATGAGGAATTTAGATATATAAAGATGCTAGATATCCTTCAACTATAATAAATAATTAAAAAGCAAGTAAATGAGAGGCTTAAACATATATCCCTTTTTGTATTTCTAATAGGTTTATAATTAAAATAGGAGCTAAATTAAAACTAGCTATATTATTGCTCTAAAGTTAATCCTACAGTCTATTTAGTATTTTATAATCTTCCTTCTATCTTTAATTAAGATTCTCTTATAGAGTTTAATAATAAACTTTCATTTCCTTTATAAGAAAATTATTTGACTAAGAAGATATTGATATTAAAGATAATAATAGATTTAATTATTTTTCATTTTGGTATTTTAAAATGGAATAAAAAACAAATTTAACTATTATGAGGTTAAAATAGGATTAACTATTTAGAAGGCAAAAAGACAAGAAGACAAGAAGAAAAGTTTTATCTCTAAAAGATTTTGGTCGCAAATCTAGAATTTATTTCTGATAATAGAGTATTTAGGAAAGATACTAAAGGTTAAATATCTTTATATAAATCTCTATAATTAATTGCTTTTATGGGTTTTTGATTAAGATTAAATAACTATTACTTGATCTTTGCAAGGCCTCTTAATAACCTGTTAACGTAAGTAAATGTCAATCATTTTCTATAATAGAATAACTAATGTAATAAATTAACTTAGCTACAAGTAAAACTTTCTTCCTTTTATTGATTCAGAGATATATATGAGTAAAGGAGATTAAGCTAATAAGTAATCTCATACCCTTTTCTTAATTATTTAAAAAGTTATTTGAAATGATTTGCATAACTAAATACATTTCTGAAAATATTTAGATACAAACATTTAACCTTTTACAATAAATAATAACAACCAAAATAGAAATTTTATTGAAGTGAAAAAGGATATTTAATTAAAAGAAAGGATACATATAAGCTATAAAGTTGTAAATATTATATCATCAAATAACTACCAAGGTTAATTAAGTTACTCCAGCAAAATTGTCATTTGGAAAAATTTATAGTAGATAGATTAGAGGAACTAGATTTTGTTATTAAGTAAATTAACATTAAGATAACAAATTTAATTCAAGTCCATGATTTAGATTAAAAATTGCTTATATAGATAATTTAGAGAATAATCTACATAACTATGATGCTTTAATAGTACGGTAAATAATCTTAATATTATAAGAGAAGAATAAATCTTAAATGTATAAGATGTAATTTTAAAATGAAGCATTTTAGAATATTAAAAAGCAAATTAGCCTAACTCTTTCTAGGGATATGATTTAATCCGTTTTATCAATTATAACTTAAATTTTATATTTTTAATTATAATTTTATCGCATCAATCATTATAGTAAAGTACATATTCCTTAATTGATATGGAAAGGAACTTGAAGTGTAAAAGTATTTATTTAATGGATGTTTATCCAAACTTTAATTTTAACAATAATTTAGAATTAAAATATTGTAAGCATCTATAATTTAGCATTTCTTTTTTCCAAATTTCTTCAACTGTTCATTTGTTTTTAAATAAGAGTTAATTTCTAATCATAGAAAGATGTAATATTATAATCCAAATAATTCTAAATCGCTTATAGGTTCATTTCCGTAATCATGTATTTAAAATTTCTCTAATGATTTAGCCTTAAATTATAAATAAGCATTAATCTAAGTGATTCAGTATTATAGAAATTTCCCTTTACTTCATTTAAAGAATAAGTTAGGATTACTTTATATCTTTATTTGCTGAACATTTTTTTGTAGCACGATGCTTCAAAATCTTCAGCCCCTTTCTTGTCTAACTTTTATATATACTATATCAATCAAATTATAAGAAATTTCATTATAGTTTTTCTAATTTTAAATAAGCTAAAATAACTAAAAGCTAAACAAATAATTTAGAAAAAGGGAAATAAATGCCTATACTTTTAAAAGTAACGTTATATCCTACTATCAAAAGTTTAAGTTTTTCGCTTAAACCTTAAATAATAAATAATTAGCTTAGCGTAAATAGTGACTTTCATCTTAAGCACTATTTTTAAAATAACTCTAATGATGAATTATCACTCAGAATGATTTGAATCTTGTTTCATTTAATTAAATATTTTAACTTTTTCAACTTACTTATTTATTAAATACATATCAATACCCTTTTAATTAAAACCTAAATATTCTCAAAGTTAATGTCATTAAAGGGATATTGAATCATAATGGAAGTGTAAATAAACTTGAGTAAAATTGATAGTTGTAATGATACTAAATTATCTTATATAACTAATCAAACAGATAAAATATAATAAATTCCATATAGCCATTTAGTTTGAGTTATATAGCTTTAGTGTAAATTATATATTTAACTAAATCCACTATATTCTATAAATGCAACTAATAAACAAATATTTAAACTTACAACTTTTTGATTAGGAGTATATTTACTATTTTTCATAATATAAACAGGCTTCGTAATAAGTTAACAATAGTGCTATTAAGTTTATGATGTTTGCATATGAGATATTTAAGATTATTTTGCTATTCTAGAATGGCAAAGTTAATATATTGGAAATCTTTTTATATTAGAAAATACTTATAAATAATATTTTGGCTACTAGAACTATAATTGCTTAATCTTGATCATCAATTAAGCATTTTTTGAAATAGATAAAAGAAAAGCTATAGAAAGTAGTGATAATAAGAATTTAATACCCCATAGTTAGTTTCTATAAATTAAGAAAAATCGTAGTTTATTTTTAATTTTTAGGGGATAAAGCTTTTGATATAAAATATAGCTAAACTACTTTATAGAGAATTGTATGATTATTAGGTAAAATATTACTTTGGTGTAATCTAAAATGATTTATATAAAATGCTTAATCTCTTCTCAATCTTTTAATTTGATTTAATTTGATTTACTTCTGTTTAATTTAAATCTTTAAATAGTTTAAGGCTTTAAAATATAAAGAATGGTATAATATTTTAGTTATATAAATCAAAAATAAAATCCATTAAGGAGATATTACCCTTCTAGACTTGTGCTACAAAATTAAAATTTATATTCAAGTATTTCCTTAAATTTTACTTCAATTTATTACTAGCTTTTTATATTTAGCAAAGATACTAAATTATTAAAAATACTAATATTTCTTTACAAGAATATTATACTCCATCTTTATCAAAATATTTTAAGCTAGTAATTCCAGACAATCAAGCAATAATTCTTTAATAAAATAAAAATTAAACATATGATAAAATAGGGAAATAAAGGGTATGATAAATTAAGATCTAACTATAAGATTTATTTGTATTATGTCTTTAAAAGAATAAGTATTATGCAAAGATGTTGATCTAATATTATTTGTATAATATATAAACTGTAATTGATATTAGACTTATTACTAACCTTTAAAGTAACTATATTACAATATCATTTTATGTATTAGATTCTTTTATTTCATTATCATTTTTTAATTTTAATCTTTTTAATCTCTTAAATGTATTAGAAACGCTTCATATGAATTTATGCTAAAAGATTATGAATATTAATTATAAAGGTAATTATAGAATAGTATACTACTTTTAATCATAGCAAAGATATTAAATAGCTGTAAGTTATTTTAAATTTTATATCTAATATGCTATTTGAAGTTTCTAGATTAAAGAGAAGCAAGAATGTCTACTATAACATGGAAAGGAACTTAATTGAGGATTTATTATCCCTTCTCATTAATTAAATTTATTAAACTTCACTTAGAAACTTTTGGTACTGTTACTATAACGACAAAGATACTCTAGGATAAAAGATGTAAAAATAAGAAAAATGGAATGAATATTATTTTAGATTAATAGATTAGCATAAATTAAAAAATTAATTCCTAGAAGTGGTCCAGCATAGTAAATTAATGCTTTTATAAAAAGCAATTTATTCGCTATCTACCTCCAGATAATCTCCCAATTCAGAAAAAGGGTGTCCTGGTAAAACTATGAACTAGTTTACAGGCAAATTTTTCAATTGAATTTCGTAGCAAGGATTTAGTACATTTCCATGCAACTGACAAACAGAAACTAGAGATTGCAAACTCTGACTACCTTTGTCCATTTGCTGAAATTACTTTTTCTTAGGAGAAATATTACTCTACTTTCTATTTCTCTATTTAGTTTCTTGAGCTGTTCGGCATTCTTCACGTAGTCTATCTTTGAGAGTTAAATTGTTTTCTGATAAAATTTGTTCTTCCTAATTTTCAGTTGTTAATGCTTATTTTTAATTTCCAACCTACTCTAGTTTGGTTACATCACTCGCTTTGAGAAAGTCTAATATTTCGAAATAAGCAAATTCATGCAATTTTTGAGTTTCTATAAATTTTAAATGCTATAAATACATATTATCTCTATGCTACTATGAAGAGGCTAATTTCCTACCTATTTTTCATTTTTTAAAGTTTTCATTTCAGCAGTTAGCTTAGGAAGTGTGATAGAAAAGGTCTATAATAATCTTCGCTATTTCTTTCATTGACAACGTTTGCTACTCGTGCTAGATTCTTGGATTAGGAACTAAAATTGTGATAGGTGTTTCTTTGTCATGCTAAGTCGCTATAGGAACTCTATGACTAAATGATGAAGCAATTACCAAAAAAATGTGGGATACATTCTTCCTGATTAGTGAAAAAGTAATGCATCTCCTTCAGTGGATTTTATATCTTCATTGAGAACGTCGAGACAACACACAATCTAAATAATATCTTACAAGCATTCTTTAAGCAACTCTACCTTATTTATTCAAATTGAAGTCTCTTGAAATCTTACTATAATCTGTGCAAAATTGAAGTCTCCGGTTAATGAGACTCATATTTTCATTGTGTCCCATTTGAGTAACTTAATACACCCCAGAAAGATTTATTTGCTCCTACTATAAATAGTTTAAGATCTTGTAAATTCTAGTGTTTTTAAAAGCTGTTACTAATATTAGCTAGAACTGTTCAGATAGTAATTATAGCTAGCTAATTGTATCTGGTCTAATGTAAATGTTAGGAAGTTGCTTGTTAGTTATTTTATTTTTATAGATATCTCCAATAACACCTTCAAAATTAATAACTACAAGAGGCTAGTTTCTGGTTTAGGTTCTTTATTTTACAAAAATTCTTTTTAGGAAAAAAATTTTGTTTTTACAAATTTCATCAGTTGGAAGTTCAGGATTCCTCAAAATCCATTGTATATAATTCCTTTTTTAACTAAACGCAAAATCTCCACATACACACTTTGTGATATCGATTGACTATGATAGCAATTTTTGCTTACTGCTTTTAATTTGCTAAGAGTAGAAATAATTGGATACATACTCAGATATATTTATAGGACTCTTCTACTTTAAATCCTCAATTACCAAGGTTTTTAAACTAGAGCAATGCTTGAAATTTTCCAATTATTAAATATATGAATATATACCTTATGAGCGAGTGTCAAGTTCCAAGTCTAGTATATCACTAAATTGGATTATTTAGCAATAGTTTTGAATTTAGGATATTTAGTAAGCATCTATTATGGTTTTTTTCTGTGCCTGACTACCACTAAGATCTTAATTATTTTATTGGTCTTCCATTTCTACTATTTCTGTACTTTTATTCGTAAATGCGGTTTCTTGATCTAATTTCTGGGTGGTAGTAGGATTACATTCACTTTTTCTTTAGTACTTTGAGCTTTGCAGATGGTCTCTTCTTCCTGCCTTATTTTAATTTTTTTAGAAAAATTTCAAATTGCTATCAGGCTTAGGAGTCTAACATGTAACAATCTCAATATCTTCTGAAGAAGAGTTATTTTGAAGTGTACGTTACCTAGACGTCTGCTTTGATTTCTTTAAATAATATGGAGCTTTAGCAGTCAAGTTTAAAATTACATTTTTATCATCAGATGAGATGTTATTTTCTAAGTTAGTGTGAGGAAAGTATTACTAAGGCTGTATTTACTTACTTAGTACATTTTAGTTATTCTTCTAAGATTTACAGACAATGTTAGTGTCTAGTTAATTAGATGTAGTGTTTTCAAGTAAATAGTTTGAAATCATTGAAGATGATGAGCTTTACATTACTGTGCTTCTTTTAGAATGAATTCTTATTTTTTAAGGAAACGTATTCCCACATGAACTTGAAAACTCAGTATTTTTAATAATCTAAGTCATTTAATATAATCCAAGGCGGGATATTGGTGTATAAGATCTTAAGGAGTCTTTTGTGTACTAGAAATTGACATATCTTTAGTTGGAAGGTGTATTTTGCTTAATGATTTTAGGCAATTGACTTTAGTTGGCATTCTATAAGATTTAGCTATCTCTCTTTTACTTGCTATTAAACTTATCATATATTTTAATAACTCTTTTCGTATTCAAATGCTACTCCTAGCTCTTCTCATTTTGCTTCTTAATAGAAAGCGGTTTTTTGTCACTTTGAAGGAAATTAGAAATCTAGAAGTGAATATCTGATTAATCAGCTTCAGGGTGCGGCTAGAATCTATTCAATTTGCGTTTAACAGGGAAACTATTGTATTGCTCTGACTTAGGCAAGTATATTCTAAGCTTTTTATAAGGATCTTTACTATTTCTCACATGAAAAGGTGAGGCTGATTACTAATAATAGACAAATTTTTAGTTGTCCATTGCCATTAAATAAGATTATTAAAATAATAGCAAGCGAATTTAATTCCAATCACCACTTTTTAATATTTCTTCCTTTTCAATTTCTTTAACTTATTTAAGTAGAAAATGTAAGCAAATTAAATTATTAAAGCATGCTAATTCCTTTATAGGATATAATTGCTTTATTTATTCTAACCTAATAATAACTCATTCTATCACCTTTTATTAAAGAACTGTGAATTGGTCTTTAATTTAACCCTAAATTTTGAGAGAATGAAATTTGACTTATTAGCAGTAATGTAACTTTGTACTAAGTTGAATTTAGGAAGAAAAGCATTTTTGTTGTAAAGCTAGGTACAAGAGGCTTATAAATTAGATAATTTATATACGCTTCTAATAAAAATACTTAATGTACTATTTTTAAATATTTCCTTCTCTATTTTAAGTTTATTGTAATAACTTCCAAACTATTTACTGCTCTATCCAGTTTTTATATCCTTACTCACGCTGGAAGATATAGCTTTTAAGCTAAAACACCCAAGAAGCTATTTCTTCTCTTTTTAACTTTTTTATAAATTGCAATTTAAATCTCTTTAGCCAGAGCAGAAACACCAATTTTCCTTAATTAAGCTAGCTAAACTGTAAGGAAAAGCCTTTATAGTAAAAAATGATTTTCATGTATCTGTAAACAATTTGTTAAGCAGAGTAAAGCAACCATAAATAAATCTAGTGTGTATTTAAAAATTAGGAGCGTTTATACTAGTAATAAATAGTAAAATTTAGTATCTTTAAAGCTTTTACTATTACACTATATTGAAACTTTTGCTTTGTACATCCTTTATCTAAAATCATCTTCTTAAAATATATAAAGCTTGACTAATAACTATCTAAATAGACTTAAGTTAGTTAAAAGCTAAAAGATATTGCTTTAGTATATAAATCTGTAGATAAGGAAGAATGCTAAAAATGGATTAGAAGGAGTTGAATAGTAAATGAGTAAGCGATTATGTTAAGACTAATCTTTGAAATTTTAGAAAATTTGAGTAGTTTCAATTTAATTCTACTAGAAATACTCAAATCAATTATAACTTTTACAATCCATAATCTAAATCATAATTGTAGCAAAAAGCTTTTAGAAAAGAGCATCTAAGACATTGCAAAAATAAATAAAAATAAAGCTATTTGCTAAAATTATGAAGCTAGATATATAAAATAAATCTAAATAAATGAACCTTAATTAATACTAATAAGCGTAATATCTAGCTTAAATCATTAAATTAAACTAAAGCACTATATATCTTTACTTATAAGCAATGTTATATCTTGAGATTAAGATTTCCTGTTTAAATGAATAGAAGTATATTATAAGATTATTAAACTAAAAAAGTCTAAATAGACTAATAAACTTTAATCTAATTATCTATAAAAGCGTTTTTCTAAGCTATATACATCTACTAAAAATAATATAAGCAACTCTATTTTTTCTAATTTAGACGCTAGATATTTTTCGCAAATCCATTGTGTTAAATTTTAAACTCATTAAATAGAAGTAAATTATAATTAAGCAAAGTAAAGAAAGATAAATAGAGCAATATAACTTAAGAGTTTGAAGGTATTAAATGCAATATAGTAATTAGCCAATCTTCAAAAATTAGAAAAAAACGAAGAGGCTAAAAATCTAAAATTTGCTTAGCTTTTTCTGTATAATAGTAACCCTTAATATGCTTTGATTGATAAATCATTATATTATTTTTATTTTAGTAATGAGCTAAATCAGTATTATAAATAAAATCGACTAAGCTCTTTTCTATATAATATATTAATTAGCATTTAATTTTAAATTATTAATTAATAGATAAAAACTTAGTTTATAACTCAAACCTTTTAATCAATCAAGATTAGAATTCTTTGATCTCCTCTAAATAATTACTTAATATAGATTATGGACTTAAGATATTTTTAGCAGTGCAAAGGTATAGAAAATTTAATATAAATGAATTTATCTAATTTAAGAGCTATAAATGGTTGAAATTTAAATTGCATTTAAAGTAGACTATATGAAATAAAACGAGTCAAAGTTTGAAATAATCTTTAAAGAATAAAAATTTTATCAAATGAACTTTTTATTCCTAGCAGTTTTGCTTTCCGTGATATGAAACTTAATTGGAGTCTTTACTTTAAAAGATGCTTGATTAAATAAATTGGTATTTTACTGGGAGTCTAGAGTTAGAGTTTAAGCAAGATTGCTATTTTTAAAAGTATCATATGTCACTTCCTATTTTATATTTTCTAAAGAAGGCTTTTTATCTAATGGAGCTAATTACTATTAAGTATTATTTTTGAAGAGTTATCTCGTTTAGGATTATGTTCTTTTCATAACTCTATTAAGATAAGTTTATTTAGTTTTGTTATTTAATTATATTTTCACTTTCTAGTAAGGAGATTGAACATAGTTTTCATTCTATATCTTATTAAGCTTCAAAGTATTTTTGCTTGTTTGCTTCTTAAGTATCTTTTAATTAGGCCGGAAATTATAACTAATTCTCTTAGTATTCTGATTTTTGGTAGAATTGCTTATTTATATATTTTGCAGATTAAACTTCCATAAATCTTTTGAT
Organism: Loxodes magnus; assembly: GCA_946699065.1. Lineage (NCBI taxonomy): Eukaryota > Ciliophora > Karyorelictea > Loxodida > Loxodidae > Loxodes > Loxodes magnus. Next base: position 391,048 of record CAMPDV010000068.1, on the reverse strand, counting down.
TCCTATTAGAATTAGTCCCTATATGTTACTGCGCCACTAGGGTAATATTATTGAGAAATTTTATTTGCATTTCTTTCTGTTGCTAATTGCAAATTTTGAACGCGCTATCTTAACATATTACTCGTATACTCTGATTCAATTTTTGCTAGATCTAACTAAGGTACCATCATTTTTTTCATACTTGGTTTAGGCTATTAAAGTTAAGGAATGGAAGCATAATTAGAGCTAATGCTATACTTTTCAAGTTGCTCTTAAAGTTCTATTTGCTATTTTGCTTTCAGAAGTCTTTAAACAAGATCTTCATACTCAAAATGGCAACTATACTTTTTAGATTCATCTATTGTAGCTTATGGTTCTGGAAGTCTTCTATTAGTCGCTTGCATTAAGTTTTGCATTTTTTTTTATACTGTGAATTATTGCCTTTAATGTCTTTAATTTCCTTAATATATTTCTATAAATGTATTAGCTGATTTAACTAGCTTTGCTCTTTCCTTAGAACCTTTAATTTAAATATCTACACTAAGCTTACAATCAACCATATATTTCTCACTTTCATTTAGCATTTCAATTCCCTACAATATTGTAACTAGGAATTCCTTTAGCTTGTTTTATTGTTTATCATTAATTAGGAAGAGAAGGAATGATTGCTATATTAGCAAAACTAATTCCTTTAAAGGATTAAAATGACTTCTAAAAGGCTATACTTTGCATAGCTTTTACTTTTCTCTAGCTTAGTTCTTATTAAGTCAAAATGTAATCAAGTAATGTTTTATATAGATTAGATTAAAATGGTTTCTTATTGTTCACATATTAGGATAGAGATTATTTCGCTCTCATCCTATTATTCGCTTTTAAAGATCCTAAATGTTAATAGTAAGATTATTTTGCCTATTATAACCAGTCAATTGCTTAGCTTATTAACTAATGAAAAATGATTAATCTGATTTTAATTATAAATAGTTTACTTTTCTACAGCAGTTATATAAAAACTAATTTAGCACATTATATCCAATATTTCAATATGTCTCATAAATGAATCTAAAGCTAATCATTTTATATTAAACTAAGCTATCATTTCATTTAGTAAAGTTATTTTAAGCAATTTAATGCAAATAGCTAAATTTAATTAATCTGCAGCTAATAATTTTATTAAGGTATTTGAGCTACATTATAACTATTTTATAGGCTTAAGATAATATTATGATACTTATATAAGTAAACCAAGCTTATTCAAATTAAATTATAGTATAATATAATATAAGGTTTATAATATATAAGACATCACTAAGATTTGAATAGTAAGAAGGAATTATAATTTTAGGAATTTATATAGAAAACACTTATTTAGTAATGCTAAAGTATGATTAAGATAAAGTACTAATATTATAGAAAAAAGGATACTTATAGTCAGCTTAGATTTTAAATAAGTCTTTTATGATTTATTTTCTATATTGTAGTTAGATAGAAAACGCTAATATTAGAGAAATATAAAAGCTAATTTAAATATTTTATTATCTTAGTCTATTATAAATAATAAACAATTAGTAGAGATAAAGGATACTCTAATTAAAATTTTGATGTTAGGTAACTAAGTGATCTAACTATAAATATAAGATGATGCTTATTTTTATAATTTCTTCTGCTGATATTGTAAATATCTATTGAAGAATTCTTAAATTGAATACTTTAAGAGGTTAATTTATTAATTTAATAATAATTTAACTAAACCGAATATTTCTTTACTCTCAATAAGGATTTTTTGGTTTGAATCTATTTCCTATTTTTACTTTTAATATGCTAAGCAAAATCCTAATTTAACTTAAACTTAGATTAGAGATAAATATTTTTTTCTGTATTTGGATATTAGAATAATTATTTCTTTGCTTTATATAATATTTTAAACTTTTTAGTAATTCAAGTTTTCTATATGAAGCATTCAAGATAAATAAATTACAATTAATAAGCTTGTATTAAACTTCCTTCCAGTATTGAAGTTAAGGTATTAAATTTTGTTGGATTATATTTTATTTTATAAGTTGATTTAACTATATTCATGCTAAAGATTCAATTTATATCATAGTTACTAGAATTTATTGATGGATATTAGTATAAAGTTCCAAACTCTTTCAAGAAAGGCATTATTATATATTAATTTTGCTTTTAAGATATTTTTTTAATTCCATTAAACCTTAAAAATTTATTGAGATACCCTAGTATAATTCTAAGCTGCAAGATTCGTAAAATATCAAGTATTTTAGAGTAATTAATTCTATTATTGTGTTTATCAAAGCTTATATGTACTTAGAAGCTTCTAGGCATGTCAATATTATAAGATTTGTTTTTAAAAAGGCTAAAAGTACCTTTTCTTAACATTAGTTAATTTTCCTATTTTAAGAATATTTTTAACTTGAATCTTGTACAAAATTTAGCAATAAGACCTAAAATAAATTTAATGAGGTTCTTTCTAGTTTAAGTTACTATTTAAACATATGAATCTTTCATCTTAATTATTTCTAAAATCATAAATAAAATGTTGTAAGATATAATTATTACTTTACTTTAATTAGATTTAGATACATTATAGTTGATAAAAAGATCTCAAGTATATTAAATCAATTATTTCTATTTTACATATTTTTATGTATTTATTAATAGAAATCCTAAGTTTTTAATTAGCTTTAAATCTTCTAAATCTTCAATAGAAATCTAATTATACTTAATGTATTGATAAAGTAAAACCAACAGTTTATAAATTTTTTTCTTATTTTCCAACTTTTTTGTAAAGTTTTAAACTAGTTCATTGACTCACAATTATTCTTTTTTATGTAAAAATCGAAAATGTTCTATCTGTTCAATTTATTAAGTATTTTTGATTACTTTCTCTCTGATTTTGCTGGCTAAATTTAATTAATCTTATTAAAGTTGCTCTTAGTTTATTATCTAATATATTAACTTATCTTCAAATAACTTCAGAGCTGTCTTTTACTTAAATTATTTCCTTTAATTTTACTATTTCTCGTTTCAAATCACTATATTTCTATATCCTACTATCATAATATTGATCGAGTACAACTGTTGTGTAGTTCTGTTATTTCTTCTTTATCTAATGCAAAATTAAAAATTAGCATTATTGGTGGCTTTAATTTAATTACCTTTAATTCGTAAATAGATAATTCTAATATTTTAAGCATATGAAAGTCTTGCTGAAGTCTTATAAATTTTTGAGAACTCTATTAAACCTGCTTACTTATCTTACCCCAATAAGCAAACTAAAATAATTGAAGTGGCCTATTTCCCTTAATAAGCAAAAAGGAAGGTAGAATAGTTGTATTTATTATAATAAAATTCGGAACTCTCCTTTAATTATCATAATCAATTAATATTCTTTATATTTCAGTATATCTAAGCAAAAGACTAGCTAAAGACTGTTAGATACTTATCTTATTTAATTTATTTATTTAAAGCTTTATTATTTATATTTGATAGATCTTAAAGAGAATGTAGAGTTTGGTACTTAGCTTAGTCTAATTTAAAAGGAAAATAGTAGAAAATATTTTATTTCTTCAATTTTAAATTTAAATCTAGTTTATTCAACCTTTGGTTCAAAGCTTTTCAATCTATTATCTACCCATGGCCATATCTATTTCCTCTTATTTCAGAGTATAACCACAATAAAAGCAACTAACTTCTCTTCCTCCAAAGGTGTATTAGAGTTTTTCACCCTAAATTTCGTAATTAGTTTGATCCCATATGCAGTCTTTGCAAATTTAATGTTAGCACTAAAGAGTTATAAAGTTATTTGGTAACATTCTTATTTAGCATAATCCACATTTTTGCAAAGTTACTTCTGATATTTACTTACCCTTCTTTTCATGGCGCCCTTTCTAAGAAGTTAATTATTTGGGTTCCTAACTGATTTATTATTTCTTATTTTGAGTCATTTATTATTTTAAGTTTTATTGCTGATATTCTTTTTACACTCTCTCAAATGCTTATTACAATTAAAACTTTTCTTTCTCTAGACTGTTAAGTTTTTAATTTTAAATATCAAAGGATTGCTTTAAGACTTTTTCATTTTATTTAATCCTACCCATTTCTGCAACTTATTCTTTTAGACTTTTATTTTCCTCTTCTATTTTAATAATAATTTCTTAAGTATATTCTCTTTATTACTTATCTTATTACATTTGAGTATTATATAAATTTATTTGAAGAATATGCTTCTATTCCAACTAAGCTATTTCTTGGTTCTTACTTTCTAATTACACTCTCAGTATTTGAATATCTTGCTCAAATGTTTTCAAAGTTTTTATGTTTTTTGGTGTTTCTCTCTAATTTTCCTTCTTTTTTTGACATAAATCAGTTTCTATTGTTACTCATTCGTTAACTTCTTTACTCTATTATTATTTGCAGCTATTAGCAAATTCATTAGATAAAGCTTATCCTAGCTTACTTATTTAATTTATTTCAGTGTCTATTCATGAATTTTCGCCAAAATCTTATAGATTTAATTCGCAATTCTATTTTTAGCTTTCATTTATTTTGCTATCTTTTAAAGCTTCTTGCAACTATTGAGCTAATTTAGTCACTTCTTGTTTCCTAGCTTTCTTTTTTTTGCTTAATTCGGATATCTTAGTATATAGAGTTTTATTTTATATGTTTAGTTGCTATATAATAAGGGTTAAAGATTCACAGCTTTAGCAGAAATGGTTTTATTTTATTAAGTCGTTAATTGTTATTTTATTTTGAATCTTATTGCTCATAGATTGATTACCTTAACTCCCTCTAATGTACTATACCAGTCCAGTATCTTTTAATTCAGCTTTAGTCTTGCAAATAGGGCATTCAAAATTCATCTCAATTTAATCTTCAATACTCTAATGGTAAACTCTTCAGAACTAATCATAGCACTCAAGGCAAAACGAATGAATACATTTAAGTAATTACTTAGAATAGGCAGATTAGTTCTAGCACTTAGAACATTTCTTAATAGCTTACATATTTCTTTGATGTGCCAACTACATTTTATTTCTAGTAATATTGGATAGAATTACTATTTATAATATAAAGCATTCTCTATTACTTTGTACTGTTTCAATTATCCTGTATTTATATCAAACTCTCTATTACTATAATTTACATATCTCTTTTCTATTATCAACTATTAAGATTTCCTCTTTATAAAGTTTAACTATAAGCTAGTATTTTAGTGATTTATACAAAAGATTGAGTTATTGAATTGAACTAGACTATTGTTTTAGCATTCTATTGTAATTAAAGATTTAAATTTGATCATAACTTTTATTACTTTTGACTAAAGGAATAGTAGCTTAAGTTTTACTCTGCTTATTTATACCTATTTAATTAAACTAATTGCAAATCATAAGTATAAGGGCTTATAGTATTAAACCTATATATGAGAATTGTATTCTAAGCCTATTTTTATTTAATTTATTATTAGATATGTTAAGCTTTTGTAATATGATGCTATAAGCATACAGTATTATAATACAACTAAATTATGAAATTATAATATATACTTAGATAGGAAAACTCTCAGGTTTAACTATTATGTGTTAAGATAAAGTGCTATAATAGCATTATTAACCTAGTTTGAGCTAGGAATTAGCTAACTTATTATTAATGCTAGATTTAGCAAATTTGGTAGCTATGAGGTAACTTATTATTTCACTACAGCTAGTTTAGATTTGAGTTAATAATAAGTAAACCTTTAGCTAAAATCTAATAGAGCTAGTTATTGAAAGGATTAGGCTATATTAGATAATCATTTAGCACTAAATTCTTATTCTTAAGATTTAACTATCTAAACTATTCTGTCATTGCTCAGTTTTCAGAATATATAGGATATTATTAATAGTTATCACTTTATGAGCACTCTATTAAAGTGTACTATAAGCATATTGCATAATTAATTGAAACCTTATTTCAATAACTTTAATTATTTAGTCATACGTTCATTTATAACTTAGTTGCATATTCAACTAAATAAGCTTATTAATAAGATGATCATTTATTAGGGCAAAGAAATAAAAATAAAATTAAAGCTTTCTACAAATAGATGTTTCAGATTATGATAAGAACTTCAAATAATACCAGAAGCTATTTAGAATCTAGAAGCTATATGGAAAATATAAAAAAATCAGTTAAAACTGGAATTTAAATGATTTGGATACGTAATTTTTATATTAAGATAATTTAAAGCTTATTGAATAAAGTTTTGCAGCAAGCAAAGGTAAAGTTTTGTGATATAACAGTATTAAAAACCAACAATTTAGCATTTTAATATCATAAGGTAAAAGAGAGTTTAGAAAAGACAAAATTCACATATTTCATTAAAAACTAAAATATCCAATTTATTTAATAATGTTATATATTAAATTTATCGATTCTGAATTTAAAAAATATTGATGTATCCTAGAAATTAGTTTAAAGATAGTCAAGATTTAATGAAAAATTGAGAAATATTCTAAAATAGAATTAGCATGACTAAGCTATAATAATAATAATAGATTAGTGTGTTTGCTCATTTATTAGGATTATCTCGATTTAAATTGAGCCGACTTGTATTAATTACTATAAAAGCTTACTTGATACTTTAGAGATTTTTGATAATTATCTTCATATTCTTTCTGTTTGACTCAGTCTTCATGTTTCTCTGATATCAAGCAATATTCTTTTTTAAGAATAACAAGGATGAAAATTCTTATTCAGTTTTTATCATCTTATAATACTTTTACAGTTCTGTCAGATACAATATAAAATATATATAAGAAATTATTTAATTGTTACCATTTTAAAATGAATACATTTAGTTCAACTATTTATAAAGCTTCTTCGAAGAATCTTTTTGAATAACCAAACTTGATTATCAAAGCTAAAGCTATGAAAAATAATATGAATACCTACATTATAACTATAACTCATTTTTTAAATATTAATGAGTTCTATTTAACAAGTCTAGAACCAATTGCTTGCTCTCAAGCAAAAACTCTTAAAATTTAAATTTCCTATTAGCATTTATTTATAAGATCCTTTTTCTACCTTTTAAATAACTTTTCCAAAATAGTTCTATTGCTAGTATTACTATAACAAAAGTTGAATTAACTGATTATTAAACTGATTGTAGTTATTCCTAAATTAAATATTGCTGTATTAAGTAATACTTTCATTTAATTTAATTGCCTTATTTAGATTCATCTTTATTTATACTTATTGATTTAATTAAGAATCATGTATGTCTACTTTAAATTTTTAAGGAGAAAGCTTTAGTTATAAGGATTACCTAATTCCTATTATTTCCAAATGCTTAAATTTTGTTGATGAGTTCTAGAAGAAAATTATTTTAACTCTTTATTAATAAATTAAACAGATACCTATGATTTTCTTTTTAAGGTATTTTTATTTTGATTTATTAAACTCTTTAGTATGTCAGATTTAGTATAAAGTGCTCAATAGATGTATTTGCAAAGCTTTAGCTTTCAAGGTATATACTAAGATATTTAATATATATGCATTTCAACTTCTCTATATGCCAAACTACACTCTATTATCATAACTTTCTAGAAAAAAAATTTAAGTCATTTTTCTATTGATCCAAAATGAAATATCTATCTTAATTTGAAATAATGCTCTTTAACTGAAAAGAAATGCAGACTTACATCTTACTGTAATCCTTATTCCATAAAATAAAAGCTATTAGCTAAGCTTTAGATGAAAAAGAAAATAGTCTTTTGCCTTATTGGATTTATTTACGAAAACAATAGAATGTCACAAAAAATTATTTTTAGAAGTTGAAAGGAATTTTATGTCAATTATGAGAAATATTATATTAGTAAAGATTGGAATAGTATGTTCAAATTAATTACTTGTTAGGCTTTTATTCTTGAGTGAAATTGTATCATCTTTTCAGAGATTTTTTTTACATAATTTTTAACTTTTTCCTGATAAAAAAAAAATACTTAATAGGAAGCTAGAGAGACTTACTGTAATAGTTTAGAAGATAATTTTACAATTAAGTAATAAATCAACAATCTTAAAAAGTAGGTAAAAAGGATGAATCTAGAGCTTAATTTAAACATTTTATACAGATATTCTTATATATATTTCTCCGAACTAGCACTTAAAAATTTAGTTTAAATATCTGATTTTCAATTAAATTTCTACATAAAATTAGTGAAACTTAAGTTATAAATAAAATCTATCTTATAGTTCTTTGCATTTAATATAATTAATAAATTACTTAGAGTGAAAGCATAATACTGTACTATTTATTAAAACTAACTTGTATTTAATCTGATAAAGTTGCAGGATTAAATAAGGAATTCTAATGAAAGATATGCTTATGATTAATAAAATAGTGCTTTAATTTGTATATTATCAAATATATTTTACCTTTGAAACTAAAATTTAATTTTTTTAAGTTCTATAGAATTGAATTATATCTAAGTTATTAAAATAAATAAGCAAAATCGAAACAAAAGGAATAAAATAACTCTTTTAAAGAAACAATCAATTTTTTTGTTCATATCATGTTGCTTTGATAAATAGCCTAATTGACAAAATTGATATTAAAAGTTTCTAAATATCCTTATTAGTTATATCAAGATTACGGACTTATAAGTCTTTATTAGAAACAAGACAGAATTTAGCCTAAAAATAGAAAGCTGCATATAGTATTTTTTAAATATTTTATTAAATTTAACTTAAGAAATTTCTATAATCATGCAGATAGTTTGCCATATAAAAATATTTCTTTATACCTTAACTTAATTATAATAAAATATAAGGATGTAAATAATTTTGTCACTTATATCATTTAAATTGTACTTAACTGCTAAATTTTATTTGCCAGCAAATTTTTTATTTCTACTGTTTATTTGAGAGAAAAATGTTCTCGACTAAGGAAAATTAATTATACTTATGATGCTAGAAACATTTTAATACGGATCTTATTGTTCAAAAGTAGGTGGGTCGTTAAGAGGCCATAGTTATTTTGCTACTTTCTTTCGTTTAATATATGAGTTACCATCTTGATCCTTACTATATTGAATGCTTTGTAAGCAGACTACTAGGACTTCTGAGAATTTGCCCTTTAGATTTTTTTCAGATTTGGAAATATATAATTGCAATATTATTTAGTCTGGTGCATTTGGCCTTATATACTAAAGATTTTAGATAACCACAAACTAACTAGATTAAGATAAAAATTCTTGTTCTAATAAGTTGAATTATTTTTCCGGTTCTAGTGGAATATTTACTGCTGCCTTTAAAATGCAAAGACACAATTACTTAAGTTGTATTACTAATAATAGGCATATTGGTGATATTGTAAGTGATTTTACTTATAGAATACTATTGATTGACATTATCTTAATAAGTTTGTTCTTTCATTATACTTCTTATATTATAGCGGACTATCTCTCAGTGTATGTTTTTAATTTTAGGTTTGAGAAGAATATTTTCTACCTAATATGGTATACTTTAGAGAGAATTTGCATCATAGTACTTAATGCTTTGGAATTTTATCATGCTCTTCTAATTATTTCATTTATATTTGGAATACTCTAGTTTGCATATTTAGTTAAGAGACCTGTTTTTTATGATTTTTTTGTCGATAGAACGTTAAATTACTTAAACTTAGCCAGGATTTCTTTCATAGTCAGCATAGCTTACTTTGACTTTCTAGGAAATGACTACTTTACCACAATAACCACCTTCATCCTCCTGCTGTTTCTAATGTATATTCTTTTACAAGTTAAAAACAAAATAGCTATAAATCAGTGCCAGCTAGATAAAATCACCATCCAACAGTCTCTCAACTCTTACTAGTATATGAAAATGATTATTGAGAGCAAATCTAATGAAAAGATGCTTAAGTTTAAAGGAATTTAATGTCTGCATAGAGCTTATTCTAAAGTACTAAATCATGATGTTGTTCTCAAGTTTTTACAAATAATGTAGGAACTACTAGAAGAAAAATCCTTATTTTAGGGGACTTTATGCATGGAAATATCAAGAGTTTACTTTTATGGATTGAACAATATATAAAAGGCTTTAATGTATATTAATAAGGCTGAAAAATTTTCTCTTAACTTCATATAGAAGAGATAACTGAAACTACTTAAAGAAGTTATCTAAAGGAAGATTCAAACTACTCAAGAAAGACTATCTCAAGAAACTCTCAGAAACTATAAGGTCTATATGGGAAATGATTTAATGGGATAAGAAATACAAAACCCTGTACTTATAATTAAGTGTGAGGAACTCATTAATAAAATATATCAAAAGCTATAAGAATGCGAGATTTAGCGTAGGAAATTTTGACAGTAACTTCTATAGAAAAACCTTCAACTTTAAGATTTTCTAAATACCAGCAAGCTGTTTAAAAGCTCGAAAAAAGCATTCAAATAAATTTACTTTGAAATATAAAAAATATCTCCAAACAACTAATAAGCCCATAAAATTTATATCCAGTACCTGAAAGTAATAAAATAAGATACTGATAAAGCTTAAAAAGAGTAAAATAAATTTGACTAATTTTGGTTGGAAATTCAATAATCTCAGCAAAAATACCTACATTTACGATAATTCGATTATCTGTTTAATGACAATACAGTTGTGCTTAGAGTCAGTGCTAATTAGAGTAATATGGGTCAAATTTTGTAAGTTACATAGAATGTAGAAAAATTATTTGGATTTAGAAGTAATTTCCTGGTTAATCAACATATTAATATTCTGATTCCTAAACTTATAGCTAAGTAGCATGAAATGAAGGTAGTACATGTTGTTGAGACTTAATCATACTCAGGCAAAATATAAAACTTTTATGCTCAAAATTTAGAAGGATACCTTTTTCCTATCAGCAAGTTAGTATACTTACTTCCATCTGAAAATAACGATGGATTTGAATTTGTTACAATCATACAAGCTAAAAAAGAAGAATCTAATAAAGGGTTTATTTTACTAGACGACAACAAAAAAATAAACTCCATATCTAATAACTTGAGGAAACTATTTGGATAAGAAGTTTCCAGTATCATTCAACAAGAATAAATTAAGATAATTTGCTTGATTCCTGAGTTCAATAAAAACTTTAAAGATATTTCTACACCTTTTGATTCTACTTTTCTGATTCCTTAAGATAAAGAAGAGATTTGGAGATTGAAATATATAGTTGATAAACACGAAAAAGATATGCAACAACTAAAAAAGATTTTTAGACCTTTAATCCAAAGGAAGTATAGACTGGAAAACCAAAATTCAAGTATTAGTAGCATAAAAACTCCAAATACGATAAGAAAGAGAAATTCTAGCATTTCTGTAGTTTTTGATTAACTTAGTCAAACAGAAAAAGTAAACTCAGATATCAGAAAATTAACTTTCTCGTAAAATCTAAACGATGAAGAAATAATCTAAAGCTTGAATGAAGTAGTTTCATCTATTATGTAAGTAACAATTGAAAAGAAGCTGATATTTGAATAAGCATATTATATAGTTACTTTATAGGATAACATTAATTCCGAAATTACTAGAGCTAATAGGTAAAGTATAAACTCGTCTTCGATTAATTAATCCACTTCTCAAACTGATTAAATAAATCATAATTTTTAATCAGAAGCGTATTAAAAAAGTGGAGTTCCTTCTTCAAGATAGAAGTCACATATTCTAAAATAGCATTTGAAAGCAAGCAAACTGCTAAGAGTTCCACAGGAGATAAAAGCGATAAGACTAATAATGATTATTGCTTTTTTAATATTTGTCTCATTCTAGTCAGTGTTTACTTATGTCTTGATTGATATAAAAGAAAGAAATATGAAATTCTGAGAATATTAGCAAAATATATCTGAAACTCTTGTTTCTATGAGGGATGTCGGAAAACATGCAAGATATCTTACTCTTTTGTCTAACAATTCTCTTAATTCTGGAGCTTGGACAATTCAGAATTTAACAAGGAGTTAATTCGAAAAGTAACAAAGAAAGAAGCTCTACTAAGCTTCATAGGATATAAAGTCTTTTATAGACTAAACTTAGTGTGACGAATAATATCCGAAAAGTTTCGAAAATGAAGTTTTTGATTTTTGCTTTTCAAGAATTAGCATACCAGATGCCCATAATTCGAAAGAGAAAATAGAAATAACAACATTAATAGCGAATAGCATTTTAGTTTCGTATGTACTAGCAAAATTTAATGATACTCTTGAAAATATGGGAGTGGATAATCCTGAAATGAATTGAATGATCAACATGTCTTATAACATAATGATGCCATTTATATTGGATTAGTACGATAAATGAGCATAATAATTAAGTGACAAGTAATAATACAACGAAAAATTCTAATATGTTTAGGGAGTAATTTCCCTCGCTATCACCTCTATATGTTGCCTTATAATTGTCATTATTGAAATTTTAACAGTCTATAAAATAAAAAAATCTGAATTCGTTGCTTTCCAAATTATATTCAATATTAGTAGGAGAAAAAAAATGAAAATGCTATAATTAAATTTAAGCGACAAATACTCTAATGATAATTTAATGATTGAAGAGATTTAAAATAATCAAGAGCTAGAGAAGGATTCTAGTAGGTAGGATAAAGAATAAATTGAAAGTCCTCTTACAGCTGATAGAAAAATTGGAATCTAAAAAGAAAAAGATAAAATTAACGACAGCTCTGCTATTTCTTTATCAAATAGCACTTCAATACAAAACAGTAAATTGAAAGAAAAAATAAATAAATAAAATAAACAGAAAAATTAAGGAAAAAATAGCAGAAAAAATATATGTGAGCCTCTAAAGGAGCATTTTAAATATTTAATTCTAATGATAGGCTTTAGTTTGGTGTGCATACTTTTTCTATTCATAACCTATTTAGTTTATAGCTAGCTAATGATATAATTATACAATAGAATAAAAATTTAAATGCAAACTGAGCATTTGTTTATGGACACAAGAGTAGCTTCTTCTCCTTTAAGAGAATTAATGCTTAGGAACAGCACTTTTAAATTCTATGGCTAAAATGTGTAATAAATTACGTAATAATATGATGAATTTTGAACTGATAATATGTAAAAACAGCAAGAGTATTATAATGAACATTAAGCATCGTTTGAGAATTATGTAGTTGATTATTATTCTCACTATTATGAAGATAATTCATGTGATTTAAAGATATTTTAAGATAAGGTTTATTAATGTGAAAATATAGCAAATGGAATTTTAAAAAAGGGTAACGAAGTAGCCTAAAGAAGATTAATAGATTTGTTTATAGAAGTAGCTAACGGAGATTTCACTAAGATTGATGATTTTGAAGAACTGAACAGATGGGTAACATCATTAATACAACAATTTGCTATTGTTCTATAATAATAAGTTGAGGATTTTAGCAACACAATCGACAAATATGCTCTACATTTCACTCTATGATTCATCATTTTTATGATTGCTGGCTCTTTCGCTTGGCTAAAGTACGTAGATCTAATGAAGAAAAAAATTTGGAAGGCAAGAAATTTATTCAAGAACTTGCCGATCGAGTTAATATCAGAACTACCTGAGGTATATAAATACTTAGTTTCTGGAGAAAATCTTTGATATGTAGTTTACAGATGTTCATATTTATAACTTATTTAATTTCCAATTTAACAAGTATTACTCTTCTAATTTATACAATTTGCTTCTATTAATAATTGCCTATATTTCTTTTACAGTACTCTCATCATATGTTATAATAATTAAAAGTAGATTCTAAATCATAATTAAAGTAGAAAATAAATAGACTGTAGTGCATAATTATTTGCTTTATAAATAATTAAGCTTAATAATTAAAAATCGTTTAAGAAATAAATTACTAAAGTTGCCATGGCTCAAAATAGTCATCATAACCAATCAAAGGTTTTCTGAAATCTTGAGTTAAATCTCGGATAAGTGATTCCGCAAAGTGCTGGCAGTTATCAAGTAAGCCGTTATATTATCTACTCTATATTTCTATATAAAATTTGACCTATTCTCATTTTAGATTGCATTTACCTTGATTGTATAAATAAATTCCCAATTCTTCATTTTTGGTTCACGTTTCTTTGATCATTTCGTTTTTCTTAGGTGAAAAGTTAATGCTTATTTCTTCTCCTAATTTTTGTACAATACAATAATAAATTGGCTCAAGTTCTATGAGAACTGCCCAGTGTTCAAGAAGGGGGAGATTTTTATGGTTTATTTTACGCATTAATAATCAAACTTATCTGACTTTAAAATCTTTACTAGGTTCTGTGTTTATCTCTTATACAATTTCAACATCAACAGTTTTAAAAATGCTAGTATTATGTGCACTACTGCTAACTCCCATTCTATTAATTAAAATTAAATGACTGAACAACTAAAATTATGGTTTCATCTAATTTATATGAAAGCTCTAAATTTAATATATCTGCAAATGATTCAAAATCTTGTTTTAATAAGTAGACATTTCATTATAATTTTCACTGGGAGACATTAAAGAAGATTCTCTAATGATCATTAGATAATAAACCTAAAATAAACTATTTTATCGTATATAATTGTAATTTATTTGTGCTCTTTTGATTTAAGTTAATAATATTATGAAATAAAAAAGAGTTTAGAGTTAAACTATTTAATAGTTAATTTATGTATTTTAATTTATTTATTTCACCAACGTGAACCACGACCTCTAAAACCTTTATCCTTTTTAGAGACAACTGTAAATCCTTCTTCGTCAACTTTTTACTTGATTTATTATTTTTTTTCTTGAACTTCTTATGTTTAAATGTTTTGATTTTGATACTCAGTCCAACCTTCCATATTTTCAACACCCCAGTCACTTGGGCCGATTACTTAAAATTGAATTTCTTCGAAATCCCAATTTGGATCCTTAGGTTTTTCTTTTTTTTGCTATTTAATCACAGGAAGTTCTTTCTTTTCTTCTTCCTGAGCTTGCTTTAGAGGTTATTCGATTTAAATCTACTATTGAGGCTCAGGTATTTCTACAGGAGTTTGTATCACCACTGGAACTTAGATTTCCTTAATAATTTCCCTGATTTAGATTTCAACCTTCTTCTTAGGATATTAGAGGTTTTATATTTGCTTACTAACAGATTTTAGGACATCATGCATTTGCTTATATGAGAAATTTAGATTTTGAACTTTTTCATCAGATTTTGCAATAAACTTTTTCGACACTTCTATCGAAGAAGCCACAGATTGATAGTAAGAATCTCCTAAATTTGGATTTGGCAAGACTTTATTACCTAATTCAAGCAAAGCTAATACTTCTTGCGATTAAAGAATTTACTAAGGTTCCGTTGAATTTTCTTGGACAAATCGTAGTATTTAAGTTGCATTAATAAGCTCGACTAGGGCGCGACTTTCTTCGACAGCTTTTTATTTCCTCTAAGAGGCAGATTGTTATGCTTACTGTAGCTTTTATTAGAACTCCTAGTACATCTTTAAAACATTTTCTACCTCTTCAAATTTATTCTAAAAGATTTCCTTCTAATTTAATAGTTCTCTTTGCTTTTCGCTTAGTTGATTTCCCTGCTTCTTCAATGTCTCTTTCTCTTTAATATTATCTAACTTTTTACGATAATTTCTTCCCCTTTTATAAAGTATTCTTGCAAAGTCTTTTTCTTAGGCAGCAGGCTCCATTAAAAGAAAATTATAAAATAGAAAATATTAGAAAGCCTTTAAACTTATTCAAAGTAAAAGATTCAATTTATTATATAATTACCTTATTCTAATATTACTTATCAGCTTCTTCCTTGTTGCTTCTACCTTACTCTTCATATTCTAGTCTCACTTTTCCTTTTTCATATCTTTTCTTTTTTGGTATGTTTGCCAGTGAAGAAAGTGATAAAGGGATGAAATTATGAAATCGATTAAGCTTTTGATGTATTTGATAATTTCTCTTTGAAATATTATTATTTTTATGTAATACGCTTTCTGATGAATTCTGAGGAACTATTATTATAAAATCAATTTTTAAAGCTTCAATAAAGCATTTTTGTTTAAACACTGGAAAATATTTTAAATTACTAGGAACTTTAACTTAAAAATAAGTCAAAATAAGAGTGAAACAAATATTTTTTTTGATCTCTAATTTCTTAATTTTTTAAAGAACAAAACGGTTATTTTTTTTAAGTAACTGGTTGAAAAGAGCTTTTTCATTGGGTTTAAATAAATATGAAGCAAAAGAGGAACAAGAAAACTATTCTTCTCGAAATGCCCAGTTTACTCAGAGCTCAACCCACTCTCCTATTTGGTCCCACATGACCAATTTGTAGGAAACTGCCCAGCTTGCCTAAAGAGAAGTGCTTGCTAGTTGCTAAAAAGGTTTAACAAGAACTTCGTAAAAAGAAGAACAAAAGTAGAGGTGGAGTACCTACTTGTGAGCATACCAATGCTCGAATATATGCTCGAGATAAATGCTAACAATGCTACAACAGACTATATAACAAGATATTTAGGAAGAGCAAGTACGTCAAATGAAAATAGTTGAAAGGGTAAAAACTTTTTTTTTTTATAAAATACTTTAATTTCTTAGCTTCTGAATGTAGATTGTCTCATGTTTAAGTCTAATCAATCTAAAATTTTTAAGTTTATACAGGAAAGATAGAGTTTTATCAAATGAGTAGAAGCATTTACATTAAAATGCTCATATTTTTAATAAAAACGATTATATTTTTTAACGAACTTCAATTAATTTAAAAATAATAAGCCTTTCAAGTTTTATTTATAGCATAGTTTTCTTGTTTTTCCAAGTACATTACTATAAACATTTTACTACCCTTAAATGAACTTGCTAGTTAAATAAAGTAATAAGTCATTTTTAATTTGCTGTTGAATAGATATAAATAAAATTATCTACCCTTATATTATATCCTTTTCCTTATAAGTCGAAATAACCATAATCTTATTATTTGTTTATTTTCAAATATTTCAGTACTTTAATAGCTAAATATAAAGCAACAGAAATTAAGTTAAATTAATAGTTAATGATAGATAAAGTAGCATCAAAGTTATAAATTTTTAGATGAAGTTTCTTTTATAATTATTATATTCTTACAACTCATTTATAATATGCAAATGTTATCCTTAGCCTCTAAATAATTATCTTTTAGTTCTTATATAGAATATTTTTCTACGCGTTCGATATGGCGATTTTTATGACTACGTTAATTGATTTTTTTATAGACAGTTTTAAGCAAAAAATATAAACATAGCTTATATAGGTAAGATTTTTTTGTAATGATACAGATGCAGATTGGATATTTAATAAAGCGATTTATTGATCTATAATATTTTGATTGCTTAAGTATAAAATTATCTCTATTATTATCTAGTCTACAAATCGACTTCATTGAATTGACTTAATATTAAAATTTGGATTTTAAAGTCTTAAATGTCTTTTAAAATAAGTATTATAATGAAAGAGCCAAAGGAGATTATCTTATAAACCTACGTAATACAAAACTATGTTTTTGAATATATTTTAAACATAAATACCTAATATCTCAACATAAGATAGTAGCTTAGAGAAGATACACAAAGTGACTATTTAAATTATTGAATGTTAATTTGGGTCCGAGTGATTATTTAATATTTAGACACGTTAATGTAGGGTTATCAGTCATTAGAAATAGTGAACTTATTAATTTCAAAAATTAAGTTTTTTTGTGTTTAGACTAATTAAGTTCTTAAATAACTTGCTAGAAATATAATTTGGATTTAAAATAGGAAGGCTATGAATTATATAAGCATAACGGCTAAATGATATAGTTGTGGTTTTGTGTGTTTTTAATCTGATCAATTTCTATTAAGATGTCTTTTAATAATCCTAAAGCTTTTATATACCTTATATTATACTTTGCCCAAGTTGCTTCTTTCTGTCCTATTTGGAGATGTGCAGATCAGGATAAACATGTCCCTGGATATTGCTTTTATTAAGATGACAACAACTTTATTGAGATTGGACCTTTCTGTGAAAATAAGAATGAAACATGTAGACTTTTTGATTATTACAAAGGTTTAAATTAATCAGTATGCAGTTCTTCAAGTGAAAGCATCAGTTTTAATTAAGATCTTTCAACTATAAATTCCTCAATAGGGAAGGATTAGTAACTATAAGAGTATTTCTGCTAAAACAGTAACTTGTATGAGTAACTTTAATGCAATTCGTTTTGTGAGTTTTAATATCCATGTGGAAATCAAATTAACTGTGATAAGAAGTGAGTTTGTAATTTTTTCTAGTATAAGGAACTTGCTAATAAATAACTTAATAGGAACTTTCCATCTAAGGAATCAAGATATAATAACATTCATGGAAAGGTTAAATGAAAGAAGTGCTCTAGTAACCAAGAGTGTGCTAGCTTTAAGTGTAAATGTGTTGTGTCTAATGATGGGTATGGAAGATGCACTACATCTATATGAGATTAAGCATTTGAAGAATTTTGAAAATATGTTTGTGAATAAGCCTAACAAGCTGACTAAGAAAAATATCAAAAGAACGTTTGCTAGTACTGAATAGGAATTTAGTTAGAGCATTTCATTAAAGCCTTAGAAGAGAATGAATAAAAGTTAAACTGTATAAAGAAGTTTAATGACTACAAGTAAATTATCAAAAGCGATATAATTAACATATCAATATGGGTTGCTGTCTCCATAATATTGACAGGTATATGCATAGGAGGATGCATCTGCTTTTACTACTTAGAGAATAATTCAAATGAAGATAAGGGAGGAGAAATATATAGAATCAGAACCTGATTTATTATTAAATTATGCATTCTGCATACTCATACTTCATATCTAAAAACTCTTCTTTTATCTCTATTCTTTAGAATCATCTAAAACCTTTCAAATATAATACATAAAGGAAAATTTACAGAAATAGGAAGGTATTTTTAAATTATATTTGCTAGATCTTTTTATCTTTTCTATCTAAAATTATTCTTTTTTATGTTTAGCAATCTAAGATCTAGCTATAGAAATGAAAAAATGAGACTCTTAATTAACATTTAGAAAAGTGTTTAAACCTTCATATCCTTAATAAAGCCAATCAATAATATAACGATAAATTGACTAAAATAGGAAATATGATTTTTCTCTAATAAGTAAACTCCTTAATAGATATATAAGCTTAGGGTAATATAAATATCAATGATATTAGATATTTTAATATAAAAGAGATAAAGTTAAGCAATTTAATCTTACTAAAATGTATAATTATAGATACGCACTTAAGGTAGAAAACTTTAAGATACAACACTAAGATATTATTAAAAGAGTACCTTCCAAAGCTGGTAAGTAAAATAGAGTTATTCTATCAATCTATTCCTTCCTAGACGGACTTTATATTGCTAAAAACTGCGCTCTTGTTTCTAAAGAGTGATATCATGCCTCTTGGAATGAAGAAATATGAAAGAAGTAAGATTTTTATTTAGTTTGAGTACTTCTACTAAAAATGAGGCAAGAATCAATTAGATAGTTGAATAGATCAATAAAGAAGACACTAAAAGAACTAAAATAGCAAGGAAAAAGAGAAAAATAGCTTTAGTTTAAGAAGAGTCTAACAATATCCTATAGGAATTGTCAGAAACTGAAAAGTTAGCTTTATTTTGGAGAAAAGTTTATCTAAATTTAGTGTTTCGAACCTGTTGCGAATGTGGTATGAAAGAAGGTAAAATGAGATTTTGTAAGCTGCTGAGAAGAGCGATTTGTTGATATTGCAATAAGAAGGACAAGTATGAAATGATTCCTTTTAGAAATATTAAAATGGATTATAATTTAACAGCCAAAGACTTAGAAGTTTCAGGTATAGAAGGATTGAAAGTACCCAACATATAAACGTTGAATGGACATATGTTTGTCTATTTCAAAAAAGATATTTAATGACTTGCCTTACGAAAGTAAAAAGATAAAGTGCTTTCAAAAGATTAAACAAACTTTTAAAGTGAAAAGAGACGCCATGAACTAATAGAATTATTAGAGAGAAGATATGGAGTGAAAGATGTAGATTTTCAGAAATAGGTCTGTACAGAATATGGAATTGGCTAGATTTTCATTAATGGAAAATCGAAAAGAACGGCAGATAAAGTGGCTTAAATGATAGCAAAAGCTTATAATAATTGTAAGAAATCTGGAAAAGGAACTAGCTCTAAATTGCTTAAAGAAAACGACGTAATAGAAATTAATTCTGACTATGAAGACGAAAATGAACTTTAGAAATTAAAAGGTCCTTCAGTATCAGCTCCTTATGTACTTTAAGAAATGTAAGTAAAGCAAGATTTAACACGCAATTTACTTTTACCAAGTAAGAGAACAAAATAGTTAAACGAAAGTTACCAAAAGCTATATTAAGAAAGAAAATAGCAGTTAACTGAAAGGCTTGTTAAAATGAAAGTTCAAATAGACAAAATTAACTTTGACGAAGTAGGAAGTTTCATTCACAACTGGCTTATTGGAAAATCTAAGAAAGATGTAGGAAAAATAGCTGGAGCTATATGGAGATAAAACAAACCAATTTTTACTGGAGTAAGAGGGTTAACTACATAGAGAATTGTTGATTAGATAGACTGATAGAATTGATTAGAGAGTATAATTAATTAATATAACTAGAATATTTATTAAAAATAACAAACTAGAAGCTAATAAACTTTTATTTTGTTCTGAGATATCAAATTTCTTAATTTTTTGTCTTGCTTAATACAAAACGAGAAAAATCATTAGTATTGATTCATTTATCAAATGTTAAAAGATATAAAAATCAACTCCAATCAAGACCTATCAAAAATTATCTGATTGTCATAATAATAAATTAAAATTAGCAATCTCAATTTTATTATTCCAGGCTGAAAATTTTATATCTGCTGTAATAAACTAAAAGTCGTAGTCTTTTTACATTTTAAGTAAGTAATCTTGCAAGTATCTTAAATTCCAAATGTAGCATTTGCTTGTAACATTTGAGATAGTTCGCTAAGTTATAATTTCAGAATACTGAATTTAAATTTGGCTCATAAGTAGTAAGCTAATTTGATTGCTTTATAAATAATCTCCTTTTTTATCTTAAATAACCTTAATTTTTAATTAACTTGCAGAAATTTTGACTAGCTGATCATAATGAAATTAATTTTCCTGGTAGTTTTGTATATTGCTTAGGGGAAATATTGGATTAATGAGTTGCTGCCGATAAAACATTTACATAAAAAAGGATTGATGGGATAAGGGATAAAAATAGGACTTCTTGATTCAGGAACACTTTAGAATAGTAATTGCACAAATTGAACTGACGAGGCAAATTGTGACGATAGACATGGACATGGATCTGTAATATATTCTCTCATTTATTCAAAAGGAGATGAATGCATATGTCCTAGATGCTAAATTTATATGTTTAAAGTGTTTGATGCTTAACTAAACTCTTATTCGGGATGATTTATTGATGCTCTAAACTACGCTATGCAAATGAAGATTAATATAATAGTCATTTCTAGTGGAGTTCTTGAAATAAAAGCAAGTGCCTTTAATTAGAAGCTTAAAGAATTATGATTAAACAATATTATTGTAATCACTGCTGCTGGAAATGATGGACCAGGATTTGGCACTATAAACTCTCCAGGAGATTCTCCGTATGTTATATCAGTGGGAGCTACTATTGCTAATAATATTGCTACTTTTAGTTCCAGAGGCCCCACTCTTGATATGCGAGTTAAACCAGATGTAGTTACATATGGAGCAAATATCTTAGCAAGAGATCCTATAACTTAGGTTTTTAGAAGTTACAGTGGAACAAGCTATTCTGCACCAATTCTTGCTGGATGCCTTTCATTAATTCTATCTTATTTTCCTTCTGAATGAAGAAACGTTTACATTTCTCCAGGCCTGATATTGGCAGGAATTTACGAGACTAGCAAACGAATTCCAGATGAAAGTATTTTTAGTTAAGGAGCGGGATAATTCTAACCTATTCCATTACTTAAATGAATCATAAACAACTACGAAGTTTCTTAATATGTAATACCTAAAGAATTCCACAATTATGATAATTATTTCTATCCTATTAGTCTATAAAAGTTATACAATAACGCAGCTAGTTCAGTCATTTCCCCAAATTTCACTGTCTTAAAATTGGACCTAAAGCCAGTACATATTGAAAAGATCTTCAAGTAATGAGATACAATAAGTCATTCTTATTTTTAGCTGAAAATATAAGGAAATACTGAAATTAATAAAAAATTCGAAACTTAAATATAAATTAATTGGCAGTAGATGCAGGTTCAGTGAGAATTAAGTGAAATACCTGAAACAATAATTTGATGGAGTTAGTATCATCAGCTAGTTTATCCGGAAAATGGATTTTTTTTATAGGATCATGTGGATTCCTATTAATTTGATTGAAGAGGAGACTCTCCCTTTACCAACTTTGACAAGCTTTATGCTTCTATTCAATCTTATCCTTACTTTTCACTGCAACTGTTAAATACCGATATTACGGAATGACTTCCTGATTTTACCTTTAAACATGTACTTCTATTTGTAGATATTGAAAAATAATTTACTGATGAGGAGCTGCATGTAATTTGAGAAATGGTAGATAAACGCTACATTTCTTTAATGCTAGTTTCAGAGTGAAATAACATATAATAGATTTATAATAAAGCTACATTCTAGCATTTAGAGCTTGAATTTACTGGAAGTAATAGAAAAGCAGAAAATAGGCTACTATCACACTGAAATATTACAATAGCTTAATAATCTAAATATCAAGGATTCGTTACTTGGAGATTTTAGGATATTTTACTCCAGTCATCTGCTATAATTGAGACTTTTCCTGAATCCGTTGAAATTAAAGTTGAAGCTAACATGCGAAGTGAGATTAATTGGGTTTAATAAAAAGCAGTTGTTCTAATAGCTACCAAATCTTATGGTGTAATGGGAGATTCAACCTGTCTTGAATAAGGCACTTGTATTGAGATGCTAGTTGATTTGTGTCATTTTTTACATGGTGAAACTTCATAGGTAAGATAAGCTGTTTTAATTCACGAAATCAAATCTATGACTTTTACAGTTAAAGTCGTTCTTTTTACAGTATGTACCTCAGTTATCATGGCATTTGCTCTATTTAAAAAATTTTCCTTATAAAATCCTAAAGGATACACTGTTTGATAGCTCGTTAACAGATAACAAAAGAACTTCTTATTTATCTTATATTATTAAATATATAAGCACTTCATCCTAAAATATCATTACTTTATCATCCAAATAATCCTCTCTTACTCTCAGTGTTATTATTACCAAACATATATGAGTGTCTTTATTCAAATGATTCAACACAATATCAAACAAAAATAAATAGAAAATCAAACTCAAGAATTTTCTCTTTTCTTCCTTAAAATTCTAAATATTTCCTAGTTTCAATTGATAAAATTATTTTATGCATATAGTTATATTAATTATACATATTAAGTAAATCTAAAAATTATTCTAAGTACTATCTAAAAGACTAATTAATAACAGTTAATAACCATTATAATTTAACTATGTAAGGTTTATTTATTACACTATTTTGAGCTACTTAATAGCTTAGTAATAATATACTACTTACAAACCCATCCTTATATAAATAAAAGGGATTTTTAAAGATACTTACAGTTACATTTCACAAAAATATTTGCTATCTTAAAACTCTAACTTTAGATACAATACTTATATTAGTAAATGAACAAATAAAAAGAAAGCTTGGATATATTGATAGTCTATTAATTTAAATCTTATAGTAAGATTAATAGTGATTGATAGATTTATAAACATACTTCTATCTTTAATTTAACTTATTTTTAAGTTAAGTGTTTGAGAAATTTTGTCTCAATTTAAACACCTAGTATTTAAAACTTGCTTAATAAACTTAAGCTATTAACTTGTTTTTGCTTACTTTAAATCTAAAAATAACTAATTGATCATTAAATTTTAAGTACTATTAAATCCTTTATTTCTTCTGCTCTCTTTTAAACTTATAATATCCACATTTTTTAGAATATCTTAAGAGCGAATTATTTCATAAGTTTGAAAGACTTCTAATTATACAAGTCTAGAAAATGTAAATGATATTAACTTATAAATCCTATTAAAAACCCAGAAGTATGAATCTATTTCTAGAAACAGTATAACTTACCCCTTTCTTTATAAGATTTTACTTAATGTTAGAAAATTATGAGACCTTGTATAGTCTTA
Source organism: Loxodes magnus (assembly GCA_946699065.1). Taxonomy (NCBI): domain Eukaryota; phylum Ciliophora; class Karyorelictea; order Loxodida; family Loxodidae; genus Loxodes; species Loxodes magnus. Next base: position 366,793 of record CAMPDV010000068.1, on the reverse strand, counting down.
AAGATAAATAGCTAAGACAAACCTTCTAGTAATCTAACTTAAAGCGATTATTTTAAATGCTCCTATAGATATCAGCTGTTTAAACTTAATCAGTTAGACATTGCTTTATCGAAAGGTTCTTTGATATTGCTAAGCTTTGCATTTAGTTGGGATGTATTGAGTATACTGATGCTTCTATAGATTCATTTAAATATAATATATATTGCAATAGTCTCATTCTTATCTATTATTTATAGCACTCTTATATTAAAAAGGTTGTTCCAATTTTTAATCCTCAATGATTGCTTTTAAAACAATATCTAAATATCTTTCTAACGAAACTTGCAAAAATAAATCTTTTAAGCTAAAAAAAGGGGTTTTGATATAATATACTAGTCAAGGAAACTAGTAAGGATGTAGATATTTAAAGATAATCTTAAATAAGATAAAGATGCAATAACTAAAACACATATAAATAAAGAATCTCCTTAAGCTTCTCTTTTATATCAAGCTAATTAAAATAAAACACTTAAAATATAAAAAGCGAAATGCAAGTAACTAATTAATCCATAAGACTAGATATCGCTTATAAATCTAAATTAAGCTAGCTTTTATTAATCAATGGAAATACTTTCCTATTTTGAGAAAGGCAATATGAAATAATAAATCTAGCTTACTAAATAAGAAGATTAAACTAATATAATATCACTTTAATATTAAGCTTCTGAAAGTTCTATGTAGTATTAGATATTTAAAATAAAGGTATTATTTGCTTATTTAATATAATCTAAATCATCTTATGAAAGAACTAATACTCTAAGTATTAAATTGGCTTAGACTAAGCAAAAAAGATAAATAGATTTGAATTATTCCTATAGAAGGTACAAGCAAAGAGTTGCTGAATAGAAGGCTAAATAGATAGAATATAAGTAGAGTTAAGGGACTTTATAATTAAATAGTAGTAATAAAATTAAGGTGATAAATAGGTGATGCTTTAATTGATAAATAAATATGCAAGCTTAAATTGAGTGTGATATTTGCTTTGCAGAGTTCGACCCTACAAATCATATTCCAAAAATTCTACATTGCGGACACTCGCTTTGCATTCTTTGCTACACCAAGATTTATGAGAATTCAAATTAAGTGACTTGCCATAAATGTATGAAAACATTTGTTGAATCACCAAAAAACGCTATCACCAACTATGGATTGCTTGAAGCATGTACTAGCACTAAGAAACCTTAGGAAGAATGCTCTTTGCATTAGCTTCCTACTATTTTCTTTTGCTTTGATCATGGATAATTAATTTGTCATGGCTGTACATTAGGAGATCATTGTCCTCCTTGTCATGTTAAAGACTCTAGAAATGCCTATAAGGAAATGCTTCCTAAATATTCAGATTTGTTTGAAAAAGTGTGCTAGGAGTAAAATAAGCTGATATCTATATAATCAGAGGTGTATAAGACGATTCAAGATGCAAGCGAGTAGTTACAGACTTTTACTTAAGCAGTTGATTAACAAGCTGAGCAAATGATTCAATTCATTAAGCAGCAAAAGTAAAAAGTCTAGAAGCAAGCTAAAGATATGGTTTAAAATCATATGCATAGGTTTACTACAGACCTTTAGAGACTATCAAGCCTAATAGGTAATCTCTAAGAAGTCTAAGAGATGTAGTAGGAGCAATAAAAATAAGACCTTAAGTCTCTTCTTATGAGAATCCAAAAAGCATAAAAGTTCTTAGCCGAAGCAAATAAAGAAATGTTTGAAGTTCCTCAGTTTGAGGTTGAACTTAAGTTAGTTGATAATAATGTTCTTGAAAAAATAGGCTAAGTTTGAAATTTCCGTATACAGGAAGAAAAAATTCAATAAACAAACGGAGAATAAAGTAAAGTGGAATCAAATATGCAAAGGATGTAATTTGGGCAGTTGAAAAATTCTTTTATAGAGATTAAAAAAAGAAACTTGAAGTCCTGTATTGCAATGAACGTCATTCATACGGAAGGACTAAATATGTACATATATATTTCGTAAGAAAGACTTAATAAAAAACTTGAAGGCAGAAACTTGACATGATAATAAGCTGAGGATAAATATGAATTAATCATTTTTACAATTGACGCAAATAATAATCATCAATACAAGGGATCGTGGAAATAATCTTCTTAAACTTACGAAGAGACTGTCAAATGTTGTCCACATACTAACTTACTCCTTTAGCTTGCAGGTTTCCGCAATGAAACTTCATTTATATTAGTAACAAAAGTAATGCGATGCTGATCCTAATATTTTTCAGATTTACAGTAGGGAGTTTTGGTTGATTTGGAGAATGGAGCCTAATTTAAACTTACTTATGATAACAAGCAAAAGAACTCGAATTCTTAGTGATATGTAATGAACGAAAATAAGAAGTATTAAGCTTATCCCAAAGGGATTAGCATTGAACTTGAATAAGCATATTTAAAGAATCAAAAGCAATGCGAAATTAAGGTAAGTTAAAGCTTGCTTAGCAAGAAAACTTATACTGTTACTTTTGAAGACATGATACAGAGGGATAAAACAACATCTAAAAGTGTATATAGAGTAGATGGTATTCTTTTCCCTCCAAAAGGTTATGTGATGATAGGGCCTAAACAAAATGTGTGTAATTTCTTAAATAAAATATTGTAAATGACATGTATTATGCTAAGTATTAGCTACTATTATTGCTTACTCAAATCCTTATTAAATCTATATTTATCTTCTCCTTTCTACTCAAATCTATCTTCTTTTACTAGTAAGTTTCGGTTAATAAAAAGCAAAGTTTAAAATTTTCTAGTTAATTTGGTAAGTGGAGGGATGTATTCATATTATCAATATTATATCTTACTTTTAATTCAATATCACAGTCACTTTTCTTATATTTATACAACTCAATTTTATTCATTTTACACCTTTTTAAATACCTATCTAATTTTGATTATTAGGTTTCAATAATAGAATAAAATAAAAGGCATAAAGACAATATGCATTAGTCAATATTATAAGAGCAGTAGAGTTATATAGAATCATTATCTAATGCTAGATACTGAATATATTTAGTTATCTAAATCGCTGGGTCTCATTTTAGCAGATTACAAAAATGTAAATGATCTACTTGCTCAAAATCTAGAATGAAGAAGCTAACTAGGAAAACAAAAGTAAGAAAGTTTAAACTATTTAGTCTATTTATATTTTATTAATAAAATACATGCATTTGCATAAAACTTTACTGTTTACTTAGTTTATTATACCAGGACTTCAAACTAAGCTCTCTTAAGATTAAATTACTTCCAATTCGTTCTTCAAAATATTATACTTTTTATCCCTAACATTCATCAGGTTAAAATATATCTGCTTTACTTTTAATTTTTGCATCTTAGATATAAAATTAATGATTAATTAGCTTTATCTTAATTAGCTTAGGACATCTCTTCTTAATAAGGATAAATGTATTTAGCATGCTTTACTTTTCTAAAATATGATAAGATGATAGAACAGTATGATTTAAGAGTTTAGTTAGACAGGCATTCTTTTCCTATAAATAAGCAAATAAAAAGAGTAAAAATTACAATAAAAGCTACCATTATTGCATGCTTCTATTATCAAATTTAACTCTCTATCAACTTCATATTAGCATTCCTTTAAAGTTAATAAGCATTGCTTCTTAGTTTTATCCATAAATGTAGAAAAGAAGGGATAAGGAGATTCTAAATTTGGCTTTGAAATAGATAGAAAATTTGATAATAAATGTAAGAGAGAATGACCAAGAAAAAATCAAAGTTAGAAAGCCTAGTATTATATAATATTAGCTAATGGTAAAATTAAACTCCTTTATGCTTAAAAATAGAAACCTTAATGCTATACATTAACCATTAAGACTAGGATCTCTTATAGTTTCTAAAGTAATATATTTTAATATATAGAGATAAGGAAAAAGCATTAAGACTGAAATAATGTTTTGACTCTTAAGTTTAGATTACTTTTTTGAAAAATATAAAAGGTTAGCTAAGAAGTCCTTTGTCATTAATAAATTGTTCGAGTTAGTCAGCCATTAACAGTATATTATAAATGAAAGGTTTCAGTTTAGTCATTTTAATAGTTCTTATCCACTAGACTTTCTAATAGGATTTTGCTAATACCGTTTCAAGTCATACTAATATAGAAAGATATGTTACTTCTAGAAAAAGATAACTATAAGATAATAGCCCTGAAATAAGGAATTATATTGAATAAATGGACTAACGCTGTCCTTAGTTTACTTGTAATAAAACGTCTTTAAAAGGTTAGTGTGCAAGTCGTAAAGGAATAGAGAGTGATGAAGTATAACTCTATTCATGTGGGGAAGGATTGAGTTGTGATCTTATGTAAACTCACTTTTTAACTAAAACGATGAAAGATTTCGTCTAGGACGGGCATTCCTTCTTTTAAATCTAGAAAGAATCTTCCCTAGATATTCTAAAAGTCCGTATTAATGATTGAAGTAAGTCTATTAACGCATAATTCTATGCATCTGAAAGTTAATGTAGCGAAAGAGAAATGTTTAGTACTTCTAATTAGATTCTAGAGTAGTTTTGGTATATTCTCCTTTCTATTGATGGTAAATAGGATATCAATTCAGTGTAAGATACCATTTGTGAATCAGAAATAGATTTTTGTAGTTCTAGGGATTAAATTCCATTCAGCAAAACCCCTGCTTAAGAGTGTATAACTGTAAAAGACTGTCCTTATGTTATTCCTAGTAATATAAATAGAAAAACCTTTGGAGTTGCAAAAGGGTTTTAAGGAATGACTGGTTAAGGTCCTGCTTCTAACTAGGAAATTAACATTTATAGCAAAAATGAGGAAATTCCTAATGAAGAGTATGGATAATGTGACTGTGGATTTGAAGGAAAACGAAGATGTTCCCTTACATTAGGCGATTAGTATTATTGTAGTTTTCTTAACCAAGTTTGTGCTTATGCAAGAGGAAAGAGAAGCTTTGAAGACAAGGAAATAAAAGAAAATATATATTTAAGTTTTTTCTACCACAAGATACAAGAATTACCTAAGTGCTGGAGAGCTTCATTTTCAAGACACAACTGGATTTGCAAGTATGTAGGTTGTGCTTGAGAACTTATATATTTTCTTTAAATTAGTGAATTATTAATGGGTGCTTCATGTATAAATGAATAAACTCCAAATAGTGATAACTAGCTATATATCAACCCAATCAAGAACAAAGAGGTAATACATCAAGGACTAAACTTCTACCATTTATTGTATTTCTGTGCTTAAGAGCTCAAAATATAATTGCAGATTCCTGAAACTATACTCATGTGATAGCATTAATGCTGCTTTCTTTACACTGACTAGAGTTAATATCTAAGGATTTAGAAGGATATTGATGAAAAATAGTTCCTCTCAATTTTAGAGGTTTTTGAGACTAAAAATGCTGATTGTTCCGATTATGTCCCTTTAGCTATTATTAGACTTCCAAAGAAAGATGAAAAAGAAGATTGATGCTGACCAATGTTTAAGAAGGAAGAAGTAATACAGGTATGAAAGCTATGTAGAGGATTAGATTTAAAAGGATTTATATAAAGATATATTTACCCTGAATAAGACTTTTGTGTAGTAATTAGAAGCATTCTTAATAGGGGAGATTTGAAGTTAAAGACATTATGTAACAGCAGGGCTTTTTAATCAGCTTGGAAGCTTAAGGGGATAATTTAAAATGAAGTATTCAACTGATTTAAGAAGCTAATCCAGCTAATTTAGGCAAACTAACAATAATTTGATTAGTTCTTGTAGTACAACCAACTTAAATTTTACCGAGAGCTTTATTGCATAATTTCCAATTAGGAAAAAAAGTACTTATAATTTGACATAGAGTAAATAAATCAAAATAAGCAAAGTATAAGTCTCAACATGCAATAGCTTCATGGTATTCTTGAGAAAGTGGCTAACTAAGGATATTAAATAAATAACTTAACTGTGGATTTCATTTAAGATTACAAAGGATGCATTTACTTTATAGGAGTTAAGAAATACGAGATATCACAAAAGGTAAATACAAGATCTATTAAGAAGAAAAAGATTTTGCCAAATAATAGCTTTAAGGTAATTCGCAAAGTAGACATGGATATGAATTAAAAGCCTATTTAGGACTTTCTACAATATAATAAAAATAACATAGATTTGAAGCTGAAGAGTATTAACTTTTCAACACAATAAAGTATTAACTCAAGCAAAGAAGAAAGTCAAATCAACAAAAAAAAGATAAAATGATAAATTCCAGACCTAGATTTTTCTAAGTTAAAAAAGGATACAGTTTCCATAGCAAATAGCACTAATAATTAGAAATCTAACTTTAAAATAAAGAAAAAGAAGAAATCTATGAAAAATTCTGTTAGTGTAAATGATATGAAGAAAGAATCACTTAAACATTTACCAAATATAGAAGTTAAAAACACAAATATTCAGGAATAGTAAAGCTCAAATTTAAATTCTTAAAAGCGTTTTTTTTAGGATAGTACTACTTTAAACGTTAATAAATAGTAGTAGAAACCCTAAGAAGAAAATGAATAAGATAAAAAATAATAGGATTAATAGTATTTAAGATTAAATAGTGGAAATTCCCATAAAGCGAAAAGTAGACTTAATTAAACGTTTACAGTGGAGAAGAAGAGCAACCAATCTTATGTTTCAATAAATGTGTAAGGATAAAGTACAAGAGGAACAAAATTAGTCCAGCTGCCTGATATAAACAAACGAAGAGGATCAATAGATGACTATTTACATTAGAAGTTTAGCAAGCAACTTTAAATATAGCAAGTGTCAATATTTTTAATTAGTTTTAACTTCTCATGATAGATTTCCTTATGGGTCTTTTAACTAATTATACCTCTTACTTTTTCATGTTTACCTTATTAGACTTTGAGTAGATCCATACTGATCTCTGTAAAATCATTAAAGTTAAGTAAATTTTTGAAAATGCCATAAGAATAATAGTAAATGGATTAAGCTCTAAGAATAATCACTGAAACTATTTTAAGAAAGAGATGTAAGATTGGCAAGCGAAGAGAAAAAACTTACTAATTAGAGAAGAACAAGCGTCTAAACTTCGACTATTAGGTAATGCAAAAGTAGATATTATGCTTTTATATATATTTAAATATTAAATAATGTAGTATTCATACAGCAGATATGTATAAGTTCCCTTTTTTATGGAAATAAATAAAACAAATTTTTAATTAATTGCTAAAGTTATATTTTAATGGAAGAAAAAATTATCACTTGAACAGATCTGATCCTTTTAGTTTTTTATCAATCAATAGATAAAACTGAGTCATGCCTTCGAAAAAATGAGTAGGTTGAGAATTGTGAAGTATTCTAGAATAATCGGTAAAGTTATCTATTTTCATCAATTATTCAAGTTCTTTAATAAGAACTTTCAGATCCTTAAATTTTTCTCAGTTGCCTAATTCTAAACTCTGAAAATAAGTTTAGTTTATTTGCTTGGACGTACATTTTAGTCCAAAAAATATCTGCAAATGAGTCTGAGATGATGACTCTCGATTCTTATAAGAATATCCAATAGTTCCATTTTTTTATTTATATAAATGAAAAAGAAAAATAGTGAGACCATACTGGACCGTTCATTTTACATCAGGTAAAACAATTGAGATATTGTTTAGTTCCTATTTTTTAAGATAATGCATTCTTAGCCAAAATATAATTTAATAACTCCCTCTAGAAGAAAATATTAGTTGTAGGATTGCTGATTTACTAAAATAATGCTGCCTCTGACTTTTCTTATCGAGATAATTTTTACCTTCTTAATGACTAATTTATGCAATACATATAGAATTATATATTTAATAAGATTATAATTTTTAATCCTTTAGATCAAAGGAAGCGAAGAGATATAATTTGGCTAATCTTATTTATATTCAATATAATAAATTCATTAATATGTATTTATTATTTGATAGGGGAGAAATAAGCTTATCATATATGATTTTAAGCTGCTTTTGATTATTAAATAATACTTTCTTCCTTCGTCAACTAACTAGATTTCGTAACACTATTATCTACTCAATATAAAGCCTATGAAACAGTTAATTTTATTAGATAGTCCAAATTTCTGACTTTTCTGTCTTTTTTATTGCTTGATTTGATGGGAGCAAATTGAACCTAGTATAAGAGGGATAAAAATTCGATATAAAGATTAGGAGATTGAAGATAGTTAATGATTATAAATGAATTTAAAGAATTAACTAAGATTTTCAAGTTCAAGTGAGGTTAAAGCTTTTCTCTATATCATTCTATAACTAAGCCTATATTCTAATGAATTAGTTGCTTATCCATTTGTCTGAAGGGCTCAGCTTGTTATAATCTATGATTACTCTTTGTAAACCCATCTAATCCTTTTCTCTTATTTTCTCTATTATCTATTACAAAATTTTTTCTTCTCTCGTACCTTAAAAAGAAGGGTCTTAGTCTATAAAGATATCTAAGTTTTACTCAACTCCAAGAATATCGTTGATTGAAATAAAAAGCAAAGCTGCTTTGAAATAAATGTTTTTAACAGAGTATTTAGTAGTGTGATGCCTTAGATAGTTCTCTGCTACATCCTTATAGATCTATATTTAAAAAGTACTTGAATTGCTTTTTTAACTTCATCTAAATTAGGGGCTTCTAAAGTACTAAGATCTGCTGCTTTTAAGTAGCATTCACATGCAGTTGTATCTGAATTTTCCTTCGCAAATCATTCTCCTGCTTTCTAAAAGTTCTAAGCTGCAAGCAGGTAGAATAAATCCTTTTCGTAAAGCTCAGCTGCTTATTACCTGTGTCTTGCAGCAGTTGCATAATTTCCATTTACAGCCGAAATTTCGCTAGATTGCATAAAATACTCAGTTGCTTAAAAAGTGTTGATCTATTTAATGTCTATAGCAGCTTAATAAATATAATGAGCAGCACTAGTGAACTGATTTCTGCTCAATTCTACTTAACCTGCTTTAAAATAAGCCTTTGAACTTTACTCGAAATCTCTATCAAGTTTAAAATTAGTTGCTGCCTACTTGAAGTATTAAACAGCTTCATCCAGTCTATCTTCTTTACTACTGAACATCTTTTTAAAAATATTAGGTTGCAGCTTGTTAATAGCTAGCTAATAGAATTAATTGGCTTGAACGGAGTATTAGCTTTAATTAGGTTTATTGCTCTTTTATCCAAATTTCGAACTTTCCATTATATATCAAATTTATTTAGCTAGTAAAGCTCATAAATAACTAACAGGCTATTAAATATAAAAGCTAAATGGCTTCCTATTTTAAGAAGGATGCAAGGAACTTTATTTAACTGACAAATTTATAATTAATACATTTGGAGATTTAAGAGTTATAGTTGGTCATTAAATAGAAAAGCTGTCTTGGAATAAAACTATTTTCCTGCTTCTAATATTATACTTGGAAACTGAGGCTTGTTAACTGAATCAGGGAAATGCTAAGTTTCCAAACAAATCGCGCTACGCTACATATATTTTTCCCCGTTTTTTCCTTGGACTCCATTTAATCAATTAGAGGTATAAACTTAGATACAAGGCTCTGTTGTATAGACATTAAGAAAATCCTATTTATTAGGACTGACTAATTTGGCTGCAAATTCAAATTAATTTTCTGTTGATTTGCTAATCACAAAGTTATGATCAATACCTTTCGTTACTTCATCTAATAGTTTTCCGTTTTAAGTCTCTATAATTCTTTCTTCTGTAAAATCTAAGGGAGAGCCTTTAACTACTTAAATTTCACCTGTAGGAATACAGTTAGTATTTACTGGTGTATAGCTATCAGCATTTAAAATTAGATAATGATCCAATATACTTGGTTTACCTTATCCAAGTAAATTGAAATATGAATGATTAGTAAGGTTTATAGGAGTATTTTGGTCACATTAAGCAAAGAACTCTAAATCAAGTTAATTTTTATCTTATCATAGCGTGTAAATTACACTTACAGTCAAATTTCCTGGATAACCTTCATCTCCATCCAGAGATTGGCATTTTAACTCTACTTTTGTCAGTTCTTTAAGAATTGTCATACTTCAATTTAATTTAGCAAGTGCTTTTTAGCCTCCACCATGAAGATGATTAGTTCCACTATTTTAAAGTAAGCTAAATTACTTTCCATCTAAAACAAATTTTCCTTAGTCAATTCTATTACAAACTCTTCCAACTATACATCCAAAATGCCTATTTTTACTCCAATCAGCATATTCTTCTGCATTATCAAATCCTAAAACAATATCTGGTGAATTCTAAAAGCATCCTACTTTTAAAGTTTATAGAGTAGCTCCATAAGAGATGATAGTTGCTTGAGTATTAAGTTAATTTTTTAAAGTATACTTATAAACAGTCTAGTTATTTACTTATCCAAACTCTTATATATTTAAACCTTCCATTTATAGAAGCTTTCTAAATAAATATTTCTATCTAATACTAATTGCCATACAAACTTACTATTTATGATATTGATAGTATTCAAAGGACTATAAATGCATATTATATCTATTATCTTTTATTGGCTAATTATACACCAAACAGCTTCATTAATAAAGTAGCTTATTTTACCCTAGCTTTATTAATAGCGTGTAGTGCTTAAGTTTACTCTAAATCGAAGTTAATATTTAAAAGTGTTTTTACTACCTAATTCTCTCTTCTCCCTTATTAATACTACTCCTTTAAGCTAAAAAGTTTATTTTTTCTACTGAAAGTCTAAATGAAGTTCACAAGTAACTTCTTAAGCATTCTTTATTGCTTAAATAAATAAAAAGATTCAAACTAAGTTAGTTAATACACTATTTCTATAAAACTGCTAATTTGAAGGGCTTCATTTATAATACAGTTTGTACTCTTACGTTTATAAATAAAAATTAAACTAACAACAAACTAAATTGCAACAAGTCAGAAATTAAAGTTATCTAATTTAGTATGCATGGAAATTGATTTCAAGGTATACTCTATATAAGTCTTTAAAAATGTTGATAAAGAGTAATTTATTAAAGAACACAGAGTAATTAGTAGAATATAATTAAGATTTATTCCTTAAAATTACTTTTTTTTTAAAAAAAGGTTAGCTAAAACTAATAGCTAAGGAAGTAGTAAATCCAATATCTTGGTATATTTAGCATTAGGATATAGATGAAGCTAAATAACTTTACATCTTGCTTGTTTTAAAGGAAATATTTTTATTATTTATTACGCGTGATGATAAAATTATTTCTAACTTACATCAAAAAAATATTATTAAATTTAGAGACATTTAGAGTATTTAATTCAGCTAAAGGATTAAGAGATAAAAATTTGAATAAAGATGAATATTCATTATTTAAAATGCGATTTAGACTTAAATGGAATTAAGTGTCTATATGCAAATAGCCATACTAATTTTTAGCAACTTCAATATCTTATTATAGTAGTATAAAATTAGCTTTCCTATATTTAAATTAATTATAAAGCTAAGTGTTATTTTTAAAGTAGGGTTTGTTTAAATACTTTCTAAGAGAATCTATTTATTCATAATACCTACTGACAATATATTTAATATAACTCTTATTTCCAAAATATTTTCTTTTGTTCTAAGATTAAGATTATTATCTAATTCTCCTACTTTACTAACTCTAAATTTAATTACTCTTTAAAAATATTTCAAACTTGCATTTAAAAGTAAGCGTTTAAAATAATTATTACATGTAGTATCTAAAATTTAGACATATCCATTGCAAATATCATAGTAAATTATGATTCTCATAACTATGTTATTTAAATACAATTTCTTCATTTTAGAGTGGGTTAAAGTATTTTAATTATTTTAGCAAGTTTACTGAAATCTATAGAAATATATAATAAATAGAAATATCTCTCACCTTAGATTTGTTCAAATTCCTGCTTTATTATTAATCATTTATTATTTCTTATATATGTATGTCATTTTCACTTAGTAATTAAAAACTTGAGTCTAAAATTTTCAATGTAGTAGCTTAATCTTAATCTTATAAATTAATTTAATTATATCACTTTAGTCCTTCATTAAATGTAGTCAATATTCCTAGTTTTTCTATTTTAAATATAAATGTCGAAATATTCTAGCATCTTTTTAAATTAATTTAGTTTTTATTTGTTTAGTTTATTTTCTTATGCTTAACATGATGATGAAATATAAGTTATAGCTTACAATTAAATTGTAGAATATTTTAATTCTTTTAACTTTATTTTTTCTTTCTATTCCTAAATTTTAGTACTTATTTTAACTATTATTACCCCTAAAGATTTTAATTTATAATTTCTGAATCCTTTACATCTCTCTTAATACTAATGTATCAACCCAAATTATTATTGCCTTCTTACTATTTGCATATAATAAATTTCTTGATTGTTTTCTAAATTATTATCCTTAAGCCTTATTAGCTCCTTTTATTAAAATTTAAGAAGTTTTGCTTAAAGACTTAGTAGCTATCAATATCGGTGAAGCTTCCATTATTTTAAGAAAGATTAGTAGATATGAGTGTGATATACTAAATACCTTTTTACCCTAGCTTTATATTTCTTGGATACTCTAAATGCATATTTATTGCGCTGAATTGAAGTTAGCACAAATTATATAAAAGACAATACTTATCGCATAATTTTATCTCAGTTACATTATTTTTCCTTTTAATATCTAAACATTGGGAAAGATTTTTCATTCAATTTTATCTTATAATCTCTCTTTAGAGATTCAGCTATAAATAACTAAAGCTATTACTTTGATTAATTATAAGTTGACCCTTATAATTGTACATAGTATTAAGTTATTCTGCTAGATTTATCTGAATTAAAAGGTTTTTATCTCAACATAATAAATTAAATTATTTAAGTATAATTTATTCTTTACTTAGTCCTTCTGTTAAGTAATCACTTAATTATAGCTAATATCAAGATTGCTTTATAAGCATATTTAACATTAGTACATTCATTTGCATGTAGACATAGTTATTAAGAATAGATACATAACGAAAATATAAGAAAAGTAGACTTGATAGTAATAATTTGTATAGCTTTTTAATTTATTTAGCATAAAAAGCTTAAATATTATGATAGTTCTGGTTCTTATATTTAGTTACTTGATTCTTATGAGATCTTTAAGAATAATTATCTAGAAAGTGTTTATATTAGAAACGTCTTTGGATGAAGACTATTTAAACTCTTATTCTTAACTTTTATCATTTATTTGTTGTTGATTCATTACTAGATTTAGCTTAGTGAGATTAATAGCTACAAATAAGAAATCTGTTATGCAAAATTTGACTTTGTATATGAGAAGTATTAAGTTAAGAGTTAGAATCAGATATTAAGTAAAAGTAAACTGAATCAAATATTAAATTTGGCCTTCAATTTGTTAGTAGTATTGATAACCTCGTTTGCTTCTATAATAGGTAAGTCTGCTTCCTTTACAGGTCTATTTAGTTTCAGTTTGTTGTTGATTACAAGTAATGGATTAGCCTTTTCCAATACAGCTGGATTTATGCTAACTCCATCTAAATATTATTGCAGTAAAGACTTGAAAAACATATTTTCTTTTTCTAAATGCTGCTTCTGTTTAACTATTGCAAGGACATCAAGCTATATTTTGTTGAACCTTTTCTAAAAATTTTTTAGAGCTTGGAGATCGTAAAACTACTTAAGTTCAAATTCATTATTTTTTGCAATAAATATTTACTCTTCTTCTAAGCTACCTGGATCATTTTCATACCACGGATTAACCTTTTCACTTTCAGTTTCATATTTTCTACAGAGTTCTGCTAAGGAGAGTATGTTTTAACCTGTTTCTATTTCCTCAGTAAGATTTTTAAAGCAATTTTATACATTCTCATTTAGAAGGTTTAACTTTTGAATTCCATCACTTTAGAATTTATTCATTTTAGATTTTATCTCTCTATATTATTTACCAACTCGTCTACCTTCTTATTCAAGGGCCAAATTTCTTTATTTACCTTCAGTTTCTATGTAATTAGTCTTCTACTTCCAATGATTTAATTGTTCTCTATAGCTTTCCTTTCTTTTGCTCTCTGTCTCTATTTTTTTCTAGTTATCTTAGTTTTAGTGGAAAAGTTCTTAGTAATTTGATTGCTTATCTTAAGTATCGTTTATGTACCTCTGCAATTAATGGGCAAATTTCATTTCAGTAGAACTTATTTTCTCTTTAATTTCACCATCTATAGCTGTCTTCATTTCATCCTTTTTAGTCTTCCTTTCTTCTGTATAGCTTTCATGCTACATTCTGCTTTCTTCTTCCTTTGCTTGATCTAAATTCTTAACGAAATCCATAATATCCTCAATTTCCTTTTTCTATAACTTAAAACATTCATCAATTTCGGATCGTTCTTCTTCAAACTCTTTTTGTATAATCGTCATATCTTTCAAAGCTTCTTAATCCAAACCAAGAAGTCTAGCTTACTAGAGTTCGAAAAGCTATTACACAGTAAAGAAGTGATTTCTTAATGCCATTATATATTACTCATCCGCTTCTTCCAGATCTCTATCTAACATTTAAATCAAGGCATCTTTACTGTCACATTCTCTTTCAAAAGTTTGCTAATAAATTTCGATAGAGTCTTAGAGTCAATCTATCTTAGCTAGTCTCATAACTCTGGTCCAAATAGTAAGTAGTTTCTATTTATTAAGCTTAGTAATAGTCTGCTCCTAATTAAGTTTGTTCTTCAATTCTTTACTTCTTTACTTCGCAGCAGCTTGCATATTATCTCTTTCCTCCTAGGTCATCTATAGCTAAGCATACTTATCCCTTTTCACCTCTCTAATCTTAGCAGTTTTAGTGTTAATATCTCTTCCTTTCAAAGATTTACCTAACAGAACCATTTGACTGATTATAACTTTAATTCTTAAAGAGTGGTAAATTAATATTAGAAGAGTGTGCTAATATTCAATTAAACCCTAAGTAGCTTACAATACTATTTTAGCTTCTAACTTAACTCAAATTTCTATTACAACGCTTACTTTTTAAACTCACTCTCATTAAAATTTCCTTATCATGTAAATTTTTACATTCAACGCTATCTAATTAGCCTGAATACTTAGTTAAGCTACTAAATATCTAATTAAGTTACTAAATAACACTAACATACTTAGCAAGTAGGAAGGATAAAAAGTAGTAAAGATAGCTAAGTAGCAAAGCTTTGGTACTAAACTAAAGTGAAATTTAAAAGTAATTTAGAATTTTCAATGTCAGAACTTAAAGAATTGAAAGGAGATTTTATAGAATAGTCAGTCCAAACCTAAAGAAGTACTTCAGATTTACATATTAAAGCTGACAACTCGATATAGTAAATAAAGAAGATAGATATAAGTGATATAATGTCTTAGGATCATCTTTCTATTAATATTGAGAATAGCTAGAACGAAGCGACTTAAGATTTTCCAGCTATTACTAGTCAAGAAAATTTTGCTTTGGAAAAAGGAAATATAAGATAATCATAAGGTACATGAAACTTTGAAGGAGTTTCATGAGGTGCTTTTAAGAAATTTAAGTAGTAAAATAAGCCTGTAAAAAAAATGACCCTAGATTTTCATACAAATCAAATGCAATAAAACGTAGGATATTTATATAATGATAAAAAGGAAGGATTTAATATATTAGAAAAGGCTTTATTAAGTAAGGCTGAATAGCATCGAAAAGCTAAAAGGATATATAAATATGACAGTAATAAGATAAGTCAATATGAAAAATGCGAGTGCTGTGGTAATGTTATAGGTAAAGAAACTTTTGCTCTTTGTTGTAATTTGAATGAACTAGCTGAGTTAGGCGAAGGTTTCATTTTGTATTTTATGCTAATGAAATATTTAATTTATTTATTAACTATTGCCTTTTTCCCTTTTGGACTAATAATGTGTCTTTGATGTTGGATTTAAGGTGAATAATATATTCCCAATAATGTTTCAATTAAAGAAATATACAAATTTATTGAAATTTACAGTTCTGTTGGAAATTTGAAGGAATAGCAAATTCCATGATGATTTGGTCTTTTTCACTTGATAATAATTATAATCTCTATATCTGCTTTTGCTTACTTCAAGTTCTTCTTTAAGAAAAAGATGAAGGAGATAGATGAAGACACTATAACTCCTAACGACTATACAGTTTGATTTAGAAATTTAAATCCTAACTACGAAAAATTAGATTTCTAGTAATTTCTGGATACGATCATGTATGAAGGCTAAAAACTTGATGTAATTAAGATAAATCAGATTTACTTTATACACAACTAGGTTTAATTCGCTCGTCTTTAATAAAAATATCTAATAAAGTTATAAAAAGCTAATGAGCATTCTCATAATAAAAGGAATAAGAAGGAATCAAGATCTTGCCTCTGTGCCTTCTTTAGTAAAAAAGATCCTATTTATTATCAAGCGAAGCTAGACATTCTACATTAAGAATAAATTGAATCAAATCAAAAAATTAACTCTAGTAATGTAAAGCTTAATGATTAGAACCTTATATAAATAGGCTAGGCTTTCGTTACTTTCAAAACTTAAAGTTAAGCAAGGTTTGTAGTTCTTCATTTAAAAAGAAATAGATTATTTAGGTTTTTAAATAGAATTAAGAAGAAAACAGCTGGTCCTAATAAATGGGATGTAATTGAAGTAAAAAGAGCGCCTGATCCTACTGACATTTGTTGGGAAAATTTAGGCCTTTCTTTTAGAAATAAATATAAAAGATAAGCTTATACATGACTAGCGACTCTAGTAATTTTAACTGCGAATTTCATCTCAATCTATTTGATATAGATTTGGCAAAGTAACTCAGAAAATTCTTACATTATATGAAATTTAACTGGTTTCGTAGTAATTTGGATCTCCTAAATAACTAAAATAGTTATATCACATTTGAATGATTATGAGAAGCATGCAACCATAACTTCGTACAACGTAAATTTAACAGTGAGAATTACAATGATTCAGCTTTTAAGTTCTTTTATGATATTTATAGTCTACTATAATCCTAAGAAATGGTTTGAAAATAATAACTTAATTGGTAGTGCTTTCTCTATCATTTGAACATCTGCTACTTTAAACTCTTTGATAGTAGTCATTTCTCCTAAATCAATTTATAAGTGACTTCATAAAATCTATATAAAGAAGAAAATTAAAAAGTTGTAATTTACTTAAGCTGAAGCTAATCTAATATGAGAGGATATCACTTTGAATGTTTCATCTGGATATAGTGAAATATTAAATATGGCATTCTGCTCTTTTATATTTTCCTTTATATACCCTTTAGCTTTTTTAACAGGAGTTATAGGAATAGTAATATATTATTGAATTTCTAAGTATTAACTACTTAGGAAATATTCAAGATCTCCTAAGTTAAACACTGAGCTTCATAACTAAATGTTTTTAGCTGTTTACATGATAGTTATTTTATACAACATTTCTGGTATTTTGATATACACATTACTTGAATAGTACTCTGCTAGAATGTTCCTAATTTTTGGTCTTGTGATAAATGTTCTCTTCAGCTTCATTCCTTTTTGTGATGTTATTAAATGAATCAAGAGATTTAAGAATAGGCATTAGGGTAACAGTTAATAAGCTGGTGACTATGATGAGTGAAAGAAATTTGACGAGGTTAAGTTCCATTATCAGACATAATGCATATTCTTCCAAAATGTAACATGTTAAATATATAGGATTATGATAGAGCTAACCCTGCTACTTATAGTGAGGGATGGAAATGGTTTATATAGCATATAAGTAATTTTATTTATACAAACTGTAGAAAATAATTAAGATGTTTAGTCACTAATCAATAACGAAATGAACTAATAAATTTAGTAACAGGAAGAGTTACTAAAGAATAACAACTTTTAAACTACTATTAACCAATATGTTACTCAAACTAACCATAAAAATAAAAAAAGCTAAAGAGATAGCATTGGCAATTAGGCTTTTAGGTAGAGAAGATAGGGGTTTATGCTTAATAATAATTTGCTAAATATAAATAAAAACTTAAACTCAATTATGTTAAAAGAAGATTAAAGTAAAGGAAATTAAAAACTTCCGTTTTTAGACTTCTTAATTAAAAAAGCCAAAGAAACTGAGAATGAAAAGGAAAGTAAAGTGTAATAGTTTTAGATAAAGAGGAAAATAAGTAATTTTAAAGTGATCATATCATAGTAAAATGCTAATATTTAAAATTTTAACAAGCAAAAGTTTTATGCATAGTGGTGTAAAAATATGATTAGAAACTATATGAATTCCATTAAAGACTAAAACCAGATATAACTAGCTAATACTGTTAATCCTCATAAACCAAAAGAAGATAATGAAAATTAGAAGCAATGACCTCCGAATTTTTTTCTGAAACAAAAGACTGAAAATGAACATTTTAAAGAAAGCGAACACATTTAATAGTCAAACAAATTTTAAAATGAATAGAAGATTAGTAATTTGGTAACCGCATAGAATAGTTATACTCAAGAAGTAAATACAACAAAGGTAAATGAAGAAACAATTCAAATTGATTCGAACAAGAATTTTCTATAAAAAAATATGTAAATTATTAAGCAAATCATTACTCTCCTTTTGTTTAACTCTACTCAAACTCTATTTTTTGTTAGCTAATCTTATGAAAATAATATCCATCTATTTGTTTTAATCTGTAGTATCTGCTTTCTATTTTGGCCATACCATTTTAATTTTAATACATATAATAGAAAAAACACTTAAACTATATATCAAATATCACAACTAAAAATTTCTACTGAAGAAAAAAAGTTATACTATTTAAGAGAATGTAAAGTTAGCATTACTAACTAAAATAGTATATAAATCTAATTAAGATTAATATATTGTATTTAAGTCCTTGAAACCAATTTCAGCATAGATTTGTCTACTATTTTCCCACATCAAATAATACATTTTCATCTACTTTAAATCATCTAATATTTGTAAAATAAAGCGGCTATGTAATAGAATTCCTTTAAAGTGTTTTTTATGGCTACAAACTCTCAAATATAATAGAGCTGAAGCATTAAATAATTTAATTCTTTATGAATTAACTTTTTATGATGCTTAATATTAGTAAAATAAGCTAGATTAAGAAGAAATTTAGTAAGTATTATATAAGAAATATAAAGTAATTTAGAATGAGATTTAAATTTTAAGTATCTAGACTTATAATTAACCTTTATATCATATTTTAAACTTTAGAGCTTTAATTATTTTTATACTTGACAGCATGAACATTTATAGGGAATTTTAGATCTAGAAATTAATTTTGCTTAGTTTGTTGGTTTCATTTGGTAAAAGCTTGGAACCTCTTTGTGAACGTCCTGATACTTTTCCTTCAGATCCTTATTCTTATGATGCTAAATGTAGACTTGCTTAAGGGTTATACTCAGACAATCAAGTTCCTACTGAGATATACATTCTTGAATATAACATAGATTTTGGAAACAATTGGAAGAACATATCTTATAATATATTATCTCTCAATCCTACTCCAAGTGTAATTTTAATATCTGAAGCTTCTTATGATTGTTCTGACACTCAAGGAGTATTTGTCCTGGAAGAGATGGCAAAAATACTTAAAATGAATTACGTTTATGTTCCTGAATTTATTGAGTATGATAACTAATCGCCTAATTGTCTTACAGGAAATGGAATTTTAACCAAATTCGCAGTTTAAAACTCAGAAATTATAGTATTCAAAAACTAATGCTGCTGGTTTTCTGGTAGATTAGGCGGAAGAAGTGGAGTGTCAGCTGATCTCCAAATTTTTGATAAAAAACTGAAATTTACTTCAGTTCATTATGAATCAGGAACTGATATTAAGGATTAGATCCAATCTTATGAAATTAGAGTAAATCAAGCAGAAGAAACGTTAATAAAATAAGGGAGCGGTAAAGGCCATATAATTGGTGGTGATTTCAACTCTCCCTTATAATGGTTAGACCCTGTAGTAAGAGTCTTCACTTAAAAAGGATATTAAGACACATTTAGTAGTTTCTGGTTTTGGTAAAGAAGTACGACGTTTAAGGAAGACTATTATATGTGCTTAGATTATATTCTAGATGACACACAATGTGTAAAAGGCACTAAAACATTAGACTGGGAAGGTCTATCAGATCATAAACCTTCTTTAGCCGAATTGGATGAAGATTGTCTTACTTGAAAACTGAATTATTATTTCATTAATCAAGTATAAATTCTTCTAAACATATCTAGTTTAACTTCTTTTGTCAATCTTCTTTAATATACGCCAAGTAATCATTTTGATTCAAAAGTTAATAAAAGAAGTTACAATAGTAATTTTTATAATTATAGTAATATTAAAATAGACTTAGAAAATACAGCTTGCTATAATTATTAAAGTCAGTCTATAGTATAAATAGTACAAAATATAAATATAAGATAAGATAAAAAATTAAAGCAACTAGAGAACTATTTACCATAGAGTTAGACTACAAATTTAATAGTAACTAATTAGAAGATTAAATAGATATCCGTTAGATATTTAAATTTAAAAATTTAGGTGAAAGAAACCTAATCAGCTAATAAGCTTTATAGTATTAAAATATTTGCAACTATTTTGATTTTTACTCTTCTATAAATAAAATGTTTACTTTGTCTAAATTTAATTTATTATTAACTATTAATAATAAATATAAAGCTTACTAATTTAAGTCAATATAAAAGGTATTATATAAACAAAAAAGTTCCTTCAAATTTTTTAAGCCTTCAATTGTTGTATTATTCTTAATTTATGGTATCAAAATACTTAACCGATCTAAATAAATTATTTACTCATTAAATTTATTAACCAAATAATAACTTCTACGATGAGATGAGAAAAGATAAAATAAGCTTACAAAAGCTGATTTATAACCTATATCAATAAATATAATATTTTATTAGCTAGAATTACTTTTTACCAGTTTGATAAAAAAGAGATTACTTTAATTTTATTATCTATAACACTAGTAACTTCCAAATACTCTCTATAGGTGACTAATTTTCTATAATTCCTCTAATTTAAATACTTCTTTTATAAATAATAGACAGCTAAAGCAACTTCTTACCAGGTTTAAACTCTAAGGCTTTTTATAAATGATATCTATTTATTTACTAGAGATATGGTAAATTTAATATCAGTAATTACTTTTTTAGGTATATCTTTATTGCTTTACTAAGTATAAAATTGATAAGTCTTTATAATCTAAAATTATCTCATCAGTACTGTTAGGTATTTTATGTGAGAAGCAATGCAAGTTCTTTTGATTTAAAGTGGAACTAATTCTGATGCTGCTATAATGAAAAAAGCATAAGAAATAAAAGTTTATTAAACAGTAAAATAATTGTAAAAGCCTCTCTAATTGTCTTAGTTACTACATAACTTAATAAATAAAAATGAGTAAACAAAGTATTAGTCTTTATCGCAACACAGATTTAGGGTTACACTTAACTGAAATACTAGAGTATTATATGAAAAAAGGAGAACTCACTTAAAATATAGTCGATACATTTTTGGAGAAATTTGATTAGCAGATGCACGAGAAGATTTCTAACTTAGCAATGAGGACAAGATGTAATTTTAAAGGTAAACTTCATACTTACCGCTATTGTGATCAAGTCTGAACGTTTATTTTAGAAAATAATGTTTTTAAGACTGACTACGAGTCTTTATACTCGGAGAAAATTAAAATCATAGCTGCTGATAATTCAATGAGATCCAATGAAGACCCTAACAAATAAGAAAGCAACTCAGATGGTGAACAGTAGCTTTATTAAAAAGGCAAAAGATCAAGGAGTAAAAGTAATGAACTTAATTTGAGCGATAAAGAGTGATGAAATGTTACAATAGATAAATTCTCTTAATGCTTCTAAACTTACTTTTCTTCTCTAAATTATCTTTTTCAATGCTTCAAATTCTTCATCAGAATCGTTGTATATCACTATTAAATACAATTAGCAAAGTCTTACTTAATCTCTCTTAGAATGGGGAGCTTATTCTTTCAGCTTTATCAATAAAAAGTTAAAATAATTCATTTTTAAGGGAGTAAAATAAAATTCTTCAGACTAAAGCAGAATCTCAGCTATAAATAACTGTATATGAAGACATGAAAAATAATACTAAGGAAGGAATCATTCTCATTAAATGGGAAATTAAATATATATCTAAAATGTAAGAATGGACATAAAAATTTCTAGGGACGAACTTAGAATTAAAATTAATAATTGATTTATTTCATAAATTAAGTCTAAATAAATCTCTCAACACTGTTTATTGATGAAACAGGTACTGAGATAAATTACTTAAAAATAATTTTTATTTTATTAAATTGAATGCAGTTAGCAGAAGTAAAAGCATAAGTTTAGAGATATTATTTTAAAATTTTGGAATATAATTCGATGAGAATAAAAGGTATTAGTATTGGCTTTAAGATGATTAAATATACTCAGGTTATTGGCCTTGTATATGTTACAGTGGAGAAAAAATAATATTAAAGAAAAACTAGAAGTTTATTAGAAATTATATCTAGTAAGATCAATCTACTATCATTTGAATAAGAAAAAGGCAAACAATAGTTGGATTCTATTTTTAATTTCTCTTTATTTCTAAAATAATACATATAAGATTTATTTTAAAACAAGGGTGCAAGCATTACTATCTTATAAATACTTTCAAGTTATTTAACCAAAATACATAAATAAGTATTATCAATATTTTTTCTAATCTCAAGAATAAATAGATATAAATGCTACTGCTTATATCAAACTACAATTCCTTTTATTATATCATTATTATCTCATTTAATCACTTTTTTTCAGCCAGCAAAACGACCAAATGACATTTAAATTTAATAAATCTTTCAAAGAATAAACACAAAAAAATTAAGTATTTGATAACCAAAATTATCTAAGATATTTTTACTTTTTGAAAAAAGAAGCATCTCTACTATTTTAGTTTGATAAAACTATGTTAAGCTTTATATAAATTAAATTACTGTCATTTAACTTAATTAAGAGCTTTATTTAAATAAAATATTTATTTATCAATCTTTAATTTTTTAGACATATAATTACTTCAGTACCTTTGCATCTTTTTGCTTACCGTTTTTCTTATCAACAGATATCTAAAATAATATTCTTCTTTCATCAATATGTCTGGATTATTTTTTCAGTAGATGTGTACAATTATTTTATGATGTATTTAGAAGTATAAACTAAAATGCTTGCTTGTTTGTGGAATATGAGGAATAAAGTGACATTTAATATTTAATTTATTAGAACTACGATATAAATTATGATAATTGTAACCTTTAAATCTAAAATTTTATTTTTGCTATTAAGCTATATCATCATGGATATAAATCAAGTTCCTTAAAGCTTTCCCTTTGGATATATCCTTCTTCATCTCTATGAACTCTGTAATATGAATAATTGTCTTTGTAAAGCATAGTTTTTCCCTTATAAGAAAAAATAATATCTAAGCTTCTTGAAGTTTCGCAAATTAGTTCTTTTGTAAGATCTTCCTTAAAGAGCATTTTTTTTTGTTCTTCTTCTCTCTTAAAATCCTATATGTTTTATTCACATTTTTGAATGAATGCTTCTATATTTAACGTATTTTTTGTGCATTTGCTGTAAGCTTAATTTTTATCAAAATAAATTTTCCTTCAAATGGAATGTAGAAGTTAAAGAAATTCCAAACAGTTTATATATTCATTGGAAGTTAACTTTAGAACAAGTAGGTTTAAAAATACCCTCACTAACTTATGTATTTAGGACTGCTTTCAATGAAAGGAATTCAATTTTCTTTCAAGTTAGGACTTATTTCATATTTCATCAGATAAAAGGAAATTTGCTTAAGTTTTGTCATATAAGGAGAAATTTTACTTTTTTCTCATGCAAGTAAGGCTTTTGTCCTATTTGATTATTCTTTTTTTTCCCTTTATTATAGCTTAAAGCTTTAATAAGAAAACTATCCTTTTCTCATATGTAAAGGAATATAAAATTCAACAGTATCATCTTATATTTTAGTTGCTTATATATAATTCATCTTCATTCATTCTGTTGGAGGTTATTCACCTAAAAACTTATCATAACTAGCCATAACAAAATATTCAAAGAAGAACTGATCATCAATCTAAAAATACTTCCCTACTATATGGTAGTATCAATCATCTTTGCCTGTATGAATCCAATGCTCATCGCTTTTTTCTTCTGTATTACCAATTACTTCAAATTGATTTTCATTTTCATACAAATAAAGTTTTGCAAATCTTATTTCGCTAGCATCTCCAAACATTTTGTTCATAGAATATATTTTATTTGTAGGTTTTAAGATCTAAAAGGGTTTATTAAATATTTATATTTCAGGATTTTAATGATTGACTTATTATTTTTCCAGCATCTCTTATTTTCTTTTGTTCCATTCTAGTTTCTCCATTATTTCGTTTTCTTGATATTTTCAGGTTCCTTTACGATTAAGATGAAAACCTCCTTTTCTAGGATTTCCAGAGAAATCAAATACAAAGAGAACTATTTATGCTGCAGATGAAATGGATTCCTTTAATTCATTAGAAGCCTTTATATTATAAAAATCATCAGAGTAATAATCTTAAACACCAAAATCTTAGAATCTCAATTTTTTAGCTTCAAATTAAATAACTCCTGGCTGTTTCTCTTCAAATATCCCTAGAATTAAATAGATAACATCATGTTTTGTATATGTTACTCTTCCCTATATTGTAAATGATCCGTAATAAAATAGTTTTTCATTCTATTTGCATTTAACTAATTAATTTTGATCATTTGCCAAGTACAGCTTCGCTATGCTCTTAGCACTATGATTATCAATCAAATCACTTTTAGAAAAGTCATAGGTAAAGAAGCGAAAATGTTAATATTCTGAGTTGCAGTTGAACATAGGTAAATACTGAAGATTGTTGTTTTATTCCTAAGTGATTATCCTATAGTCTTTTTATTTGTATATTAATCCTTCTTTTTTGTTCTACTTCTTTTCTACATTTTTCCAAGTATTTTCTACAAACTCAGACTTTTAACCTAAACATGCTACACATTTATCCATCTCATCTTATATTACTTATATGCATTCTTCTTTGAGAGGCATCTAGCGTTGTAGAGGAAATAATATGCTGTTTCGTATTATTAGAGTTAAAGATATGAAATTCCTTTAATCTTGTAGAGATTGAAGTTAAGAGGATCTAGATGCTATACTTTATCAACTTCATCAATAGCGTTCTGTCATTGCTATGTATGAAAGTAGCATTCTGCTATTTTTTCTGAAATCCAATCATAGTGATAAAACTAATCACTCTATCTAAAGAATTACTCTGCCTAGTAGTACTCTTTGCTTATGAAGTGAAGTTCTGCTTTTTCCATAAGATCTTTAGCCTGGATAATTTATTAATCTTATCTCAAGAGCTAAAGCTATTCATTAAGATCCTAAGACTCTATTTTAAGACTCTCTTAAATCGAAATAATTAGCGATAGAACAGTATCATACATTTCTTGCTTTTGAAACTCGAAGCCTTCCTGTATAAATTCCATATCTACTATTATGATTTAATCTAACAAAAATGTAACTTTTAAACTATATTATTTAACTATCTTTTTTTCAAAATTTATTATTAAATATCATGAGAAGAGATGTTCACTTAATGTATACATTAAAAGCCAAAAAAAGTTGACTAAAAAAGTTCCTGCGAAGTGAAAAGAGACAAAGTATAAAAAGCTTAGAGGAAAAGCTTGAAAATAATCCAGAAAAAAAGAAAAAGAGAAAGGCCAACTGAATCAGCCTCATTTATACAGGTAAAAAATTATAAAATGGCAACTAAGAATTAATTTAAGTTATTAGCTATCTTTATTAAAAAAATATTTTAAAACCGCCATAGTTGTTCGAAGGTGAACAACAAGGTCATCTTCATCAGAGGTTGGGGAAGTTAAATACCCATAATCGATTTTATGTCTTCCTCTGCTTTGGTTTGGCCTCGAGACATAAGATTCTTAGACCTTCGGTACTGGCTTAATTTGGATTTAAATTTAGATTAATTCTGGAACTAAAAAGAAATAATATTGCGAGCTTCATCAGAGGTGGGGAATTTAAGTACCCATAATTGACACATGTCGTCCTCTGCTTTGGTGATGCAATGAGACACAATCCTGCCATGTCCTTGGACCTCCAACAAGTAGATAAGATTACGAGTATTCTTAAATTATATCATTATTGAACATTTTTATCAGTACTGAATAATTATACCAGTATTGTACAAGGTCTACCAGTATCTGATAATTTTATCAGTAACAAACATTCTTGTCAGTATGAAACATTTTTTTTAAGAGCTGCGCACCAATGAGAGTGCTAGGCACTCTATAATCAAATTTATTTATTATTTATTTATTATAACTAACTTAAATTTAATAAAATTTATGGAAATTTAAAAATTTAAAAATTTAAAAACTCAAATTTAAGATAAGAATTATCTAAAACAATGATTGTAGCAAATTTAAAGAGAATTTTATAGATAGAATAGATTGTAAGAAAAATTCTAAATATCAGAAACTGTAAGCCAGAGTAATTCTAAATCTAAACAATTCTATAGAAATAGAACAACAACCTATAAAAATATATTACCTACTGAAGATTAACGATATGCTGATACTGCAAGAGGATAGAACATTAAATACGAATTCGTTACTAATTTAGACAAAAAGAAAAAGAGTAATAGAAAATTAAAAATAAAATACATTCAGGATTTTATTGAAATTAAGAAAATTTACTTCACAAAAAAAATTCCAAGTAGATAAAGAATCTTCCAATATCTAATAATCAATTAATGAATTAAATAGAAAATGATTATAATTTGAAGTTTTTAGCAAATGAGTAATTTGGCTTTAAGCCTGGCTCAAACTTAATTGAAAATTTTTCATTAATTACTGAAGTCACTTAAACTGATTTAATGATCAATTAAGTAAAAGATGAAATAGAAAAACAAAGAACAAAAACAGAAAAATATTTGGAAAATTTTGAGAACTTTATTGCATTAAAAGATATGAAAAATAGAAGATAAAGAGATGCTGATATTATAATTCTACTAACATTCGATAAAAGCTGCTTTAGCTTCGTAAGAATTAAAAAAAATAAGGATATAAAAGAAATTGAAGAAAACTCGCAATAATTTATATAAATAACAATAAAATCTAAAAAATTGAAGAAAGAAAGGATATAATAGAGTTTGGAGGAATGATAGTATTCTATGCTAAGAAATGGTTGTAAAATCCAACTTCAATAAAGATCGGTCAGCCGGAAATGGTAGAAAATAAAGAAAAATGAAAAATTTAAAAATTTTTAAATAATAAATAAATATTTAAAGTGGCATCACCATTGATAGATTCATCACTATTTCTGATTTTGAAAATCTGATCCACATTTTCTTGACTTATTTTTTCATTCTCTAGATCATTCTTTCTTGTTTTCTATGTTTTTAAATAAAAATAGATTATTTCCTTTATCTCAATTCTTTCCGATGGCTAGAGTTAGAGGGGAATAGAGGAAATTCTAATTCTTAGGAATAAAAATTTTAACTGGTCTCAGTCAGATTTGTAGATATTTTCAGCTCCTGCCAATATTAGACACATGTGAAGACAAGAAAACTCTGAGAAATAGACTTTGGCACCTTCTTCTCCAAGTCCTGATGAAGAACCACTAATAAGCTTCTTACTCTAGAGAGAATCCTTCAACGGGTATAGTTTATCAAAATAAGGGAACTTATCCGTGGTGGTATCTTAATCGAGAGTTTTCTTAATATAGTCTACATTGCGCCAAATTACTACTCAGCACTAAAGCTCGTCGTCCGTTTTCTTAAATATATATGATAATACAAAGACTTTTAAAAAATAAATGTGATATAAAATAAACTGCAGATTTATATAAAGTATACAAAATAGCCTAAATGATCTATATTTTTTACTTAATTACTATGTAATTCTGTTTAGTGCAAAACATTTTTATAATTTTAGCTGAAAGCTTTTTCTTAACTTTATTTACTTCTTAGGAGGAAATTTTATTATACATATAGCTTCAGAGTAAATCAATCTTAGTAGTCATACAATCGCTCTAATTATTCACCCTCTTCTTTCATTCTTTTAAAATTAAAGCATATTATCTCTAAGCAAGTTGATTTTCTATACTATGATAAAGAGAATTCTTTTTCAAATAAGTTTGATATAATTATTTTTCAAGGACTATTTTTAAATTACTTAGCCAATTTAAAAAGGTTTAAAAGCCATTTTTAATAATTATTAAGTTTAATACAATAATCTTACGCACATTTTTCATAATATTATGCTTTTTATTTTTAATGCATTCAAAGAATCATTTTTCTGTTTTTCTCAACCATTCGATTTTAATATTTCTTCTTCTAGAACCATTAAATAGCTATCATAAAGCTTATTATATAATTAAATTTACCAGTTTAGAGAATATTCATTTAGCGTTAAATAAGAATAGTCTATTTATCTCTTTTTATGTTAGTTTTAAAGAAGTTTTATAAAACTGAGTGATAATGCAACTGCAGTTAAAATTTAGCATTCTGATTTTATTTTTTATTTAATTATTTTAGTCTTAGTTAATTGATGGTTTTATGTTCTAAATATCTCTAATTGATTACTTATTTCTGATCTATTGTTATCTTATTAGATTTCTATTTACACTTAAGTTTTCTTCTTTACTTAAATAAATATTATATCAAAAGATTGTATTATAAAGAAATTAAGCTAGGATAGTTAAACTGTTTTGATATTTTTATTCAAATAGCTATATCAAACTTCCATTACTTTGGATTTAACTAGTTTAAGTAAATTTTAGGAAAGTTAGAGAAGCATATTTGATTTAAACTATATAATTATCTTTAAAAAGTTAAGAATAAATTACTAAGTAATCAATATTAAATTAGCCAGAAATTAGATTAAATTAGTTTCCTAAATTTTACTAATTCACTTTCTAAAGATAAGACTTAATGTGATATCTAATTTTAATTATAAAATTGTCTATTCTCAAAATTTAGAGAGCTAGTACCAATGACTAATCAAGAATTAAATTTCTGAAGATATTAGAATTTAATCTAAAAATGCTTGATATTAAATTAAATTTCTTTTTGAAGTTTAACTATCAAGGCTTATTTAATTATACTTGCTTTATTCGTATTTTTTATCAGCTGAAACTTTAACTCAACTAATAAGATATAAGTTTCTCAATGCTTATTTAGCTATACTATAATATCTATGATATTGTTTTTCCAAATTTCTAGGTTAAAAGTCAAAAGAAGTCAATTAAGAATTGAGGAACTTCATAAATACATCTAAATTTACAAATATTCATTGATATAATTGCCTTAAAGTTGAATAGAAATAGCAACTATATACTTAAAATAGGTATAGCAATTCATAAGTTCTAAAATATGTAAAAGAGAAAAGATAAACTTAAATGACTATTCACTTTATTAAATGCCTTTAATCATAAATCTAGTTACACTAAAGAATAAATTAAAATTATCCTAATTTACTTTTAAGTAAAACGCGTTCTTTAATCAAAAGTTTCTTTCTTTTCAAATTAATTAAATCTTTATTCTATAATTTAATGTAAATAGCTTTTCTGTAAAAAGAAGTTAATTAGTTGGGCAATTAACAAGCTATTGAAATTAAAAGACTGGATTATTATAAGACTTTTGTAATATAAGTAATTAGATAGGATGTCACGTTTTAATAAAAAACCATATAAAAGTATAAAGTAAGCTAATACATTTTAATATCTATTAAAGCATTTAGCATTTTTCTGATCTCTGTGTATGCATTGTTGATGAAACTTCTATACTTTTTTTCTATTAGAATACTTAATAACTATTTTAGACTGAGATATATAAAATTTGATTTAGTTTAGTCTTTAAATTATATTCTAATGATAACTTTTAATTGACATTTAGTTTGGATGATTAGACGTTGAATAAAATTCCTATCTGTATTTAAACAATCTACTTTGAAATTAAATACCTTTATACAGAGTAGGATTCAAATATAAGCAACAGTATAATAATTCTTTTATATGCATTAAGTAAGTCAATTTTGCTGCTGACCATCACTTTTGTAAGTCTTGAAGTTCATTTAATTTGCATATTTCAAGAATTCTTTGATTAAATAAATAAATTATAAAAGTCAGAAAATAGAACTTCTGATTACTCTCTAAAACTTAATATCCTATATGTAGCAGAATTTTCCTTATCATCCCATAATTTTATATATGACTTTATCTTTTATTTGTGAAGAAGATGATGAGATCTATTCTAAACCCAGTTTTTCTAGTTAAATTAATAGATATAATAATTAACGGAAATCATAATAAACTTATTAAAAGCAAAATATCATTTCTAATATCTAAACTCTAAAGCTTCAAACTCTTTCACTACAATTAAATAGTTAAAAAGTAGAAAATTCAATTCTTAATAAAGCAAAAAAAGGATAAAAAGACAATACGCTCTTTATAAGCCTTTTAGCATTAAAAGCTTAAATAAATAAAAATAAACTTTAAAATGCTTAGCGAATAGCTTAACTATTACAATATATAAATAGCATAATGATAGAGATAAATTAGTTTCATACCTATTTTATTATAAATATCTATATTAGCTATATATGCTATACTTTTAAAACCTTATATTTTAATCAGAGTTCTACTTTTAATTTTATAAGTAAAAAGCGAAAATGTTATCATATGAGTTAGTTTCAAATCTAAAAGGAAAAACACTTAGATTAAAATTAATTAAAGGCTTTCTTTAGGTTATATATTTATAGCCTAGATTTAGTATCCTTAATAGTTGCTTTCATCTTTCTTTATTATTAATTGATCTGATTTTAGTATTAATCTAGACACATAAATAATACAGAGATACATTTGTGTAAAAATTAATTTTGAAATGATTAGAGGAGTTAAGATTGCAATATGAATTAGCAAACATTTACAAAATAAGTTAGATAGTTACTGCAAAAGGAAATAAATTTAGTACTTTATTATTCTAGGCTTTTAGTTAAATTTCTAGCTTAATAAAATTATTTTCCGATAATACCTTTAACTTAATATTCTTTTAAAGAGACTTTTGGCCTATTATTTGGATTTGCATTAGTTAGAATTGAAATTTAGAAAATATAAAATTATTTAATAACTAATAATTTATTTTTATATTAGACTTAATCAAAGAGCGATTCTTTAGACTCAAGAATTAAAAAAACTCGAAAGATAAATAGTTTAGCCCGATAGATCTTATAAAAACTAATATTTTTTTCTAAATTTGATTATGTAATAAACTTTTAATATCTTCAGTTTCAGTTTGATTACCTCTAATCTGATCATGCATGATTATTTCAATTCATTATAGGAGTTTCAACTATGATTTATTTTCCAAGGATCCCTGACAAATAATCAAATTTTGAATATAATTTTCTAACTACTGCTTTTTATTATTGAAAGTAGATTTTGCTGCTTTTCTATATAAAAGTTAATTTTATCCAGCATGATATTATGAAATGAACATTTTTTAATATCTACTAAATTATTTTTTCTTTTGTTATATTTAAATTTAGAATCTTTCATCTACCCAGTCAACATTAATATCTTATTTCAAAATAAGAGCAAAACTGAAAACACTTCGCAGAAACTTTTATAAAGCCATAAGTCTGTTCATCTTATATCAATCTCAAACTTTGTCCCATTAATTTAACTTAACAGAGAATAAGAATTAGCGAATCTTTAAATTTTAGCTCTATAGAAGCTAGAATTATTAAGGTCAGAATAAGTCTACTAGAATAAGATTAGTTTTAGCCTTGATTAAGCAACAAATAGCAGCTAACTATTTAAGCTAATAAAAATAGATAATTCCCTTCGTTATAATTCACTATAACTGAATTTATAATTTAGCCTAATAGCCAACAACTAAAATATCAATAGATTTAGATGCTAAATGAATTTATTGAAATATGACAAATTAGTAAATTAGTTTAGATGATGGAATAGCAATAAAAATATGCTATTGCATGCTTTTCACTAGTTTAGACAGCTTATTTGTAATCTTGAGGCTATAATAGAGACTATTAACACTAGAAAAGGAAAAAATAAATTTGAGAAGTTTTAAATGGAGATATTGAAAGCATCATATAAACTGTGATAATTTTCTTAGCTTTTAATAAATCATTTTAGATTTATATAACTTCTAGGAAAAAAGATATTAGTAACAAAAAATAGAAAGGAAAGCAAAACATATTTAAAAAGAATTGAGTAGAATGCTCAAAGGCAATTTTTTCATTTTTTCTACAAGATTTAGATTTAGATAATGACATAGAAAATAATATTTGTAAGAATTGAGTTTTTAACTATATAATCTTACAATAAAAGAATATAAAGTGCTACAAATATCCCAGCTAAATTAAAATAAAGAGAAAAGTATGGAAAATTATAGAAATAAAACGGAATATTTTAGATAAGCTAAGTTTAGAAATTATTTAAAGCATAGAACTTAAATCTTTATAAGTCTATTGTAAGTTACTAAACTAAAAAAATTTAATAGTATAAAATCAAAGAACCAGTTAAAGAACAATAAAATAGAAATTTTATTACTATATTTGACTCTAAATCCGAGATGCATAGTTGTATTTAATATGAGTTTATAGTAGTTTGAAGTAAAATAAGATATACTAATTAAGTTATATAAAGATTAGATAATTTATTTCAGTAAATACTATAAAATATAAAAAAAATTAAATCAATAAAAGTTATTAAAACCATTATAAGCTATTTTATAACTTAAAGACAATATGAATAAGTAGATAAGTATACGAGGTCAATAAAATTTAAGTATTTGATATACCAAAATGTGTAAAAGTTTTAAAAAAGGAGAATTTTTTCGGTTTAAAGAAGAGAGAAAGAAAGTAATAATAAAATTCAGATATTATCATAGCGAGTCTTGGTTAAAGGAAATAAAATAAAAAAAATAAAAAATAAAATTCAGTTTGCTTTTTAGCCTTCAATTCTTTGATGTAAGAGAATATTAATAAGAAAGCTTAAATTCCAGATTCTCTATTTAAACTAGAATTCTTTTCTTGAATTTAATCTTTTCAAGTTCTTAAGTTTTAAATAAATAGAACTAGCATTCTTAATCAATAAATTCTAAGATAAATGATTTGTAAATATTATGTTGTTTCTTATTTATTTACTTGTGTTAGTTTTATTTCAATCAGTTGATAAATATTAAAATCTTAGCCTTAATATATTTATATACAAAAGTACTTAAAATATAATTTAAGGTATATCACCAGAAATTACCTCTATATACATCAGAAACATCCAATACAGAATAAACATAAAAATTTAAAGATTCTAAAAAGAATAAAATAAGCTTTATTTTATCAATTAGCCCTTATAAAGAAATTGAGGAATTGGTATAAAATTCTATAAGATATTTTCATAATATTGAGAAATATTTGAGATAGTATTTTACGAGTTTATTTTAAATGTATAAGCATTAGTTATACAATAATAAAGACTTGCTATTTTAATTGTTTGTGAGTAATTAAAAACAAGTTTGAAGTATATAAACTAAAAGATAAAAATATTGACAATTGTTTTTAATATCAGAATACTAATGCTTAGTAGTAAGCTTAATGTAATCAATCATTTAATACATTATATTTGAAACACATCTAATTAAGTATTATTAATATTCAATAGCTCCTCTTATTAAATTGCATAATATAATATTTTTAATTATGAGATGAAAACATTATTAAGAAACTAAAATTTAAAGTACTGCTAGAAATCTTAAGTGAGGAGAAGAAATTTAATTTAAAACACCACTTAACTTTATATATAATGGTATGTAGAGTTTATTTAATAAGGTGTATTACTAAATATATACATAATCTACAACATTTCTAAGATATATTTAAAGATAATATATCTAATAATTTTTATTCTGTTTGTTTTACTAAGTTTCTAATCTATCTCCATATCTGACTTTATGATAATTAAAAATAATCAAAACTTAACATTTATATTCCTAAGTTAATGTCTTAGTTTCTTTATCTTAAACATTGCAAGAGGCCAATATTTATTAATAGACACATCTATAGTCTCTAATAATGCAATACTTTTTATTAAGATTCCCATTAGATACATTTCTTAATAAATGATTTTAATTAATAGTATATTAAAGAATCTTCAGCAAATACATTTTTTATTTAACTAACTTAAATAAAGTTAATATTTTTATATTGCTTTAAGGAATACAACTATGATATATTACCTTTAGCTCTATATTTATATTAATACATCTCCCTTAAATCATCCTTAATTTATTAATATAAATATCAAAACTCACCAATTAGACTATAATAGTTTACCACATTAATAGCTATATTATTATCCAGGTTTTAAAATGAAAGAGCGATGTTTGATAGTATGTTTTATAACTAAATATCCTAGTAACTAAGTTGCTAGTTTAATTGCTTTATTGCTTTATATTTAATAATTTACCTTTGAAGATTTAGCAATATATTTAAAGCATTCTTAGCACTTAAATTAGCTAAAGATATTTCCTTATGTAAATCTCTATTAAAAAATGATTATTTCATTATTGTCTCCTTATCTAAAAATTATACTAATTTCTGCTTTTGATAATTATGTGAAAAGCAAAAAAATATTAAATAGCAGATTCAAAAAACGTAGATTTAGGAAAATTTATTAGCTGAATTGTTATTTCTTAGGTAAATTAGAGTAAATACTAAAAAAGAAAGCAATGAAAGAATGAATCTAAGTAAGCTTTTTTATTTTCTTTATTCAGTTAAAATTCAAAGAATTAAGAATCATTCTATTATAAATTAATTATCTGGTTTTTCTGACATCTATGTCGATCACTATTTGAAGTGATAATAATATATTAAGATAATAAAATAGATATTTTCTATACCTTACAGACACTATAAGTTCTAGATATAATATAAAATGCAAAAGTTAGTTAAAAAAGGAATATTTGAATTATTTACGTATAGTCATTGAGTATTAATATTAACTAATACTTAATTTAATAGCAATAGGAACATTATAATAGAGATGATTAACTGGATAACAAAAGTTAGCAAACATTAAAATAACTATTTTAAAGTTAGAGCATAACTATACTTACTATAATTAGAATAAGAATAATCTAAGTTATAGAAGATTATTGCAAATAAAGAAACACTAAATAAATATTGCTTTTATACATAATCTTAAAAAAGAAACTTATCCATATAAAATACATATAAGTTTTCATTATTAAGGTCTAGATTGTCTGTTATACATTAGGTAAGAAATAGATTTGTATAAAATTGCATAATATTTAAAAATAATAGTATAAAGCAGAAATTAAATTATTAATTAGAAATTATTCAAACATGCTTTTATTAAATTTTGCTATTTTAGTAAATTAAACCTATTTGAAAGAACACTTTAGCTTTTATTATTTTTTATGTGATCGCGAAGTTTTCAAAAAGGCAGAGAAGTTAGTTAGAAAATTTAAATTCTCTTGAGAGTTTAAAAAAACCGGACTTTATACTAATAAGATTAGTTAATAATAAAATTGAACTTGTACTTTTAATAAATATTTTTGCTTAAAGTAAAATTTGAATCTATAGATGATTATTATTTCAATGGTTTAATCCTTAAATATATTATTTGTTATTATACGATTTTCTTTCTTTAAGCATTTATAAATTAATTGATTTTGAACTCTTTATATTATATTACAAAAAAATTAGATTAATGGACTTTAATACTTTCTATTAAATTTTTAAATAATGTGATTATCCTTTGAAAGGTTTGTTATTATATAATCAAAAACTATCTCCTGAGATTAGGTATTTATATACCTCAGGCAGTTCGGCAATTAAGTCAATGGGTAAATGCTTGAATAAATTTCTGGCATTCCAAATTTTCCTTTTCATTTTATCGATGAATTTAAGCCAAGCAAATGTACCAACAACCATAAAAATAATGAACCATAAAGTGAAGTGTAGAGCAAACTTATCTATGATTTCACCATAATCGCTGATTTATTTTTGTAGAATTCTTGAAAACTTTTAGATTATTTCTGATACTCATCTATTTAATTCCTCAAAGTCATTAATCCTTGTAAAATCTCCTTAAGAAATTTCAACATATAAATCCACTAGCCTTCTTTATGCAGCTTCATTTCCTTTGGCTAAAATACCAGCTACCAAGATCTAGCACTGTTATTGCTTTTCTTAAAAATCCTGCAGATCACATGCATTTTATTCGTAGTATTAAGCATAGAAATCATTTACATAATGCTCATACATATATTAATGATTGTTATAATTCTCTTGCTGTAATAAAATATTTTTGCTTCATTTTTTGTCATATTATTAAGCTATTTGATCTATGTTTTAGTCTAAGAAGGAATATGAACTATTTTTAAGAATAAACTCTCTTAAAATAGCTGAAGAAATTCGAGTGTTCATATATAGATGATCTGTCTAAATCTCAACACTCATTTTATATCTAAACTGATTCATGAGAGAATCGTAAACTTCATAAGTAACGAACAAAAATAGAATGCATATTAAGCTAAAGCCTACCATTAATAGAAGAGATTTAGCGTTTTCTTTCAGAGGATCAAATTTGTTCTTTTTCTTACTCTTTACACTTTTTTTTTGTATGATTGGATTTTTTTATTTTTCAGTAGATTTTATAACTTTCTTATTAGATTATTTTGCAGTAGGAGAAAATTCATTACTCTTATCTTCTTATTAGTTCTACATTGGCCTATCAGAGGTAAGTGGACTGTCGAATGTTTCTTTTTCTTCTTTGTAAGATTCTTTTTCTTGTTCCTATATATTTTGCATTTCCTCGCTCAGAGCATTATCATTTGAACTTTTGTCTGTTATTTGAATCTATAGCATCTTTATTTTATTCCTTCTGCTTATATTAAATATAATTTAGAAAGCAGCAAACTCTGATTTCTTTATCTTATACAATGTTAATATTTCTATTATAACTATTATGAGACTGAAAATTGAAGTGATAACAAGTGAAACTACTCCTGAAACATATTAAAGCTAGTCATTTTACTCATGAATATCTTCTAACTTTTACTCTCTTTTTTCAAATTGAAGTGTTAAAAATGGTAGCATTATATTGTATGACATGTTGATTACTCAGTTCATTTCTGGATTATCTAATTGCATTTCTTCAAGAGAATCGTTCCACTTTGATAGAACATATGAAATTAAAATATCATTAGCTAAAAAAGTAGTTGCTTTAATTTTATACTTGGAGATATGGGCATCAGGAATTGATATTGTTGAAAAGCAAAAATCAAAAACGTAATCTTTTACATTATTAGGGTAGAATTCATCACATTAAGTTTTATCTATCAGCGATTGTATATTCTAAGCTGCTTGGTATAATTTATTCCTTAATACTTATTCAATTTCTTCTCTTCCTAAGTTTTAAATCTATCAAACTCCAGCTTCAAGTGAATTGTTAGATAAAAGCGTAAGATATCTTGAATTTAATCCTATATCACTCATAGTGACGATAGTTTATGTAATATCTTTTTAATAATTTCAAAAATTCAAGCTATTATCTTTTATAGTTATCAAAATGAAGGTAAATACAACTTGAGATATTACAAGAATAAAGAAAGTTAATATCATTGCTATTCTTATTGCTTTTATTTCTTTAGGAACTTTCATTAACGTGCTCGTTTTTAAATGCTATTTCATAAAATTCGTTTTCTATTTTGAAGGAGTTTAAGAGCTTCCTTAGAAATTATCTTATTCTTGAAAATCTTCTTTCTTCTCTAAATATGATTTAGAATCATTTTTCGATGAAGAATTAATGTTTTATTAATTCGCTCTGGAAATTTCTGAATTAACGTTATCTTATAAAATAACTACGTAGTAGGTTTAGTAACATATTTACTTCTTCTCAATTGCTATCTACATCGTGCTTTAAGTTATTTGCATCAAGCTCTAAACGATTTCTTCTTCTTGTGGGTTTTGATTTATTGTTATTTTGATCTTATCTGGATAATTTTCTTCCTACTATCTTTTATTATCATTAAATAGTTAATTATTTTGTCTAGCGTTACTTAAGATTTTATCATTTATTATGCTTTTGCTGGATGAGCTTTAATGATTTAATTTATATTTTCTTTAAACTAGAAACTCAAATATTTTTTGTAATGTCATTTAATCATCTTCATACCTATCTACTGCTATTTTCAGCTTCTATATTTCTTGTTTATCTTAAGGAATCATAAAAGTTAAGTCAAAAGGAACGAATTACTCTTTTATGAGTTTTTCAAATTCTGGAATCAAACAAGTGATATTAACTTTTTCCTATTTAATAAAGCTGCAAACTTCTTCTCCAAATAGTTTCTTTAGGTTTATTGAAATAGAGTTTATCGCTTTGTTTTCGTTCAGTAGAATGAAACCTTTATTTGATTCTTCATTCTTAGCTTGAATGATGGCTAAAAATTCAAAGCCTTCATTATTTTCAGATGGAAGAAGGTATACTAATTTGTTTACTGGAAAAAGATATCCTTCCAAATTTTGGGCATAGAGGTTTTGTACTTTCCCTGAATATTATTAAGTCTCAATAGCTCTAAGTAAAGCTTCATCATGGGTAACAGCTAGTAGCTTAGGAACTAATATATTGATATGCTACTTTACAAGGAAAGAACTTTTATAGCCAAATACTTTTTCAACATTCTAAGAGACTTACAAAATTTATCCAACATTGGCTTGATCAGCGCTTACTCTGAGTACGACAGTATTTTCATTGAAGAGATAGTCAAATTATTATAAATGCAGATATTTCTACTGAGATTTAAGTACTTCATTCCAAAACTAGTTAAACTAATTTTGCTATTTGCTTGCCTCATCTTAGTCTTATTTTATTATTTTGATAAACTATCTATAGACTTTGTAAGCTGATTGATTGAAAGGTGATATTTTCTATATTTCTGAGTAGATTTATTTGAATTCTTTCTTTACCTTTTGAAACATCTAGCTTGTTGTTAGGAAATCTTAAAGTTATAAGTCTTACTAGAGAAGTTAAAACCAGAACCTTCTGCGTAAGTTATCACACTCTCTTAGCTGCAAGCTTAGTTTATCTATAAGTTCTTCACACTTAATAATCAGAACTGGGTTTTCAATTTCTGATCCCATAAGTTAGGTTCCCATATAATTTCTGTAGTTTTTGAGAGTTTCCTAGGATAATCTCTATTAATTAGTCTTAATCTTAAGTTGGATTATTTCTTTAAGCACTGCTACTTACTTCTTCTATACGAAGTTCAGTTGAAATTTCTCTGCTTTACTAATGTAATATAAAGACTATTGAATGTTGTTAAATGCTTAAGCATAGATCCTGGATATTTCTAAATAAACAGTACCAGTAGAGACGGATTTTTCATCTAATTGCCCTTAGATAATGAGCAAAAGTGTTAAAACTAAATCGTGACTTAATATCTTTGAATATGCTCAATGGGCACATAAAATACCCTTAAATCTAAAGTATTTAGATTAAGATTTCCTTTCTAAAATCATTTTCACATACTAGAATACATTAAGGGAAGCTTGTTCACTTATGTCTTGTAAGAGACTTTAGCTTATAACTATTTTATTCTTAGACTTAAAGAGAACAACTATTAGGAATAGTAAGGTTATGAAAGCGCTAACTGAAGTAATGTAGTCTTAATCTATTCATTTGTAATAGGCAATGCATACTATAAAAATGAGTCTAGCTATGTTTAAGAAGTTAAAAATTTGATCTACACAATAGTCATAGAATAAAGGCCTCTTAATCAGGTAAATAAGCTAAAGTATACCACAGGAAAATGATAAAATTAGTAGTGCATTATAAAACTCTAGAGTGTTAAGTACTATAATGCATGCTCTCTCAATTATAAATCACATCATGAAGAAGGTATTTTTTTCAAACCTATATATTAAAATATTACATTGAAAGATAATCTACTGTTATGTAGGAAACTTAATTGAAGAACAAACCTAGTAAAATAGCATCAGCCAGTAATATTCTATAAGTAAAGTTAACTTACATTGTAAGACTCAAGCCTATAATTAGCAAAACTATTGTAACAATCGAATCATTATATTTCACTGGCTATATCAAGAATTCCATTAGAACTGGAAATATTATCCAAGCCATTAAAGCTAAAATTCCCATTTTAATTTCTCTAAATATAGGGTATTAAAATTCCTTTGCATACTAAGCAAAATGAGCTAGACTAAATATCATTGCAACTATAAACTTTCATATTTGAAAGGACTTTTAAGGAAATATTCTCATAATGCCTAATAGTCTACTCAAAAAGCAATCATTGAAGCTAGGATCAAAATGATAGCTCATATACTAAATAAATGTAAGCAAGAGGATTAGGATAGCTTCGTTAAGATTTATCTGCTTAATGATTAGTAAATTAGTATTAAAAAGCTTCTAGCATCACATGTTCAGTTTGTTTTCATTCGCTGAAAACATTTATATAATATAAGACAAAGAAAAAATAGACTAAAACATGGAGTTTATAGTAATAGGAAATGAGATATTCGAGTACAACTAGCAAAATAATAGTTTGAAGCTTGCATTCATAGAAATGCATCTAACATTAAAAATTTAGCGATTAGCTTTTCTTGCTTAAAGCTGGTATTTTATTAAATTTATTAGTTATATATAGTAACAATATTAATACTGTCTAGCTTAAAAGGAGAAGAAAGCAATTTCTCAAGATAAACATCATTAAATTAATAACTATTTTAGTGAATATTAATATAACTATTTGAATTAGCAGCATGCTACTACCATATACTTTTAAAATCCGCTGTAATATTATGAAATCATGAAATAAGACACAATCTAAATATATATCTACTTCACAAGTTTAGATAGGATTCTCATTCTGCTTAAAGCAAAGTATATTAATTGCATGTAGTAGAAATATTTTAATTATCAATAATAAACCTTATATCAGATAAATAAGCTAGACTTGTTATCTTTAATAGCATTAATTAACTTTTAATTTATTAGTTTTAAAAAATTCAAAACATTTAGTAAACTAGCCCACAATCATATGGATAAAAGATCTAGCTATACTTTTGTTA
This sequence comes from Loxodes magnus, assembly GCA_946699065.1. Classification (NCBI taxonomy): domain Eukaryota; phylum Ciliophora; class Karyorelictea; order Loxodida; family Loxodidae; genus Loxodes; species Loxodes magnus. The sequence goes on along the minus strand of CAMPDV010000068.1, from coordinate 325,515 downwards.
TCTTATTTAAAATTACTTAACTCTCTAAGCTTTCATCACTTTTTTTCTTATTTGAACATCAGATTGATTAAGTTATCTTTGAAACAAAGGTCAGATATTGAGATAATATGACATTTGGAGACAAGAATACAAAGTATCTTCATTATATATGAAAATAGATTGTAAGAATAGCATTGGTATTATTAAATCTATTTATTCTAAGAACAATAAATATTTAGATTTTTCAGTTTTTCCAATTTGATAATTTAATTGTCGTCACTTCTCTATTATAATTTCCTTATATAAACTAAGAAAAATCAAATATGCTATTAATTTATTTATCCTTTGATAAAGGAATCCTACTTTTAAATTAGAAAGTATACTTCAAATACAAGTTAAACCATTACTTACCTTAATAGTCTCTTAAAACCTTTTATAAGCTAGGCAAAGTTTTCTTCCCTTTAAGAATCCTGATTCCTCAATTAATTTTGTTTATAACTAGAGTTAGGTGCTTAAATTTAGGTTTACTTATGATTTAAAAATATAAATTAAGTGAGTAAATAGCTAAAATATTTAAAGTCAATATTTTATTTGTCTATTCTTTATTTAAATAATAAGCATCAACTAAATATATCTGGGTTCATTATGCTTTATTTCCTTAGCAGTAGAACTAGCCTTTGTTAATAATTCCTTATAAATTAGCCTAAAAAGCTTTAATTATTAAGACACTCATATAACTATTTTTTCTATCAAAAGAAATAATTTTTTAGTGAAGAAAGATCCATTTCTCATAAAGAAAACTCAGATGCAATCATAAAGTATTATTTATGAAGGGAGATAAAATAGATACATTTAACTTTTTAAATTACCAAAAGAAAAGCTAGAGATAAATGTAGCAGTTAGAAGATAAGAATTAAAAAAGATAAAAAAAGATAAAAAGTATTAAATCTAAATAAATAAACTAAAGCATATTTTATATAGCCAAGTGCTCCTATAAGTCTTTATACACTTAAATAAGATATCTTGAGAAGGGTATATTAGAGACTTTAATATAATGAAACTGTGATTGTAATCCATAATCAAAATATTTTATAATAAGAGTAAAAATAATTGATGAGAATATTGCTTTGCATATGAAGTACTCTTAAACTTAGGAGAAAATTAAAGGCGAAATTTTATAGTTACTAAGTAAATTAGAAAGATATAAAAGGGAATAAAATAGATGAAAATCCAAAGAAAGTACTGTCCGTCTATAGAGCTTAAAATTATTATAGCATTTGCTTAATTTGGCTTTATAACTTAGATTAATCATATTTAGATACTCAATTAGAAGATTAATAAGGGGATTATAAATTCTTAATTATCTGAAAATAATCAAAATTGTATTTGAAATATATAAAAATAGTTTTCATAAAGATTTAATTTAAAAATAGTGATAGACATTCCATTAAAAGATAATTCAAGCTGAATAAATATTTTACTTTTAAGTTTGGTATTCTACATGCCTATTTTCAATGGTTATGGAAATTAAGGAAATCATTATCATTTAAATTATCCAGTTAATATTAAAAAATAACGAGAACCAAATTTGTTATTGTCATTAAAGTATATTCTTTGATGAAAATCTATTAAATGAAAAGCTCTAAAATAGAGCAGAAATTAAAGTAAAACCTAGAAAGATAATTCTTAACAACTGAAGAGAAAAAAACTTATAAATAATAGAGATTTTAACATAGTAAGGAAACTAAATTTTTACACTAGAAAGAATATTTTAAAGGTACTAAAAGATGCTTTAATTTTGTAATAATATTGTAATTATTCAATAGAAAATAAGCTAATTATACTTTATTTATTTAATTTTATCTATCAGACTTTATACTAAAATCATAAGCATGTTCGATCTTAACACTATATATTAAGATAATTTAAACTAAATATATATAAACTTCAAATTTTGTCTCATACTTTTTGAATTAAGAATATATTAAGCGAGCTTTTCATTTTATCACTTCAATTCATAAAGAAAGAAAATAATTTGGATCACTATTTTTATTCCTGTTTTTATACCAAATTGCTTTATAGTTGCAATATGTAAAACAACCTTTAAAGCAAGTAATTAATTATTAAAATTAAAACTAAGAAATAAAATAATAATCGACAGTTCTATTCAGTAATTTGCTAAATGGTAACTAAGTTTTTGATATGAAACAATATCTAAGATTTAGCATTTTCATATATTTAGAATTGAAGAAAAGTTAAAAGTTGATGCTATTATTTAAGACTCAATAAACTTAATCAGCTCTTTTAATTCTAGAAATGATATTAGGAAATTCCACAAGATAACAATCTATGGATATTTTTATTATTGGTATCGTTTAAATGGCAAGGCCTTTTTTATTATACACTTAAATCTATTAGCTTTCTAATATTTTTAAGGATATAAGCGATATTTCATTATATCTTCAGATTGATATCCAAACTCATACCACTATTGCTGTATTCAGAAATCTGAATTTAATTAATTATTTTAAAATCTGTATTAGAGTAAACAAATATATTTAAAAGCTTGGCATTATAAATTGTATAATAAATAAAAAATGCTAAGATCCAGTTTTTTTAATTTTAAGTATCTAAAGAAATAAAATCATAATATGAATAAGGGATTAATAATAGTTAGGATATGCTTTTTATGTGTAAATATTATAAAATGAAAGGAACAATATTTTGATTCAAAGAGAGGCTTTAAATTGTATGCTTAATTATAAAGAAATAAATTTATACTTTAATAATTGGATTATTAGATTTATAATATAAAGAGAAGAGAAGAGAAGAGAAATATTCTAATTACTTATTTCATAAACGGACTGTAAAAAGAAAGCATATTAATTAAATTATTTAATTTAAGGACATTAAAAGGTGTATCTTATAAAATAAGATTAATCTAATCATGCTATATTTATTATGATGAAGAGCATATTGATTTTTAAGATGTAGAACACAATTAAATTGTATTAACTAAATGAAAGTAATATTATATGCCCTTAATTGTGAAATAAGTTATTTAAAATATTTTTACTATCATATTTAAAAAATTGCTCTTGAATTAAGAGAAAGATCAATTTTTATTTTCAAATTAGTGATAATTTTTATTAGCAAAATAAGCATAATCTTAACTTATATAAGGTTGAAAAATAAAAGTTTGATATGAAAAAAGTTAGAATACATAATGGCTTCATAGCAAAACTATTAAAAATCAATATTTTTTAGCAATAGAAATTAAAAGTTATTCAGATAAAAAATAGCTAATAAACGAGAGGTTTTGCAAGTATACACATTAATTTTGAACTAGATGGTAAATTATGAAATTGTTATTCAAAGTTAAATTAAAAAAATTAAACTATTAAGAAATTAAATCATATCCCATGTATAAAACTCGAAGCAATGAGTATCATTATAAAAATTATTTAAGTATATCTAGAAAATTCACATTAGCAAAAATTTCAGAACATTTTACTTGGTTTACTTTTAAACAGAATTTCCAGAAGTTAATGATTTGATTAGTAAAAGCTGGAAAATAATTGAAAATAGGTTAATGCAAAAATATATATAATATTAGTTATACCGAAATCAAATCTAATATTAAGGTAAATAATATAGAAAAGTGGTATAATGTTTTAATAATACTTTAGTAGAGGATAAATTAAGTTCTATTAGTACATATAACTATGAAGCTTGTAAATGATTTGTGCAAAATTCATATAATATAAAGATCCTTAAGCTCTATCAACTCTACTATTTGTTCTATTTAAACTTTAAACCTATTCTTATATTTAACTCTTACTATTGACAAAAAAAAGATAAAGATAATTAACATGATGCTCCTTTATTTTAGTTAATAAAGAGATTTTACTTGATTCTATGTGATTTTTCATATAAAATCCTTATAATTAGCGTAAATATTTAAAATAAAATAATAGAAATAATAAAATATCTTATTCAATCTAAAAAGAAAAATTGCTAAATACTCAAGAAAATTGAAACTTAAAGAAAAATTGAAATAAAAAACAATCTGATAAGTAAACTTCATAAATAAGAAATTGAAAAGTTAACTTTATAGATTGATAATGCATATAGATAATTAAAAACAATTTTTACGAATAAAAATTTGAAAGTCTTAAAATAAGTTTTAAATTAATTAAGTAAAAATAAGAAACAAATACTTTATAATTTTAAGGACTTTTATTGAAAAGTAAACTTATAATAAAAACTATAAAGTTAAAATAATTTTATTTGCTATAAATTTAAATACAATTACTTTGAATCTTTTAGTTATAAATATATGGGAGAAAAATATAAATCTGAATCTGCAATTTTGATTCTATTAAATAAGAAAGATTATTTTTATTAAAACAACTTTCAATTAAAAGAATTTTCTTTATATCCAGACTTTTTTAATATTTTCTAATTTATTTTAGTTTAAAATTAATATTTTTATCTACTCATTATTCTATTTCATATCTTAAAGAAACTTTTAAGCAAACAAAAATGAAATGAATCATATTTTTCCTTAGTTACGAAAAAATTTCAGATTTTTATTATGATATATATAAAATGGCTTCTAAGAAATAGCAGAACTTTGAACAAAACATTTAAACAGGAAAATTCTCTAAAAAATAAAAAAGCGAAATAATTACAATGAGTGAAAGTGAGAAATATGATTGATATGACGAACATTAACCACTTGGAAATCCAGAACTAAAAATACTTCCGACACAAACTCAAATAGAAATATTATCTAATTCATTAAAAGAGTTTATGTTTAAAAATAGATACCTCACTGATAAACTAGAAAAACTAGAAAAACTAATAACGTCTTTACTTGAGAAACAATATTAATAATCATAAGAAATAGAAGACAAACTGGAATAAAGAATTCTTTAAATTTAATAATAAATTCAGGTTACGCCATTTTCGATTTAACAGAATTAATCAGATCCTATGGAAATAGAAAATGAAGCCTCAAATTAAAATAAATAGTAAACGTTTATTTAAAATAAGTAGTAAATTTAAATTAAATAAGTGTTACAGGAATAATAGTCTAAAAGAAGAATAAGATGCTACGTGTGCAATAAATAACACCAATGAAAATACTGCTACTAACTAAGCGGAATTTAAAGAAAGAATAAATAAGATATTTTTATAAAACTATTTAGGATATATCCAACATAAAGCGGAAAAATTTATAGAAAAAATTCTTTAATTCAAATCTTAATCCTTGGAGAAATGATTAGGAACGCTACTTGCAAGACTAAAACTATTCAGAATATTAAAGGATGGTGTGCTAATGAAGTGCTATACCGCCTAACTAAGCCTAGTAGAAATTCAAGACAAACTAATGGAGACAAGCTGATAGAATAGGTCAGATGGCTGACTACTAAGGCTTTAACAAAGCTTTTTAACTTTTAACTTTTTTATAAAATTTTCATTTTGCTGATAAGAAACTTGCATTAAATTTCTTTTATAATTTATTGTCTATAAAAATATATAAATTTTTTTAATTGTCCAGTTCTTTAATTTCCATAATAAATATAAATTTAGAAGTTACGTAATATTTTTAATTTAATTAAAATTTTATTTCAAAATGAACGCGAAAATTCATATATCATAATATTTTTATAAAGAAAAATTTATATTTATTATATTTTATTCTGTCATTAATTTAAATCTTCTTACAATTCTAACATTTACTTGATTTAAAAAATCAAATGACTCTTTTTTTATGATTTTTTTGTCTATCTTCTTAAAAAAGTTACTTTTATTTAAATTAATAACGTCCAATTTTTTTAAGTAATTTTGTTCTTTTACTCAGATTTTGCAGCAAAATAATTTATATAAAATTTTTTAACTAAAATATTGGTATTAATGCTTTTTTCTTGTTTATATATCATTTAAAGATACTTTATTTCTATTTGCAACTATTTAGAATGTTTTTACTTATTTCTGTTTTATTATTTAGCATTTTTCATTTTTAATTATTGCCTTATTATCTATTTTTGCAACCTCATCTAACAAATTAAGTTTGATTTTTTTATTAAGTTTTAATTTCTATAACTTATAATATTTTTTCCTTAAGTTTTAAAATTAATTCATATTAATTTAATTTTTTTAGATCTAAATTTTTTATAATATTTTGATTATAAAAAGTATTCTAATTACTTAATTGTGCTTCACATAATTTATTTTTTAAATAATTAAAAGGTTTCTTCAGTTCTTTGATTTACAATAATTTCATTTGAGTCTTTTACTTGCTATCTTCTTCCTTAAAATATTGAATAAAAATTTGCATATTTTATTTTATTCGGTCAACATTATAACTTCAATTTTTTAGTTAGTTATTAAGCTAACCTTAGCTATTTTGTAGTAATTCTAATAATTTCTTCCTTTCTTCTAACTTTGACTCTTTTTATTTAATTGGATTAACTAATTCTTCAATATTTATTTATAAGAGTTTACTGTCTAGTTCATTATGAAACTATTTCTTTATATCTTCTACATCCAACTCTTTTCTTAAAAAATTTGATCTTTTTCAATTATTAAATTTATCATACATCTCAATCTTTTTATGACTCTCATATTTTAAAATTTATAAATTTAGTTACTTTCTTTGCTATTTATTTTATTTTAATTCTTGTGTTTATTTTTATAATTTTTTAAGCTACTTACTGTACTATGAGGATTATTACTCCAATTATTACATCATAGTATTTCTTTAGATTCTACCTTATTTATTTCTCTTCCTTTAATATTAAATTCTATTAAATTAGTGCATAATGTTATTAAATTAAAATTTTTATTTTAAACTTATTGCTTATAATTTTTCTTATTATTATAATTAATTTAGTATTTCTATAAGCTACTACTACGCACTATAGTCTATAACTTTTTTCTCTACAAATTGCTTTTTAATATTGGTTATTTCCCTTTAATATTCAAAACTTTTCTTACTCTAATTAACTAAACGTTACTTCATTAATGCTATTTTTCAATTAATTTAATTCACTTTTACGATCTACTATTTTAGTTATTATAGTCTTATTATCTCTTCTTATTAACTTCTCAACTTTATTTTTTTCTTATATTTATAAATTTAACATTTTTATATGGTTATTAAGCTATTTCTTTTTCATTTTTCATTCTTGATTTTTGTTAACTGTTCATTCTACTTTATATTATTTATTAAAACTATGTAATTTCTTTATCTTTGCCATTGCTTTAATTAATTTATTGAAGTATAATACTTAAACCTTCATCCTTCATCTTTTCTTTTAAATATTGAATTTACATTTTTATTATTATTTTAAACTTTCATATTTCACTAATTTCTTCTACAATTATTCCATTTTTCTATAATTTTGTTAGTTTAATTATTATTTTTTTAACTTTTATCTTAGCTTATTAATTTCGTCTGTTGCATTCTTCATACTTATTATAAATATTCTTTCTTTGTTTTCTTATTATAATTGTTTTAATTATTTAATCTAAATATCTTTTTATTCTTGCTGTTATTTAATATTAATTAACTAAAAGTTTTTCTTAATCTAACTATTAGTTTTATTCCATAAGCACTTTTTCTTTTAATATATTTTGTATAACTAACTATTTTTTTTTTATTTAGTCTTTTAAAGTTTCTGTTAATTATTATTTTTATTTGCTTAAATTTTCTAACTAAGTTATTAAAAAATCAGGGTTCTATTTTAATTCAATAATTTTATTAAGTTTTCTTTCATAGTTTTACTATAATGTAGAATTTTATTTACTCAGTTAATAAATTTAATTTACTAATTCTGCTTTCTAAATCTTATATCTTTCTTAAAGCTACAAAATTTTTCTATTTATTTATATTTTATTACTAATTTATATCTTCTAGCTATTTTTAAAACTATATTCTTTTTTATTTCGATCAATATTTTATAGTTCATTCTACTATTTTTTATTTTGTATCTTCTAAACTTAAATATCCTTTACCTAAGTTGATTAATAAATGCTACTTATTTAAATTTTTATCCATTAAAGTTGTTTCTTTCTTTAATTACAATGATAAATATTACTATTCAACTATTATATTTTACATTGTATTTATTTTTCATAAAGTATCTAAAATATTTAGATTTAGATTTAGTTTTCTTTAAAGATTGTCTTTTAGTTATTTTCGTTACTAGTATCTTCAAAATTCTTTAAACTTGCTATAGCAAAGTAAAACATTTTTTACTCTTTTTATACTTTTTAAAGAAAGTAACTCTAACCATCCTATAAGCCATTTCTGATATTGTAAAACTAAATACTTTTTTCATACACCACTTCATGAACTAATTAAATAAGCTTAACTTACAAAAGTAAATATAATTCTGATAAGTCGAAATCTTCGAGATTAAAATAATACTCTATATTTCTTTGCAGGTAATATTTTTTAATTTACTATATGTTGAGCATAAGTTCACAGTATTTAATTAATTTCAACTTAAAGAGTTTTGGACTGCAACTTCTTGCAGTTTAAAGACCCCAACACTCCCTTCATGGGATAACGGGGATATCCTGTTGCTTTCGAAAAGCAGCTGACAGGGAGCTCCATCGCAGCCAGGCTTCAAGCCCCTACCAGGAGTGGATAATCAAAAGGAAGGCGTTCCCTTGCAAAGGTTGACTTTAACCAGGGACTTTCTCAGCGACAGGAAAGGAACTTTTTCCTAGCCATAAAACCAGAAAGTATGATTCAGAAGGTCAATCTCAGCTCCCACCATCTTTTTAATTATTAAGTTCACAATATTTAATATTTTAATCTCTTTTACCATAAATTTCACAATTTCCTTATATATCTCTAAAAGTAAATATTCATTTAAATATCCTGCTTATATCCTTTTTTAACTTTTTCTCTAAAAATTTTACTGAACTTACTATTTTGTACTCTTGAATCATTAGATTTTAATCTTCCATAAATTTATCGCAAACTTAATAAAAATATACATCTGTGAGATAAGGATATTATTAATAATATTCAAAAGTTATTATAATCATCAAGAAAAAAGCCAAATAAAATATTTTAGAGGATTTTAACTTCCAATAAGAAAAGAAAGTATTATTTGGATTAAATGATATCACTTATACCTCTATATATTTTTAAACCACTACATAAGATATTTTTAATAAATAAAACATTTAGAAGTTTAAAGCATATAGACTTTCATTATAAATGTGCTTAATAAGAAAATTCGAATAAATTGTATTTATTAAAAAGTCTATGAGTATCTAGATTTTATAATTACTTTAAAAAAAGTTAAAAAGTTAAAAAACTTTGTTAAAGTCTTAGTAGTCAGCCATCTGACCTATTCTATCAGCTTGTCTCCATTAGTTTGTCTTGAATTTCTACTAGGCTTAGTTAGGCGGTGTAGCACTTCATTAGCGCACCATCCTTTAACATTCTGAATAGTTTTGGTCTTGCACTTAGCGTTCCTAATCATTTATCCAAGGATTAAGATTTGAATTAAAGAATTTTTTCTATAAATTATTCCGCTTTATGTTGGATATATCCTAAATAGTTTTATAAAAATATCTTATTTATTCTTTCTTTAAATTCCGCTTAGTTAGTAGCAGTATTTTCATTGGTGCTATTTATTGCACACGTAGCATCTTATTCTTCTTTTAAGCTATTATTCCTGTAACACTTATTTAATTTAAATTTACTACTTATTTTAAATAAACGTTTACTGTTTATTTTAATTTGAGGCTTCATTTTCTATTTCCATAGGATCTGATTATTTCTGTTAAATCGAAAATGGCGTAACCTGAATTTATTATTAAATTTAAAGAATTCTTTATTCCAGTTTGTCTTCTATTTCTTATGATGATTAATATTGTTTCTGGAAAAAAATGGATTAATCTCTTCGACTCTCAAAAAATTAACTTAGAAACCTAAAGAGAAAAGCGGCAAAAGAAATTTAGAAAAAATAATAACAATAGGAGGAGTCAAGCTCTTCTTCAGAAGGTAAAGTTATGGTAGGATAAATAGAGATAAGTTAACCTAAAAACGAAACTAATAAAAAACTTTAAATTTAATTAGACCAAATGTAAAAAGTAATCTCAAATTATGAAGAAACAACTTACAACTTAGGCGAAAAAATACGGGAACTAATGAGTAACATAGAAGATTAGAACAACTAATTACTAATACTTAGAAGATAACTTATTTGTAGCAAATTAATAACGGAAGAATAACTCTGAACTTAATCATAATAAAATTTTAAATACGATAGAAAAATGGAAATAGAAAAAATATCAATAGAATTAAAAACAGAATTGAATCCAGAAAAAGAAATGATTGCTACAAGTTTCATTAAAAGATTAGAAAATATAGAAAATAAATTATCATAAAAAAGAACGAAATAAAGACAATAATACAAACTTTGTTGATGTTGCAAATCAAATCAACATATTTTAAAAAACTGTTGATAATGAAAGAAAATAAACGAATAAGAGCAGAAAAGAACATGGAGACAACTCAATAAACTATGAATAACTCCAACAGGGATCTACAAATAAAAGCTTTTTGCAAGACCACTTGAAAGGTTACAGTGGTAACCTTCCACTTAATAAAAAGGTCGTGGATCACACCCACGTTAAAAAAACTGTCCGCAGGAACTGGTTGCAATTCCAGAGAATGCAAAACTCTACTAACTTTAAGTATATTATTATTATTATTATTATTAATATTGTTTCTCAAGTAAAGACGTTATTAGTTTTTCTAATTTTTCTACTTTATCAGTGAGGTATCTATTTTTAAACATAAACTCTTTTAATGAATTAGATAATATTTCTATTTGAGTTTGTGTCGGAAGTTTTTTTAGTTCTGGATTTCCAAGTGGTTAATGTTCGTCATATCAATCATATTTCTCACTTTCACTCATAGTAATTATTTCGCTTTTTTATTTTTTAGAGAATTTTCCTGTTTAAATGTTTTGTTCAAAGTTCTGTTATTTCTTAGAAGCCATTTTATATAATAATTTAATAATAAGTTATAAAGCTAAGATTAAGCAATTAAGGTAAATTTGAAAGATCTAAGCACTTTTTATCTAATCAAATAGGTATATTAAATTTTATTTTAAATAAATATCAATTAATTCTGGAGAATTTATTAGAAGAAATTAGGAAAAGAAAGAAATTTAAAACAGGAAAAATTAAAAGAAGGAATATTTTGAATGATAAGCTAGTATAAATAGAATAAAAAATAAAGTTAAAACATTAAATTAAAATTAAAAAATAGGAAATTAGTAAATAATTGTAATAAGAAGCAAATTAATTAGAAAGGATGTAAAAAAATAAAATTAAAGGATGCTTATACCTTAAATTACAAATATTGTGCAAATTGCTTTGCAAGTATTTTTTAAGAAAGAAATTAGTTTTAAATAATGTTATTGTCTTAATGTGAAAATAATTTCTTAGCAAGGGTTAAAATAAAAATCACATAAAAAGAAATTGCTTATTTAAAAAATCAAGTTTAGCGATAATATTGTAAGAAATCTAGTTATTTTATAGAATTTTCTTATAATATCAAATTTAGCAAAAAATTTCGATAAAGAGATATCGTCTTTAATTGGAGTTAAAATTGAAGTTAAGTGCTATAGAGAATATTAAATAAATGAATATAGCTTTGATTCTTTTTGATATGAAAGACTTTAAAATGTTTAGGAATTATATGTTATTTAGATAGAATAATAGAATATAATAAGTTAAAATATTCTTATTAATTTGATAATATACAGGATATAAAAATCAGAAAAATATAAAAAATATAAAAAAAGTAAGAGTAGGAAGAAAAACGTATTGAAGGATAAAAATATTTTGAAATAAATTTCTAGAATCTAAAATCACATTAGCATAGCATGTTTCTATTCTAAATCCCATGCATTTGATTACCTTTTAAAGTGACAATTTAAATTTATAATGTATTTTAATCTTAAATCTAAACTATTTTAACCTATATTTCCTTTTATTCTTTCATCTCTATCAGTTATTCATTAAGACTAGACTTATTAATAGATTAGTATTAATTAAAAGCTTTTTGATGTATTCTTAATAGTGAAATACTATAATACTCTTAATCTTAAAATTGTTACATTAGTGCTTTATTTTCTTATTTCAACTATATTCAATTAAAAGTTTATTAAAACTGTGTAACTTAAATATATATTATGAAAAAATGGTTATTTTTAACAAATAGTGAAATAGAATCTATAGATAGATTGTATCATTGGGCAAAAAGTTATCATTAGTGTAAATAGTTTAGTATTAGACAACTCAAAGACTATAAGATTTTGATTTGATATATTTTAGTACATATAAGATACATAGAAAGCTAATAAGATATTTAAATATTAGATTTCTTTATCTCTAGCTTTTCTTATTAAATCACTAAATTGCCATTTTTTCAATTGAAGTTAGTTTATCTAAGATATTATATGCTATTTAATCTCTTTGATTTATGCTTAAACATAGTTATTATACTGATAACATTTTAAGAGAAATATCCTTTAATCTCTTTAATTATGGGATATAAAGAAGTAAATTTTGAAGCATACCAATCTAAGCTAGCAATTGAAGTTAAGAATATTAGAATCAGATTTCTAATCTAAAGCTAAGCTTTAACTCTCGCTATTATCAGAATATATAATTTTTAGCTATAGAGATTTAATTTACTACCACATCTAATAATAATATTTCTTATTTGCTTAATTATCTAAAGAGATACAACAAAGAGTTGTTTCCTTATTTATGCACATTTATAAAGTCATCAATAACATTCCTAGGGGCTTTAAAATATAAGAACAAAGTATGTGTTAGACAGTCTTTATCATGTATGCTCTTTCCGGGTAGAAATATATTGGAAAAATGAAAATTTAGATTTATTAGCAGTGAAAGAAATAAAGGTTAAAAAGCTAAAATTTAATCTTTGAACTATGGAAAAATTCAATTTTTAGTTAATTGTGAAGAATTTTTGGTAGCTTTTGAAGCTTTACTACGATCTTTATGTTTAACTGCATATATAAAACAATTATTTAGCTTTATATAAGGGAAATATTTTAGTAATCTAAATCATACTCAATAGTTTAATAAATTTATTTGAAATTCAAACTATACAAGAAAAGTATATGAAGGAGAAACAGTAGAATTAGATATAAATAGCATTTAACTAATAATAGTCTACTGTCAGATTTCAATTATCTTTATTTTTAATCTTCATAAATAAAGTTTAACAGAATTAAGCTAGAAGGGAAAGTTTGTATCTTGACAGTAACTTCGATAATATAATATTGTAAAGAGGGCCAAAACTCTTAAATTAAAGAAGTCGAAATGCATTATTTTCTGAAAGCTTCAAGTATAATTTATTCTATAATCTGAAATTAAAAAGACATATATAAACTTTTCTTTTGTATTTATAAGCATATCTTTCGTAATAATTTCATCTAGAATACTTAAATAGAAATATTCCTTTTACTAAGGAGCTATAAAAGTGATAAATCAGAAGAAGTCTAGTGAAATATTAATTTACAAATTTCATTTATTCAAAGCAGTAGTTAGATTATCTTTTTATAAAGCATTATTTCATAGAACTTCGATTAATTAACCATGCTTGGGTAAAAAAATATAAAAGTAAAACTTCTAGCTTTGATTATAGCAAAGTAATTTTAACTTAGCAAAAAATATAATGGATCGCTTAAAATTTCCTTTAATTCTAATAGTATAAATAAATCTATCTTAATAATCTTAAACATGTAGATTATAAATTAAGAATAATCTAAATGACTTAGTTTTAATAGCATTACTATGCTTATAAATAACCGAAAAGCTTGCATTATTTTGTCATATAATAGATAAATTGCCGATTTTTATTATTTTTTAATGGTTAAAGACTGAAAAGTCAAAAAAAATAACTAACTTTATATAGTTTGATATCACATTAAGGCTTCCTTAGTATTAATAGTTTTTATTTTTTAATACTTGTATCTTTTTACTCTTATAATTTTATTAAAAGTGAAGATAGTTTATAAAATAGAAGTATAATAAGAGTTCTTATCTTTCCTAAATTTAAGATATATATATTTTTCTCTCTTTTATTCATTTATATCTTATTTTGCTTTCATTTGGTTTTATAAAAATGTCAAAAGTCGATGATATGAAACTTTTTAGATGATCCTAGAAGCTTTTCAATATGGATTTGATAATTCATAAGTAAGTTAATAGACGAGAGGCAATTGCTATTCTTTTGATAACGTATGCTTAGTATTTGAGTTATCATTTAGACCCTCATTTTACAAACAGCTTTATAAGTAAGATATTAGGAATTTTTAGAATATTCCCTTAAGACTTTTTTTAGATATGGAAATACGCAGCTGCTATAATATTTATTTTGATGCATTTTGCCCTTTATCTTAAAGACTGGAAACTTCCTCAAGTTAGATACATAAAAATAAGAATCTTAATCTTAATCATTTGAATCATTTTTCCAGTTCTAGTAGAGTTCTTACTATAGTCAGTAAGATGTAACGAAAACACTGGAAAAGTAGCTCTCTTATTTATAGGTATTGCTCTAATAACGTAAGTTAACTTTACTTATAGGATACTACTGATTGACGTAGTATTAATAAGTATCTTTTTTGACTAGATTTCTTATAATAGGGTAGATTGTCTTTCAATGTAATATTTAATTATAGATTTGAAAAAAATACTTTTTACTTGGTATGATTTACATTAGAAAGAACTAGTATTATAGTATTGAACATTCTAGAACTTTATCACCCATTACTAATAATTTCCTTCATCTTTGGTATATTTTAGTTTATTTACCTGAATAAGAGACCTATTTTCTATGACTTTTATGTAGATCAAACTTTAAACTGCCTCAACTCTACAAGGACTATTTTCATATTTTGTATAGCCTATTACGAAATGTTCAATTAAGACCTTTGAACTGCAATAAGTGCTTTCATCATTTTACTATTTCTAGTAGTTGTTCAAATAAAAGCTAAAAATATAATCATATTAAAATGAAGCTCATTTAGTAGTATTAGCATTCAGTAAGCGTTATGCATATTCTAATACGTGAAAATGCTCTCAGAGTGCAAGTCACAAAAAGAAAGAATGAGGTTTAAAGGAGTTTTGTGTCAGCATTTAATTAGCTAAAAGGAAATTAATAATGAGGCAGTTCTTTAGATTTTAATAGAAATGTAGGAATTCATGGAAGAAAAATTCATGCTTTCAACTACTTTAAGCTTAGAAATAGCCAGAGTTTACTTTTATGGTTTAAGCAACACATAGAAGTCTTTCGAGTTTATTAATAAGGCAGGGAAAGGTAACTTAAGCTTTATTTAAAAAAGTTAAATAGCCATACTTAAAGAAACCATCTTGAAGAAAATCAAAGCCACTCAGGAAAGACTGTCTTAGGAAAATCTCCAGAACTATAAAAGCTATATGGGAAGTGATCTAATGGGACAAGAAGTTTAAAATCCTATCCTAATAATCTAGTGTGAAGAGCTCATTAATAAGCTTAATTAGAAATTGGTTGATTGTGAAAACTGAAGCAGGAAATTTTGATTATAATTACTTTAGAAAACACCAAAACTCTAAGAATTTTTAAATACAAGTGAGATGTTTTAAAAAGCTAAGCTAGAGTTTAAGTAAATTTATAAAGAGATTTAGAAAGTATCTCCATATAATTAGTAAGCACATAAAATCAGTATTCAGTTTCTGAAATTCATTAAATAAGACCTGGGCAAAACTAGTATGAAATAAGATTAATTTAACTAGTTTTGGCAAGAAGTTAATCGATCGTAGTAAAAATACCTACATTTAAGCAAATTCGATTATCTTTTTAATGATAATACTACAGTGCTGAGAGTAAGCGCCAACTAGAACAATTTCGGTTAGATTTTGTAAGTTACACATAACGTAGAAAAAATATTTGGATATAAAAGCAGTTTCTTGGTAAATCAACATATTAATATCCTAATTCCAAAATTAATAGTAGAACAGCACAATAAGAACTTGCATAAAGTTATTAACACTCAGTCTTATACAGGTAAAATATCTAATCTTTATGCCCAAGATTTAGAAAAATGTCTCTTTCCAATAAGCAAATTAGTATACTTCCTTCCATCTTAAGACAATGAAGGATTCGAATTTATTGCTGTTATTTAAGTCAAGAACGAAGAGTCTAATAAAGGTTTTATTTTACTAGATGACAAAATAGAAATAAATGCCATTTCAAGGAACTTAACTAAACTGTTTAGATAAGAAATTATAAACTACATTTAGCAGGAAAAAGTTAGTATCTTATGCTTTATTCCTGAGTTACTAAAATACTTAAATAACGATAACCTTACATTTAATTGCACTTTTCTTATTCCTTCTTAAAAAGAAGAACTACAGAAAATAAAGTATATAGTAGATAAATACGGAAAGGAGTAGCATATGCTTAAAAGGATATTCAAGCCTCTTGTAAAAAGAAAATATATAATAGAAGAATAAAGTTCTATCTGTAGTAACATAAAAGAGTAAAATATCTTAACAAACTAAAGCTAAAATATTCAATTATTTATTTAAAGCAAAAATTAGTAAGAAAAGACCATGAAAGAAGTTCCTGAAAATTCAATTTATGAACAAAATTAGTAGGAAGGGGAACTAATTTAGAGTTTATCTGAAGTATATTCTTGCGCTATGTAAATATAAGTAGAAAAGAAGTAAATTTGTGAGTAAATATATTATGTTATCTAGATATAAGATAATGTCCATTCTGAAATTTAGAATGCTTATAGATAAGAAGTTAATGCATCATCTATGAATGACTCTAAGTTTCATTCTAAAATGAATGCAGAGGGAAATTAATAAGAGTCTTTTCAAGGAAGTGCTGCACCTTCTTCTAAATAGAGATCACATTCACTGAAATAGCAATTGAAAGCAAGCAAATTACTAAAAGTTCCAAAAGAAA
The DNA here is from genome assembly GCA_946699065.1 of Loxodes magnus. Lineage (NCBI taxonomy): Eukaryota > Ciliophora > Karyorelictea > Loxodida > Loxodidae > Loxodes > Loxodes magnus. The sequence continues at coordinate 308,504 of CAMPDV010000068.1, read as the reverse complement.
TAAAAGCTTTAAGATTAACAATGATTATTTCATTCTTTATCTTTGTCTTATTTTAAGTCTTATTTGGGGGTATTTTGATAAGCATAAAAGATAAAAATGTTTAGTTTTGGGAGTACTAAAAATATATATCAAGAACTCTTGTTACAATGAGAGATATAGGAAAACAGTCGCGTTTTCTCACCCTTTTAGCTAACAACTCACTCGAATCCGAAGCATGAGAAATATCTAACACATCAAGGAGTAGCTTTGAGTAATAGCAAAGAAGTAAACTATACTAAGCTTCAATTAACATATAATCCTTTATAGATAAAAGCTAATGCAATGAAAACTATCCAGAAAGCTTTAAATCTTATGTCTTTGAATTTTGCTTTAATAAAATTAAAATTCCTGATGCTCATAATTATTTAAATAGCCTATATGTGACAACATTTTAAGCAAACGATATTTTAATTTCTTATATAATAGCAAAATATAATGACTCACTCGATAATATGGGACTAGACAACCCTGAGATGAACTGAATTATTAATATGTCTTACAATGTAATGATGCCATTCCTTTTAGACTAGTATAATAAATGAGAATTGGAGATTTATGATAGTTAAGAAAGAAATGACTAAATTTAGTATATTTCAGGAGTAATTTCACTTGTTATTACCTCTATCTTCTGCTTCATAATAGTTGCTGTTGAACTTCTAACTGTCTACAAAATAAGAAAATCAGAGTTTGCTGCTTTCTAGATTTTGTTCAATATCAGTAACAGGAAAAAAATGAAAATGCTTCAAGCAAATTTAAATGATAAAATATCAAGCGAAAATATATAGCTAAATGAGCTTTAAGAAGAAGAAATAGAAAAAGATATTTCTAAAGAGGAAAAAAGCTTTTTAGATAGTCCTATTACAGTTGACAGGCAAATAAAAAATAAATAAGAATGTAATATAACTAACGAAATTTCCTCTATCTAATTTAAAAAGCAAAACACTTCAATACAAAAAAGCTAGTTGAAAGGAAAAAAAGAAGAATAAAATAAGTAGAAAATTCAAATTACTAAAAGATATAGAAGTGACATATGTGAACCTCTTAAAGAGCATTTTAAGTACTTAATTTTAATGGTAGGGTTTAGCTTGATATGCATAGTTTTCCTTTTTATTACTTATGATGTTTATAGATAACTATTGACATAACTGTACTACAAAATTAAGTTCCAAATGTTAACCGATCATTTATTTATGGATACGAGAGTTTCATCTTCTATTTTAAGAGAGTTAACCCTAAAAAATAGTTCTTATTATGTATTAGGCTAAAAAGTAGATTAGCTAAGTTAGCAGTATGATTATCTCTGAAGCAAGAACATTTAAAAGTAATAAAAATAGTACAATGAGTATGTAGAATCATTCGAATCTTATGTATCTGATTTTTATAATTGATATTATGAAGAAAATGCTTGTAATTATAAGGATTTTTAAGCAAAGCTTCTTCAATGTTAAAACGTTGCGAATGCAATTTTAACTTAAGGAAATGAAGCAGCAGAAAGAAGACTATTAGATCTATTTATTGAAATTTCTGACGGAACATTTTTAAAAATAAATGAGTTTGAAGAGTTAAACAGATGAGTTACAGCATTAATTCAACAATTTGCTATTATTCTAGAAGAATAAATAAATGATTTTAGTTAAACAATCGATACATTTGTCTTACACTTCACTCTTTGGTTTATTATATTTTTATTTTTAGGATCTCTCGTTTGGTTAAAATACGTAGATTAAATGAAAAAGAAAATCTGGAACGCAAGAAAAATATTTAAGCATTTGCCGATCGATTTGATAGTAGAAGTTCCTGAGGTATACAAGTATTTAGTTTCAGGAGACAATCTTTGAACTATATAATAATAATCATAATATTCTTAGATAAAATAGATTATAAACAATAAATGCTAAAACATTTAAAAAGTATATCAGTATTATAATTCTTTAATTTCATATAGACTTTTCTTTTATTAATGCCTAATTACATTTACTAAAATATACTCTTAAATTATTATTTTAGTCATTAATTTCAGATTTTGCTCTGCTTCCTATTGAAAGCGTTTTACAAAAATTCATAGATATTAATTTAATTTGCTTATAAATAGAAAGTAAATAAATTGGATCATGCCAATGCTTATTTTAATATACTTTTGATTTTTAGCACTTGAATTCAAAGATTATATTGACTTAAATATATCATAGAACTTTACATATAAGGTATCTGAGTGTTAATGGATTTAATAAGTTAATAAAGCATCTTTGCAATATATGTTTCATATAATTAAGAATCTTAATAATTTGAAATTACAAGTATACAAATTAATATCATATTTAACTATTTACAATAAGAACATTGATCATGTATATTCTCTCTTAACTAATTTTATTTTTCTTTTCGTACTAGAGGATAAATTTCACCTTGAAACGAATAGTCCTATCTCTTAAGAATTTATTGCTAATAATTTTTAAACTGACCAAGCGATAGTTGATTTTCTTTTTGAACAACAGATAGAATAAGTAAATTTCCTTTTAGCTCATTTTAATATACGCTTATATTATGTAGTTTCTTAATTCGATTTATTTTCTAAGAATTCTTAGTTCCTTTTTATTTCACTTTGAGGATTATCTAGACTATGAAATCAGAATATTTAAAAATAATTCAATTTATCCTATAATTTAATTATTCTAACAAGAAAGCAACGTTATTATATTTAAAGAAGCTTTAATTTTTATTCCTATATTCTTCTTTCATTTTACATATTTTGAAGGATTTTTATCTGAAGCATTATAGTTTTATTAAAAAAATTAAATTTAAAACAGAAAATCTAGAGTATAGCTTCATTATAATGTATTTATAACAAATGTATAATACTGCAGTTTTAATGTATATTTGATCTCTAAAATTGAATTCTGATAACTTAGAGATATTAAAAAATATTTCAATGAACTTATTTATAATAGTTTGTTTTTCTTTTATTAGTCAAGATCCTTTAGTTATCCATAATTTGCCTGCCTATTATAAATAATACAAGTTTCCAGACTAAGCACCTTTTGTATGCATTATCTTTTGCTAGCATACTATTATTCCTTATATACTTTTCTATGTATAAATTAAGATCTTATAATGTAGAATAATGCTTAACTAAGGCATTATACTTTAATTATATTCTATGACTGCAACATCTAGTAAATCAATTAAAGTTCTTAATATAAATAGCTTTTTATTCCTCTTTCTTAAATTGTCATCTAGTTCTGCTTTTAATCAAAATTGCTTTACTAATTTAAAAAAATGAAGTTACTATTGATAAGTATACATAGAGAGGAAGGAATAAAAGATTCTTAAAAATGCTTAGATTATAATAGAGTAATTATTATAATAAAGAACTGAGCTATTTGTATGTACATATGACATAATACTCTACATTATAAGAACGTATACTGATATTGAAAGTTTAATACATTTTTATTTGTTTTCTTGCAAAAATTATTATTATTCTTATCAAATCCTAGTTTTATATAACTAGGATATTAATTAATACAATTCCTATATTTAGAAATTCTATTTGCCCCGTTTATTATAAAAAGATAATGCATTGTATATTTACTATAATTGAAAAAGGCATAAAGATATTACTGAGTGTAGTTGATTATCAATATTTACGTTTTAAATCTATATTTCTTTAAAAAAGGGATAATAAGAAAGGATTTATTTTTATTATTTTTTATACTTTTAGGTATAACTTTATTTATAGTTTTTGCTTTTTGTTATTATTTTTCTTTAATATTTCTTAAACCATAGTCTTTACAGACTTATTATATCTAGAAGATATTATATTAATTACTAGCTTTTCAGAGATTAGTTAGCATTTAGAACTTTAACAATAAAAACACTTTAGCATTCTTTTTAAACTCAAAAATTATAACTAAGATAGCTTATATATTTTTATTGATGATTAATGGATAAAGGAATTTAATGGTTTTCTTTGTATTTACTAATTTGATTATAAATTAGATGCTTAGAAATAAAGTTATCTATCATTTCGTTATTCTTTTTCAAACAGCAGTTACTTTTTCAGCTTTATTTCCTATTCATGCTTTATTTTTGCCATTTTATTTAAGTCTCATTAAGAATAAACTTAAATAGAGTAAAAAGCTTCACATACACCTTTTCTTTAATTATTCTTGATTATAAGACTAGAAAGCCATAAGATTTTTTAGTTCTCACTTTTGATCTAAAACAAAATTTGAAGATTTTATTATTTAAATCTGAAGTATAATAGATATCTCAACTTTTGCTAAGATCTACTTTAATAATTTTTATTTATAAATAGCCTTTTTTCTATTTAGTGTTTAATACCTAAGATATTAGTTTATACTTCTCAATAACTAGATATTTAAATTTTTACCTGACACTATCTATTAGAAAGATTTACTACACTCCTTCTAAGTTCTATTCATCAAAATAGAAGATAAAAACTTAGCTTTAATACACATGCTCTTAAACATTTTTACTAGCTTGAAATCAATAAAAGTAACTTTCTCTTTCACATATCAAATTAACTCAGAGTGGAATATCACTTTTTTTATTAAAGCATCAGTGAGTTGATGAAGTAAAAGAAATTTTTTAATGCTAAAAATAATCAAGCAATTAACCTTTTCCCTTTAACATGATACTTATTATAGCTCTTACTTTCATTCGTCTAATACTTCTAATCGAATCTTTAATCAGCTAATTTACTTTTTTGAAGCTAGAAATTAACATGCAAAATTTAAAAAGATTTGGTTTTGAAGGGTAATAAAGAGAATCATCTACTATATATTAACATCATAGAGATAGCTTATTAATTTAAATATTCTAAAGGTAGTCATAAAATGAATGATTAAAAGATAAGGATTATTTATATAATAAAATATTAAAAGCATATATAAAGAAATTTATAAAGAGATGCTTAATTCTTATTGTCTATAAATCGTTTTAAATATTAGTTCATAGTAAATTTATGATTCTTTCACACTAAAATGGCTTCTCTTAACTGCATATAGAGATTTTTTATTCTCACAACATAAAATTTTAACCTTATAATAAATTACCTTTCTTTCTGAAAAGCAGTTGAGAACCCATAATATCTTGGTAGTTTTTCCTTTTTATTTAAATTTTAAAAAGCTATTTCATCATTCTTAGAAGCATGCTAAATTCTATAATATTTTATCAATTTAGCATTCAATTAAAGCAGAAATAAAAACCTTTAGGTTAATAAATAGAAGTTTGCTAATAATTTAACTTTTAGGATATAAGCAATAAGAATTTTGTATTAAGTTTGCTTATTAAACTAATCCTCTAACTTTTAAGTTCTTAGCATAGAAATAAACTAAGTCATTTTTAAATTTTTACTATATTATGTTTAAAACTATCTTTTAACTATATTAAATCTTCTAATTATTACACATAGTAATGATATCATTATTTAATAAGTTTAAATTTACAGTTCAGGTACAAGATTTTTTGGATTAGTTGTTTAATGTATATTTATGTTTTAATCTTTTAAGCTTTCTATTCTTAATTAAATATGTGCTTCTGTTTAAATTGTACAACAAATTATTATTAAGAATATTTAAGTATACTCGCCTCACTGTTAAATAGTCCAATATTTTCTATTCCTAAACAGTTACCTTTAACAAGAGAATCAGTTGTACCTTTGCTTTCCTTATTATTGACAATTAATGCTTACTTGTTTTTAAGAGTTATTAAAATCTTGCAATTGGTATATTAGTAGTTTCTTTTAGTTATTTACTCCCTTTTTTGCTAAATCTTAGAAAAAATTGAAAGTCTTTTATTTTTTCTTTCGATATACTCTAATCCTCAATTTTACAAGAAAGTACATTTTCTTAAGCTATATGATTAAATTAAATGCCAGAAATTGCTAAAGATATATGAGTAGCTTATAAATAATTAATAAAAAGCTGGATATAAATAGCAATATAATAAACCAATTAAATTCTAGTCTAGCAGATAAGATTATTAGTATCAACTCTTTATTGGTCTAAGATATCCTCTAAGCTTATTTATGCTAAAGGGGTTATTTTCTTTAATTGACTCAAAATCTTCTTTGAGAGTAAAAAAGCTAATAAAATAATCAAAAGCCTTAGCTTTTCTCACTTAGATTTGAAATGTGGAGAATTAATCAAAATCATTTAAATTAATTATGTGAAGCTCTTCAAGATTCTATTTAGAAATTTAAAATTTAAAATTTAAAAAATTATGATTGAAAAAAAAATTTCAAGATTTTTTGTGGCTTCAAAAAGGCAGGAGTTAACGACATCCTAGAAAGCCTAGGACCAAAAAAAGAGTACCTGTTTATAAAATTTCATCAATAAATCTAAAGAAACTAAATTTTTGTAAACAACGATTTAATAAGCAAAATATTTTTAAGAAACATAACTAATATTGAAATTAATAATTAGCATAAAGAGAAAATATAACAACCATTATATAATTAAGAAATAATGTAAAAAATAAACTTATTTCAAGTGAATTTATAAATTATTAGTAGTTATAAATTATTATTTCTATTAATGTTAATGATAAATAGATATATCTTTTTTAGTTATTTTCAACTCCTCCAGACGAAACAACAGAATTTTTCTAAAAAAAAGTTTGAAAAAGAGGCAACTAATTTTTTTTAGCTTTTGAACTTGTGTAATATTGCTTTCTTGTATCCGATTTAAGCATCTTTCAGAAATAAATCTATTATATGTCATTTCTCTTCATTATGATGAAATTTGTTAACAGGATCCATAATTTTTGTCTTAATTTTAATTTTTTTATTTCTTGCAATTTTTAAAAAGGTTTTGGAAGGATTTTTAGTAATAGAATTGTTTTCTTTACTTGGCAAATCTTAGCTTAGTCTCTTCTTTTTTCACTTCTATTTTAATTTGCACGATTCTATTTTCCTTCTTCTAATTCTTATAGCAATTTAAATAATCATAAGACATTGTTCTAATTGTCTCAAGACTTTTTAAAAATTGTTTTTAAATTAAACTTAATTAAACGTTATATAAACATTTTTCTCATAAGATATCTATTATATTTTATATAAAATGGAAAATCTAACAAAAATGTCTCACAATAAAAGGAAATTACTTTGCCTAGTAACTCTTAGAAGATATATTTAAAGTAACTTAGTTCATGAGCAGGAAAACCAAAAACTTCTGAATGGTTACTGGAATTTAAAGGGCTAATTTTATGTATTATCTCTAGCATTCCTTAATCAAATAAGAAAACGAATAATTAAAATAAGAGACAAGTAATGAACCTCAGATACAAGTTGTAAATATGTGAATTGTATATATTGAGCAGAAGTTAAATTAATTTGCAGAAATAACAGATAGCTTATTTCTTAGAAATAATTCTATCAAAATTCCTATAAATATCAAGCCTAAGATTGAACAAATAATCAAAAATAAGTCAAAATAATGCGGTATTAAGATTTTTTAAAAGGCCTGAAGATTTTATGAGAGAATATCAAAAATTCTTAAAGAAATAAGAAATAAAAGAATGAAGTATGACATAGAATCAGCAATTATTCATTAAACTTGATGGAAAAAATTTAGAAGAAAGATATTGAGCAGAAACAATGAACTGAAGATGCTTGATATAGAGAAAAATAAACAATTTAAGCAAATGTTTTAAAATAGATTGAATTTGGGTAAAGTTGCTATTATAAGACCAGCTTAAAATCGATAGTCTTTTCGTTAAAACGCAGATTGGAATGAGGAAGGTCTAATAGCGTATTTTAAAGAAAACTATTTTTGAAGCTCATAAACTCTTTAACAGTGATGAACCAAATTAAAGGTGGTATCACTAAAGACTATTTTTATTATTATCTACTATCTGAACATTTTTTCTGCATTCTGATAAATAAAAGATGAAACCAAAATTAAAAAAATGATAAATTTTAGGCGTTTTTGGAGGTATTACAACCTCTTTCCACCAGCCTCTAGATTGCTCTGAGGTTAAACATAAAAGTTTGAAAATCTCTAAAGCTTTTCTCCTTGCTGAGCATATGAACTTAAGGTATTCTTTCTCACAGATAATGTTTAGCATCTTTTATTTTGTATTTTTTTCCAACTTTTTGAAATATAATCATTCTCTTTTTCGTTATATCTGATGAAATCGTTCATTACTCATATTTAAAATTGTAAAATGTATAGCATCTTTTCTACAAATACATATGAAAGTTACAGTAATACCCTCTTTTTGTTTCTCATTTAGATTTAAATTTTAAGCTTTTGTTCTTTCGATTATTATATATATTTTTTTTTAATAGGGAAGAGCAATCCTCCAATTGAGGTTAACTTAACGCATAGTACCAGGAAGTATTTCAGGAGTGACAAACTGAACAAGAATCTTGGCAGGAGTCAAGATGAAAGAACTGGAAGCATTGAGTAACGAGTGTTGAAAGATATCAGACGATTAGGTCTCTTGGGACATCATTCCGGCCATGTCCTATTAGAAGACAGAATTTCCGAAGGTGTGAAGCACGGAAGAAATTTCAAAGGAGAAATTTTATTAAAATTAAATAAAATTAATTTAATTTAAAGATCTGCGTATTATCGAGAGTGCTACGCGCTCTATAATTTAGTTTATTTATTATTATTTAATCTCCTTATTCTCTTAGTTCCATTTAACGTTGTAATTTTTTTAATTTTCATCTTTTTTTCTTTTTTATGATCAGTTCTTTCTGCTTCTATTGCAAGTTATATGATTGACCGTTTTTTTCATATCTAATAGTTCAGAAGACATTAAGTCTCTTTTTTTGGTTATTAGTTTTGATTCTATTTCCTCTACTAATTAAAAATTTTCCATCAATCTCTTATTGCTTTTCTTCAGTTTTTTTCTTCCTGGAAAATCCAGCACATTTTTATATCATAGCTAATTTACTGCTCTTTGGTTAAATTCGAGTCTTCCGAGTTCATAATATTTTTAGTCTATTTCTTAGACTTCTCTTCTAGATGCGACTATTGTTTTGGATTTGATGGGCGACTTTATGGAACTTTTTCCATATCAAAATTCTCTAGGATATTGTTAAATCCTTTTTTCTTGAAGCCTAAAAAATTTTGGGTCTGAATCCTTACATTTATTTTTTCATAACTAAAAGTTTAAGTTATTTACTTTAACTTTCTATTTTGAAAAATAACAAATTACATCCTATTAAACTACGCCAATGCTACAAATCTTTAATTAAAAACAAGAAATTTTTACTTAATTTATTTATCAAATGGTCAGAATATGATAATCCTTTGACTAAACTAATTCTTATTTTTCATTATAGTAATTTGCTACTATCTATCATTATCTTAAAATTTCACTATAGATTTCAATAATTTGATTATCTACTTCTTAGATACTTTTACTAAGAGAATAGGTAAGCTATACTTAAAGATTTCTTATAAAAACAAGAGTAAAAACTTAAGGAAATTATTGATTATTCTTAAAATTCTAAAGTACAAAAGTGGTATAAGAAGATTATATATGAAACTTGCAAATAATAAGTGATTGATACAATTATAAATTACATACTTAGAATCTAATCTCTTTAAGAAATTTTAAAAGATATTCCATAGAACTCAAAGTTGATGATATAAAGAAAGGATAGAGAAATATAAATTAAATAGGAAAATGATTAAAGAAATTTCAAACTTCTAGTAGTAACTGGAATTGGTATGAATATTAGATTTAATAAAAAAGGAAATATTTAGATAAAGTTAGCTTTATCAATATATGAATGGAGCTTTTAAGGAATGGATAAGCATGCTTTGATGCACTGAATATGCTAAGATATTCATTAATTTAACTTCCTGTATGAATTGTTTAAAATCAGCAAAATTTTTATCTGCAAATATACTCAAATAATTTTAGAGACAGATAAAAGAAATACATACTCCTTAATTAGTGGAAACTAGAAATTTAGTAATTATTCAATAGATAATAAAAATAACTCACCTTCAAAGCTTTAAATAAAAGTTAGCATTTTATATAAAAGTACGAATTGTCACTACATTAGTATTAAAGAGGTTTTGCATTTCAAACTAAACTTTTAAATTTATTAATTGCAACTACTATTTTTCAAATCCTTATAATCTTAGAATATTACTTTAATAAATTATTATGTTTATTATTGAGATATTATACTCATTCTTTATCAGCTACCTTTTACATAATTAACTATAAATCTGCTGATTTTATTAGTCCCTAACAAATATCAAATACTTTATACCTTTATATTTAACTATATAATATTTAAGTATTGAAGCTTAGTGAGATTTTGTAATCCAGAAATACAGTCATTTATTAAAATATAGGTTTTTCTTTTAAAAAGTGTAGTGAGGTATAGAGTAAAATGAGTTTTTTATTTAGAAAAAAATAGAAAAAGATGAAATTTATTTTTCTAGCTTTGTAAATAGAAATTTCTATGTTTGATTAATAGTGAATCAATTTTAATGAGTTACCTTATTAATATCCTATAATTCTTAATAGACCTAAATCTACTTATGATAATCTTCGTTCTTATAATTATAATTTTTACCCTAATCACATTTGTAAGCTAAATTCTTTAGATAAAGTAAGACAACAATAATTTTAGTAAAGACTGTGAAGATTATATAAGAAGTAAGGCTAATAGTAGTAATTAGACGATGAGATGCTAAAATAAAGTAAGCAATTATTTGATATTAACTAATAATTACTTTTACCACTTTACCTCTTATACTCTTTAAAGAAAAAGGGAATTATATCTATAAAGTTAAGCTATCTATGAAAGAAATATCCTTCTGTTCAATGCTTACTATTTTCAAATTTAGAGTTTTGGGATATTTAATTCAAAGAGTTGAGAATAAAATAAGAGATAGATAATCTAGCTAAAGGAGTCTTCTTTACAAATATAAAAAGTATAATAGTAAGATTTAAGAATAGTACAGCTAAAGTAAATATAAACACTAAATGCTAGAAGTAGATGTTTAATGTAACTAATTTAAAGAAGCTAAATGAGTATTTTACTTTAACTTATTACCTAAAGGCTAAATTTAAACTAGCAAATACCTCTTCATGGGTAGCTTTTAATTTTATATCTTATAGACAAAGAAACCAGTTTACTTTTATTCCTTCCTAGTTTAAAAACAAACTTAAGGCAAAGTTTATATCAGATTACAATTTATATAAGCTGATGCTTTAGTAAAAACAAAACTATTTAAAATTTGCTAGAATATGTGAAGCAAAAACAATATTATTTAGATAAATCAAAATATAAAGCTTAAAAATAAAAAGAATCCTCAATTTTTTTCTAAATCCACTTTGTGACTGAATACTCATACAACATAGAAAGCTTATGAGACAAATATTTCTTTTTAGCGGATAAATTACTTTCAATTAATTAAATAATGAACCTAATAAAAAGTAATTAATTCAGTCTCTTATCATTAGATAAGGTACAATTATTAATAATAAAGGTTTATATTTTTAAGAATGTTTGGCATATAGTAGTAACTTAATAATAGACTTAAAAACTTAAACTTTTATTTAATTTTCTAGGTAATAAAAACAAAAATATTATGTAAGCTATTTAAGACTAGCAGCAATAAAAAAAGGTGAAATATCGTTTTAAATATGAAATTATCGCTATTAATAAAAAGCATTAATATGCAATAATGCTTGCAATTTACTTTTTATTTGATTGTCTTTTTAATAATAATTAAACAGATTTAATTATATAATTCATACATAATTTAAATATTATATTAATGAAATTTAATTAAAATTCCAGACTGTAAGATTATTAATACTTAGCTTTTAGTATTTTTAATATCCTGCTTTAGTCTCTCTTCAGTTAAATTTATAAAAATGTCATAAGCAAGTTAATAAAAGTATATTAAATGCTGTCTAAAGATATTTGACGTTGATTTGGTTATTCAAAAGCAGGTAAACCGTAGCTAAGCTTTAGTAATTCTCTTGCTTGCATTTATTTAGTATTTGAGTTATCATCTTGATCCCATGTTCATTGACTGCTCTGTTAGTAGATTACTGGGAATTTTAAGAATATTTCCATAGCATTAACTTTAGATTTGGAAATATGTGATTGCTATTATATTCAGCTTGATTCACTTTTCCTTATATATAAGAAATTGAAAACTTTCTTGAGTCAATTTAGTAAAAGTCAAACTACTAATTTTGGTTACTTGAATCTTATTTCCTATCCTAGTAGAATATTTGTTAGAGCCTTTGAAATATAGCAATATAGTTTGAAGAATAATACTGTTGGTTATAGGTGTAGCTATAATAATGTAAGTACTATTTACTTTTAGAATACTACTGTTTGATGTTATACTAATAGGTTTATTCTTTAACTATGTTTCTTACAATATAGTAGATTATCTTTCAATGTAAGGTTTAATATTTAGGTTTGAAAGAAATACCTTCTACTTATTATGATTTACACTAGAAAGAACATTAATTGTTATTCTTAATGCTTTAGAACTTTATGATGCTCTATTGATAGTTTCATTTTCCTTTGGTATTCTTTAATTTATCTACCATATTAAGAGACCACTTTTCTATGACTTTTATGTAGATAGAGCGTTAAATTATTTAAACATAGTTAGAATTCTATTCATAGTAAGTGTAGCCTATTTTAAGCTAATAAATAAGGATTATATTACTGCTTCTGTTTTTTTCGTAGTTCAACTGTTCCTAATAATTATATGGGTAGAACTATAAAAAAGAATAGTAGCAAAGTAGCTTACTTTAAATAATATGAGCATATAGAGCTCTCTTAGTATATTCTAGTATATTAAAATGATATCTTAGTTCAGATCAAGAACATTATAAATTAAATTCAAAGGAATTTAGTGCTTGTACAACGATTACTCTATAGGTCTTAATAACGAAGCAGTTCTTAGTATTTTGCTAATACTCTAATAGTAAATGGAAGAAAAGGCTTTAAATTCTGGAGATTTAAGCTTAGAGATAGCAAGAGTTTACTTTTATGGATTAAGCAACATTTAAAAATCATTAATGCTCCTTAATAAAGCAGAGAAATTACATATAAACCTAATATAGAGAATGCAAATAGCAGTACTAAAAGAAATTATTCTAAGAAAAATTAAAATTAACTAAGAAAAATTATCTCAAGAAACTCTCTAGAATTATAAGAATTATATGGGAAATAGTTTAATGGGAAAAGAAATCCAAAACCCTGCTTTAATTATTAAGTGTGAAGCTCTTATAGACAACCTCAATCAAAAGTTAATCGACTGCGATAATTTACGTAGAAGATTTTGACTATAGCTACTTCAATAAGATCATAATCTTCAAGACTTCCTGACTATCAGTGAAACATTTCAAAAAGCTAAGAAAGAATTCAAATAAAATTATTCAGAAATCTAGTAAATATCTCCATACAACTAATCAGCCCATCAAATTTACATACAGTATTTATAGGTAATAAAATAAGATTCTAATAATACATATCTAAAACAAGATAAGTTTAATCAGTTTTGATCAGATATTCGTAAAAATTAATAAAAGTACATACATTTACGCTAATTCGATCATCTTTTTAGTGATAATACTATCGTAATAAGAGTAAGTGCTAATTAAGAAAATGTGGGCCAGATTTTATAAGTAACTTAGAATGTTGATAAAGTTTTTGGATATGAAAGTAGTTTTCTGGTTAATAAGCACATAAATATACTAATTCCCAAGCTTATATAAGCTTAGCATGATAAAAAATTAGATTAAGTTATTGACTCTCAATAATATTCAGGTAAAGGCTATAGTCTGTATGGTTAGCATTTAGAAGGCTATCTTTTTCCAATAACCAAATTAGTTCATTATCTTCCTTCGGAAAATAATGAGGGATTTGAATTTATAAGCATAATTCAAAGTAAAAAGGAAGAATCTAATGAAGGGTTTATATTAATGGATGAAAATAAAGTAATCCATAATTTTTCTAAAAACCTATATAAGCTATTTAGATAGGATGTCTCCAATTTCTTTCTTTAGTAGAATGTTAATATCTTATGCTTAATCCCTGAATTCACCAAACATTTCAATGATCAACTTCTACCTTTTGAATCAGTTTTTCTCATACCTTAGTAACAGGAAGAAATTTAGAAATTGAAATATTTAGTTGATAAGTATTAAAATGAAGAAAAAATTCTAAAAAGTATATTTAAACCACTTATATAAAGAAAAGTAAGAAATGAAGGGTAAAACTCAACAATAAGTAGCATAGTTTCTTAAAGAGAAAACAGTCTTAACTAAACTTCTACGTGAATAATTGATAAAATAATTTGAAAAGAAGCAAATAACAATGATATGAGACAAAAAACATTGATTTTACCTAAGGAAGAATAAGAAAATATATAAAGTTTAACCAAAATAGTTTCTGCGATTTTGTAAATAAACTTTGAAAAGAAATAGATTTGCTAGTAAATATATTACGTAATTACAATTTAGGATAATTCACACTCAGAACTTACAAGAAATAGCAAGTAAGGAGGGATGGAATCTTTTTCTAAAGATTCGTAATCCAGCATGGGATAATTAGATTATTTTAAGGAAAAATAATCCTATTAAAGAAGTCCTATTCCATCCTCTAGATTGAAATAAAATGCTTTAAAGTAACATTTAAAAGAAAGCAAACTACTTAAAGTCCCAAAAGAAATAAAAGCAATGAAATTAACTATATTTATAGCCTTTTTAGTCTTTACCCTATTTCAAATATTGTTTGCATACATTATGATAGACATTAAAGATAAAAACATTAATTTCTGGGAGCATTAATAATATATATCAAGAACGCTTGTAGCAGTGAGAGACATTGGAAAGTAGTCTCGATATCTTACTCTTTTATCTAATAATTCCCTTGATTCTGAGAGATGAACAATTTAAAACTTAACAAAAGAATAATTTGAATAATAGCTAAGAAGTAAATTATATAAAGCAGCAGTAGATATACAATCTCTTATAGATAAAACTTAATGTGATGAGAAATATCCTTAAAATTTCAAATCTGATGTATTCGATTTCTGCTTCACTAATATTAATTTACCAGACGCACATAATGACTAATGATAATTAGATGTAACAACATATCAAGCTAACGATATCTTAATTTCTTATGTATTAGCAAAATATAACGATTCACTTGAAAATATGGGATTAAATAATCCTGAAATGAACTGAATTATAAACGTATCCTATAATGCAATTATGCCATTTTTATTAGATTAATACAAAAAATAAGAATTAAAGATAAATGATTTTCAGCATGAGAGTGATTAAATTTAATATGTATCAGGATTAGTTTCACTGGTTATTACTTCTGTTTTCTGTATAATAATCGTTATCATAAAAATTCAAGCACTATATAAAATTAAAAAGTCTGAGTTTGCTGCCTTCCAACTTATATTTAGTATAAATAGAAATAAAAAATTAAAAGTGCTTTAGACTACTATAAGCGACAAACTTCCTAATAACAATACTCTTAGTGAAGAATATTTAACCCAATAAGATTAAGAAAAGGAATCTAATAAAGAGGAGAAAGAAACATTTGACATTTCTTTTAATCCCGATAAATCTTTTGCTAAATAAGAATAACCTCTTAAAAATAACGGAAATTCTATAATTTTAACATAGAAAGCAACTTAATCAGATAAAATTAATAAAAATTAAGAAAAACAAAGAGTTAACTAATTCAAAAAAAGTAAACCAAGTGATAGAAAAAAATCTTGCGAGCAACTTAAAGAGCATTTTAAGTGGCTTATATTAATGGTAGTTTTTAGCTTAGTATGCATTATATTTCTATTTGTCACCTACGACGTTTATGGCAATCTTTTGGATAATTTGTACTATAGAATTAAGCTTCAAATACAGACTGATAATTTACATTTTGATACTCGAGTTTCATCTTCTATTTTAAGAGAATTATTCCTTAAAAATAGTTCATATCGTATATTAGGCTAGAGAGCAGATGAAATAAGTAAGCAATATGATATTCTTTGAAGCTAAAATGCTCTAAACTAATATCAATACTATAATAAGCATTAAGATTCATATGAGTCTTATGTAATCAACTTTTATACTAATTATTACTAAGGAAATGCTTGCTATTTAAAGGATTTTTAAGAAAAATTCTAATTATGTTAAGAAATAGTAGATGGAATCTTAACTTAAGGTAATCAAGCTGCATAAAGAAGATTAATTGATCTATATACTGAAATATCTGACGGAGAATTCTAAAAATTAAGTGACTTTGAAGAGTTAAACAGATGAGTTTCAAAAATAATAGAAGACTTTGGAATAATTTTGCACCAGTAGATTCATGATTTTAATGATACTATTAACAAGTTCGTTTTGCACTTCACTTTATGGTTCATTATTTTTATACTTATCAGTTTTCTAGGCTGGTTAAAATATGTTGATCGAATGAAAAAGAAAATTTGGAATGCAAGAAATTTATTTAAGCATTTGCCAGTAGATTTAATATTTGAGCTTCCTGGCATATATAAATATCTAATCTCAGGAGAGACTTTTTGATTTAATTTATTATATTTAAGTAAATTTCTATCTTCAATATACAAAATAATTAAATTCTAAAAATATATGCATATCATATGAATTGAATTTTGTAAATATAAGCATATAAGAAATAATTAGAATTAATAACATGTAAGAGAATCTAATTACTCGAGATTAAATATGAAATATTAGTTTAGATAGCTTTATATTTTAATACTAAATACATAATGACTAGTTAATAATCAGTGCTTTATTTAATTATTTAGAAATTTAACTTTTTTTAATTAAAATAACTTTTAGTGATACTATTTATGCATCTTTGAATTTGTTTGCTTATTTTAATATAATGTTTACTTAGCTTAATATCTTCGCTAATTCTTAGTGCATGTATTCAAAAGCTTTAGGTTCAAAATTCTTCTTACTTCTTATAAATCTAAATTTCTACTTTTTTATTTGATAGAAAACCCTTTCTCCTTGCAATTTTTAACGATTAGAGAACATTTTTACGCTTTTAATAAAGTTTTATCTACAAATTGTAATAATAAATAAAATAGCAAGTTGATAATATAATACTAAATCAATTCAGTACACAAATAGAGGAACCATTAGTATTTAAATTAGTTATGTACTTAACAGGATAATTCTGACAAGTGCTTAAGTTTCTATCTAAACTATAATGAAAATAAGTATTAAGAGGTTAGAAGATTAAAGCATTAGAGTAATATTTGCTACTTTAATTTGATATATTCAATATCTTTTCTAAGAATGCTATAAATCAATAAATTTGGAAGCTTTTTGTGATTTAGGATCCTTATAGGAACTATTAAGAATTGTATAGACAGTTTCCCAAAATTAATTGTTAATTAATACTTGCTAACATCATTAATGATTGCTGAGACTTGCTCGATTAAGAGCGTTTTCTTATGAAAGTAATTCACTCAGGTAAAAAACTTACTAAGATAGTTATCAAAATTCATGGTATAAATGCAAAATATTGCTTAAAGTCTATATTGTTGAATTTATATTACCAACTTTTTAGATATGTCTGCTTAAAATTGTATAAAAAATTGAGGTGAATGACTTTACTTAAAAGTAATTTATATAAGAAAGTGCTTTAATTAAGATACAAAAGCTTAAAGATTTTAAGAGATTTAATGTTATAGATAGAAGATTAAGATTTGAAAAAAGAAATACAAGGATGTGTTATTGTAAGTTCTATAGCAATTAGATGAAATACAAGAATATCCTATAAGTAATGTTGGAAAGTAAACAATCGTAAATTAAAGTCAAGGAAAGATAAAACTTAAAAATGTTAAAATTAAGATATGTCTTTAATTCTTGGATTTATAGGATTAGAATAGGAAATTAAAATAAAAAGAAAAAAGATTTAAAAAACAAAAAATAGTTGTATATCGTCAAATTAAGCTAATTGCTATAAGTATGAAATTGAAAATTAGGAAGAATATTAAAATGATTTCTATTCTAGAGAAATATAACTATATAAAACGTAGCTTTATAGAGTAACTGATGACTTTTTATTATATAATATGAGTAAAATAAAAAATTTGTAAATGATTAGTAGAATTTAAGTTAACCTAGATTATAAAATGATTTCTTTAAAATGCTTATATTCTAACTTTAAAGTGAAAGCTACTTAAAAATTAAATGAAATGAAATTTAAAAGAAGAAACATTTAGGTTATTATCACCTAATAAATTAGCCTATAAAATTTATAAAGATAGTTAGAGTCAAGAACAAATGAGAAAGGAAACTTCAAAAAGTATTCTGATATTTAAAATTTAAAATTAGAAGCGTTTAGAATATTATTCAACAATGTTAGAACTCACAAATAATGGAATAATTAGCTTCTTTAAGAAGTTAATTTTATAATTTCTTAAAAGGATAAACTCTAAAAATTTTCTATTATGCATATAGCTTATATTATGCTTCTTGTCAAAAACGTAAATTAGTATTTTTAAAAGAAGACCGTATAAGATCGATTAAGGCAGAGTAAATTATCTTTAATTTTCGGAATTAAATTAAAGATTTCTTAAGAAATAATTTGGCTACAATTCTACTTAGAATATTTCACTTTATCTCAAAATTTTATCACTAACTGCATTCTAAATTATCATAAGTACTTTGATAGATTTTTCTAAGATCTTATAGTTTTATTATTGAGATTCCTATTAATAAGTATAGCTTTTCAGGAAAAAAACAAATAGATATCTTAGACTGAAAAGCTAAAATTTAAGAACAAAAAAACAACATTAAGTTATAGCAAGATTCCTCAGTTTAAAAAACAGTTTAACTGCAGTCTAATACAGTTTAAAATTTAAGTTTATAGTTACTAATAGAAGATTTATGCAAAAAACTTTTTAAAATATAAAGATAAAATAAACGAAACTTGTAAAAATTTCCCGCTCTTCTGAAATGAAATTTTAAATCAGAATATTAAAATTGTGAGTTAAAATTATATAAAATCTTTTAGATTTAAACTAACTTTTTTTAAATTTAGTAATAGAATAAGTTTAACTTTAATTTTTTATTTTATGGTTTAATGAAATTAAGATAAGTTCTAATTTGAGTTTTTTATTTAATTTCTTAGTATAAGTACAAAGAGCAGATATTATAGAGTTACTAAAGAACTTTTATTTTTAAATAAAGTTATTGATTCAAAAATAGTTAATTTGTTTTATTACCTAAAATTTATGCATTATAAATGCTTAAAATCTTAATGTGATAGTTGATTCATATTTGACTCCTAAGATTCTTTTATAGATTAAATAATCATTTTTTCTTTAGCTTTACGTTTCCTTCTTTCCAATTCTTAATTTAATAATAATCGTTTTACTAATTCTGTAAATTGAAAGATAAATGAAGGCGGATGTTGTTTTTCCAGATAATTTACTTGATGCAATTCTTATATTAAAAAGCCTTTAAATCAAATAAAACCAAGCTAAAATGAGTATTAAATGTCTATTTTAAATTTTAGCATTAATTAATTTATTTTTTACCCTTCTAATTTAAGTTTAAGAGTATTTTAATTTTAAATAATTAAACAAGTATAATAAGAAACTTTAAAATGATCTAATTTTCTAATCTTAGCTTGTTAACTTTCTCATCTACTTCTTTTAGAATTTTTGCTTTAGTCATTTATTTCTAACACTTTTAATGAATGTTGTATTGTTTGAATGAAAAACTTAAGAAATTCAGCTTAAGACAAACCACAACATTTTAACCCTTCTAATTAAATTTTAAAACAGTTGTAAGATACCTTTGCTTTAAGATTTAAAGAAATAGCAAATATTTAGGATTTTTGCTAAGTAGAAGGTTATTTTATTTATAAATAAGAGCGTAATTGGAGATTATATAAATTACTTCTTTTAATATCACAAACCAATTTATCTTCATCATAAATCGTTCTTTTCTTGCTTTAATATTCAAAATATTAATGTGTTTTTCTTACTCTATACCATTTATTTTTATCTGATACTAAATTTATTGAAAAATGCTGTTCCTTTTTCAAGACTTAGAAAAAATATAAATAATTAAATATATGAATAATGCTAAATCTTTAGCAAATTAAATACTATTTTCTCATTATTTTAACTCTTAAATCTAAAGTTGAAGTTCCTTGAAGCCTACAAATAACTCAATATTTATGATATTTTTATTTAAAGCATAAGCACTTAAGACTTATTATAACTATAAAAATTGAATAATGAGATGAATAAGATTATTTAATGAATGATTAAAGAATATTAGATTAAATAACATTAGAAAGAACATAATAGAGGAAAATAAAGTAAGTCTATTATTTAAATATAGCTATAATTTTGAAATATAGAAGTAACTATTTATTTTGGATATGCTTATTAAGTAGTTCTCTGTCTTAATATTTTATAATAAGACGCTTATAATTTTCCCGCTTATATCTTCGCTATTTAATTAAAAATAACTGGATTAACTTTATAATAAATAGCTGATTAAAAGTCCAGTTATATTTCTATCAAAACTGATGGCAACCTTTTTTGTAAATTCTTCGCAGATTTAGAAGAGAAAATACTTAAAACACAGATAAAAGAATATTCATAAAAAGCATTAGAATGAAAATTTGAATAATTCAAGCAGGATATAATGATACTATAGATTCCTCTTTAACTACTTAAATGCTTAATATTTAAGAATCACTAAAGAAAAGTAAAAAATTTGAAGAAGTACATCTGGGATTATAATAATTACGAAGAGCAATCTCTTTATATAATAGATGGATTGGATAGTTCTAAATAACTTCACAGGATCATGAAAGAGATGGATTCAGTTTTTTCTGAGTTAAATCCAAAGCCATAAAACCCATGAGTTAGGCTTGAATTATCCAAATTTTCATTTCAATGCCGAGAATCATACTTTGCAATTTTTGATTAAATCATAATTTATAAAATTTAGTTAGCTCGATAGAAAAACTCGTCATTAACAATCAAGAGAATGCATTGGAACAACAATTAAATAACAGTTGATTTTGCTTCTAATGTAATCTTTTCTAGCCTTTTCAATCATATGAAGATCCAAAAAAATACAAATAACTAAGAATGCAAAATGTGATTTGAAGAAAACGAGCAAAGCAACCATAATCCCAGACTTCTTGAAAATTTATAATATTTCCCAGCAAAATGAAGCACTTACTTATATCATACCGATTCATAAAGAAGAGTTAAAGTGAAAATATATCTAGTTAAAGTAAGTACAGAAAGTTTATTTTGAGTTAATAAACATAATCAAAAATTAATTTGGAGAAGATAGTTAAATTTAATCTTATAACTTTTAATTCTCTTAAACTTAATAGCTTCATTTATATATAATTTAATAGCTTTCATTATGCATTAAATAAAATTAGAAAATCAACTAATTTATAAATAGACTTTATTTAGTTAAATTATGAAATAATTAAAATTTATAAAGAAAAGACATATGCATAGGAAATACAAATAGAAGTATTTTTTTAATCTATTTGATATTATTTTAAAACCTTTCTTACCCTAAAAAGTTCTCTATTTCATCTTAGGTAAAAATAAGATTACATGAAGCAACTAGCCTATTTTGCTATTTAAGTCTTCTAAATAATTTTATTTTCAATTTATAAATAAATCCATTCCTCTAGACAGTTAGATGAAAATATGATTACATTCTAAATAATTACAATCTTATCGATCAATTCTATTTGACAATAATCACATTATCAAGGCAAAAACTCTACATTTTCTGAGTTTTAACTTATTTTTATATAATAAAAAGTATTATAAGCACTTAGTTCAGGAAGTTAAATTATATTAGAACTTTTAGAGATTATTTTAAGGAAATTCTTATCTACTTTTAGCATTTCTATAAAATGGTAATCAAAAACTACAGACATCATACCTTCAAGGTAGTTATTGAAAATATAGCCTTAGTTCGTTAAAGTATTCATCATTTGCTTTTTTTCTAGAATAGAAACTTCATAATTGCCATATATAATGATAGATTTAGAAATAATTTCTTGGTATTTCCTATAATTAATGCTAATAGCTTCAGTTATGATCCTATCATTAGTAACTATTTATATTTCTACTTTTTAAATTACTTGGCCCTATTTTTATACCTTCAGCTTTCTTACCATAATAAGAACATCTCTAACAATTTTCCCATAATGAGCTCGACGAAAAGATTCAAGTAATTTTTATATGTTTCTTAGTAATTTAGATAGGCTACGCTTAAAAACGAAGCCTTCGTCTATATTATTTTTGCTAGATAGGATTTGTCTCTTAAGAATTGATAGAAATTTCTAGTGCCTTAGCTCTTTAATATATTTTAGCAATAATAAAAAATATTTCTCAAAGTAAACTCTAATTTTATTATTCTTACTAAGGGCTTCATATTTAATAAATCATTTAAGTGTTAAATTGGTGTTGTAATTCTGCATGAATGCTCTAAATAAGAAAAGCCATCTGCACTGAAATAGCTATTTCCATTCCTCTAACTTTCCTAAAAGAATTTAAATTATTACTTTAGTTTAATAAAATACTTTAAGTTTTAATTATGCTTATACTCTCCTTTTAATCTTGGGAGTTTTTAATGCTTATAAATTTATTACATTTATTACTACTGATTTAAGAAACTTTTCATTATATTTTAAAATATTCTATTACTATGCGATTTTTTATGAAGGATACCCTTAACGAATTTTTAACTTTATTAACTTTAATTAAAGGGCTCTTAGAACTTTATTAAGGTTTAGTGATTTTTTTCATTTTATAATTAGATTATTATTTTAAAATGTTTAACTGACTTTTAAATGTTTATTTGCGTCTTTTACTTATTACCTTCTTATTTTAGATCCTATATACAAACCTATAAATTCTTATTTTATTCAATCAACTTTCTCTTTCATTTTTAAATTTTCTAGTTATTAAGTTTAATCTTCGCTACTTTTTTCACAATTACTCTATATTTTTCTTCATATCTTCTAATTTTGTTTTTTTCTCTTAAATATGATTATTCAATTCATCAAATTTATTTATAAATGCTTTATTCCTAATAAATGATGAAAATTATTTCTTTATATAGTTCCTACTTTTTATTTTGGAAGCGTCATTCTAAATCAATAATTAAAATTTACATTTATTATAATATTTGTATAGTTTTTCATATTTTATACTTATAAATTTTAATTACTTTCTAATCTATTTAATATATATTATAGTTATAATTGTCATTTTTAAATCTATTATTAAACTATGAACATTATTACTCCAATTATTACTTCATTCTATTTTCATCACATTCCTATTATTAACTTATTTTTCCTTTTATAACTAATTTCCTTAAGTTTAAATTTAAAGCTATTAAATTTAATGTTCCTTACTTATGCTTATTATTTAAACTACTTTTTACTTTTATAATTATTTTCTAATTTCTTTAATTTACTGCTATATATTTTATTTAGTCTTTTGATCTTTAAATAGTACTTTGATAATTAAATTTTACCCTAATTATTCTTTCTAAATCTTATAGTTTTTTACTTAATTTTTTATATTTATTTAATATTTTATTCTATTTCATATTTTCTAACTATTTTTTTAATATATTTTTGCTTGCTTTTATCAATGTTTTCTAACTAATTCTAATATTTTTATTCCTTATTTCAAAGTTTAAATTTAGTTTATCTAAGTTTTATTTCAAAATGTTAGCTATTAAAATTTATCTTTCCTTTAAGCTACCTCTTTTTAGTTACTTTAATTACTATTATTATCCATAAAATGGCACCAAAGAAATAGCAAACTTCACCAAAGAAGCATAATAGCATTTAGCTTGACGTAGCCAATTATCTCTTCCTTCTTTAGATAGAGAGGTAAGAATTAGCAAAAGATATTAAAGATATTTATCAAGGAACTAAAGAATTATTAAACTCTATTGAAATACTAAAATCAGAAAATTCAGCACTAAGATAGGAATTAGCTTTAAACCTGTACTTGCAACAAATTTAAGATAGATCTTTACAGAACAAAACAAATAATAAGAGAAATTTAAAACTCGAAAATATGTAAATTAGAACAATCTTTAATACAAAATGACCTAATGGAAATAGAATAAAAACCTGTAACAAAATATATCTTTATTGGAAAATAATGATATGCTGGTATTGCAAGCTTAGGACATAAAGTAAGAAATTGCTATCAATTTTAATAAAAATAAACGAAATTAATATAAAATAAATGGTAGGATATATTTAGAATATACTACGTAAGGGAAAATTTACTCTGTTGGAAAAATATTCCAATTAAACAAAGAAACTGCTTATATC
The DNA here is from genome assembly GCA_946699065.1 of Loxodes magnus. Classification (NCBI taxonomy): domain Eukaryota; phylum Ciliophora; class Karyorelictea; order Loxodida; family Loxodidae; genus Loxodes; species Loxodes magnus. Next base: position 284,062 of record CAMPDV010000068.1, on the reverse strand, counting down.
TAAAAGGTCATAAATGATTTAATAGAAAGTGATTGAGATTTGACATACCGGAAAAAATCAAGAAAAAAAATCGTAAAATTATCAAGAATCAAGACAGTGAAGATCCAAAAAAATTTGAAGTGAAGATTTAATTTTAACAATAAACTTCATGACCAATCTAATAATGGTAGAGCCCCGTTAATCCATCATTGAATTACTATTAAGCAATTTTTTAATTTAAAGATATGCTTTCTTCTTATAATTTATTTATTAAATTTACTTAGTTAATATTATAGCTTTTTTAGTAATTCTTATTGATTTTCTACTTCTTCTGAAGCATTATTTTCTTAATCTTAAAATATTGAATTTTTATCTTTGATATTTAGATAGGAGATATAATTAAATTTAATTTAATTTAAATTCAAAATAAGTTTGTCTTTCAGCTAGAATAGATAAAAGCTACCAGGATCTATTTTATTTAATAAATTAGCCTTTCCTAGAAAAAGGATCTAAAAGCTTTTTTCTTTCAACTAAATTTCTTATATTAAGTGAATTTTGGCAAAAGTTTTCCGAAATTAAACTTCTGAACATTGGTTTAGTATTTGAACATATTAGCTTATCTAAAAATTTAAATATTTATATATTACAACGTTTATTATAGCTAAATAGCATTAAATGAAACTAGTATATAGATTATTTAAATTATAAATCTTTTTTATATACTTTATAATAATAATTAGCTATGCTAGAATCATAAAATCAAGATTTGTTTAAGAGAACAAAATTGCACCTAAGAATAACAGATATATCTAAATAAATAGCCAACAAAAATTCGAATAGTAATCTAATTTAACTGAATAATCACATTGATAAGATAAAGGATAATAATATCAGGAATCCTTTGCATAATAAGTTCAGTAAAGGATATTAAATATGCAATATGAATTAAAACAACATAAATTTAAAATTTAAAAACTATAACATATATTAGAAAAATTATCGAAGAACTAAACCTTTAATTTCCATCTATAGAGTATGCAATAAATAGAGTATAGTTGTAAATAGGATATAAACTGGATGAGATTGACAAGTAATTTAATTACATTTCTTGAATGTTTTAATTTTAGATTTTTTAATTCCAATTTAAATTTAAAGAAATTTAAGAAAAATAGAATATTCAATAAGAAAATAATATAAAGAATCAATAGATAACAGGAAAGTATTTCAATGGAAATCCAAGAAAAGAATAATAGTAAAGTATTAGAAGAAAAATATGTTGTTATGTATGTTAAAAGCGGCATCATTATAATAGATGCTGATGTAGAAATCAAATCTATGAAAATAATAGAAGAAAAATAATAAAAGACCTATTTTAAATATGATAAACTCAAACAGGTAAAACATATAGGAAAAATTTAATATAGTAATATTAGAATTTCTAAAGTACTTTTAGATGTAAAAGGCTAAACCGTGAAGTAAAAATTATAAATAAGGATGGCAAGCTAATGTAGTCTAAAATCGCCCTATAGTTCAAGAAAATACTTTTTCAAATCTACTGGATGTAAATACCATTTTTGAAACTATTAATTCCTTTTAACCTTTTTTATTGAAAAGTTAAATTTTAAACTCTAAATTTAGTCTTTTACAGATATTGAAGCACAAATAAAATTTAAGTTTAATTCTGCTATACTTTTATAGATCTTTAAAACTAACTTAATTACGTAATTTGCTTATATTACAAGAATGAGTCTAAGCTAAATAAAAATTAAGCGTTAGTGTTATTTAATACTAATTATACTTTTAATCACTTAAAGGAGGTATAAATTTAGGGTAGTATAAATAAATTATCACTAGATAAGTAATAGTATAAAGCTTAGTTGTCTGCTCAAATTTAATAACAATTATAATATATTTAATATCTAGTATACTAGGTAATAAAATAAAGAAAACTTTATTTATATAAAATCTTTTAACGTTAATCTTAGCTAAATCAAAGTCGTCTAATATGTTCAAACTTAACTATCAAGTCTTCAACTGTTTTATTCATCGAGATCGATTAATAAATTTTATCGTTTTTCTAATATTTTAATTATAGTAAATTAAAGAAAATGGCAAGAAAGCTCTCTTATCCATTAAAACTGAAATTAATTAAAAGCCTGAAAATAAAATACTTTAACTAAAGCTTTATAAGAAATTAAATTAAAAAAGCAGCTGTTGATGAGGAAAAGGAAATAAACTTAGAGTAATTTAAATCAAATATGAATAATCAAAATAATTGAACATATTAAAACATTATTATTCTTTATCTTTATCTAGCTTTTATTGGCTATAATACATCTAGGTATAATTTTAAGCTTATTGTTTTATATTAAAACTGTTCTTTGTTGAAGAAAAACTTAATATGCATTTATAAAAGAGAGAAATAATATAGGATATAATAACTTCTGGATATTATAAAACTGGATTTAATTGATAAGATGGTTGTTGAAGTATATTGCAAACTTATTTATATTAAAGCCTTCATCCAAATAGCAAAAAGAATAGTTTAAGAAAAAGGAGAAGGTCTTTAGATTAAAACTTGAAGCTTTATTCTTTACTTTATACTAAATAAATAAACTGATAAATATTAAAAATTCAAAGTATTTAAATTGTGCTAATTATATTCATTATCATATAGCATTTGTATTAGAAATTATTAAGAATATCTAAATAAAAACAAGTAAAAACTTCATTAGGATTTACCATTCCAATATTTTACGATAATTAGAGTAGTACTTTTAGAAGTTGAAGAAAGTAATTAATTTCTAATCTAAAATATATATTTTTCTTTGGTATAGGCTACTTCTAAGGATCTTCCACTCTTCTCAACTCTTTATATATGCTTGCCAATATTAAATAGCAATTTTTCAAAGTAAAAAAGCAATAATAGAAGCTAACCAGATTGAGTATAGATAGCAGTAAAGAAATAAAGCTTTATATATGAAGCAGAGTTTAAATAGAATAACTAAGTTAAGATCAAACTCGTTGTTTCTTAGAATATATAAATAATAAAAATTTAAGTAGATTATACCTATTATATTATAAGATACTTATATTAAGTAAAACTAGAGGAATAAAACATATCCAAAACTAATCAGTCAAAGAGGAAAGATAACATAAGGTATTTATTTTAGAAATAAAAGAGATTATTATTAAACTAGAGTATTTTTTAAATAGATAGATGGAATATAGATATTAAATACTCTTAATTTATAAAATTAGAATATTCATTGTATCTTAATTATAATTTTTATTCTTTATAGAAATTAAATATATATCATAACTTTAATTATTATATTTCTTAATAATAAAAATAATTAAGTAATACTTTGGATTAAGACAAGGATTTTTTAGGTAAGAGCGATGAAACAATTCGTTCATATCGTGTAAAACGAAGTTATCTGGAATAATAAATAATAACTTCTATCGAATGAAATAAAGTATAGGCTATAACAAAAGATTGGTAAATTAAAGTCAAATAGAATTTGCAATAATTATTTCTATTAACTATTTTGATTTTATCATATTGATATATTTCATTGCAGAATAAATAAAAAATCTATTTTAGAGGAAAATCAATTTTATAATGGCTATAAATATAGGTTATTAAATGGATTCTAAAATCCAGCTTAATGGGGGTTTTTGCTCTGTAAAACTCTTAAATTAAAACGAAATTGTAATATACTTAGATTGCTCAAACATGATTCTCGAAAAATCTCACAAAGGGTTTGATATTTCATTTTAATTAGATAGTTTATTCTTTTGTAGAGAATAAGATTGAAAACATAGTGTATGAATGTTAAATATGTCTAAGTATGTAGTAATTTATAGATTTTAAAATTTTAATATTCAAGAATCTGAACAAGAATAACTGTTTAAATTACTCATAAAGAAAAAACTAGAGTTTCTTTAAAACCTTCATATAAGGATATTGCTATAGATAAAGCTAAATGATATTGAGTATTTTAGCTATTATCTATTAAATATTAAAACCAGATAAATTTTCTATATCATATTGCCAAAATTAAAACTTATTAATAAGAGTAACTGAAAATCTAATGTGTATATCTAATATATTATTAATGAAAATTACTTAATTTCTACTTGTTATCTTTGTAAATTATTTTAAAATAGAAAACTTAATTATAGCTATTAAATAAAGAGATTTAAGAGTGTATTTTAGTAAATGTAATTAGGCATTAATAAAAGAAAAGTCTATATGAAATTAAAGAATTATAATACTGATATACTTTTTAAATGTTTTAGCATTTATTGTTTATAATCTATTTTATCTAAGAATATTATGATTATTATTATATAGTTCAAAGATTGTCTCCTGAAACTAAATACTTGTATACCTCAGGAACTTCTACTATCAAATCGATCGGCAAATGCTTAAATATTTTTCTTGCGTTCCAGATTTTCTTTTTCATTTAATCTACGTATTTTAACCAAACGAGAGATCCTAAAAATAAAAATATAATAAACCAAAGAGTGAAGTGTAAGACAAATGTATCGATTGTTTAACTAAAATCATTTATTTATTCTTCTAGAATAATAGCAAATTGTTGAATTAATGCTGTAACTCATCTGTTTAACTCTTCAAACTCATTTATTTTTAAAAATGCTCCGTCAGAAATTTCAATAAATAGATCTAATAGTCTTCTTTCTGCTGCTTCATTTCCTTAAGTTAAAATTCCATTCGCAACGTTTTAACATTGAAGAGGCTTTGCTTAAAAATCCTTATAATTACAAGCATTTTCTTCATAATATCGATTATAAAAATCAGATACATAAGATTCGAATTATTCTACATACTCATTGTACTATTTTTATTACTTTTAAATGTTCTTGCTTCAGAGATAATCATACTGCTAACTTAGCTAATCTACTTTTTAGCCTTATACATAATAAGAACTATTTTTTAGGGTTAACTCTCTTAAAATAGAAGATGAAACTCTCGTATCCATAAATAAATGATCGGTTAACATTTGGAACTTAATTTTGTAGTACAGTTATGTCAATAGTTATCTATAAACATCATAAGTAATAAAAAGGAAAACTATGCATATCAAGCTAAACCCTACCATTAAAATTAAGTATTTAAAATGCTCTTTAAGAGGTTCACATATGTCACTTCTATATCTTTTAGTAATTTGAATTTTCTACTTATTTTATTCTTCTTTTTTTCCTTTCAACTAGCTTTTTTGTATTGAAGTGTTTTGCTTTTTAAATTAGATAGAGGAAATTTCGTTAGTTATATTACATTCTTATTTATTTTTTATTTGCCTGTCAACTGTAATAGGACTATCTAAAAAGCTTTTTTCCTCTTTAGAAATATCTTTTTCTATTTCTTCTTCTTAAAGCTCATTTAGCTATATATTTTCGCTTGATATTTGAAGCATTTTCATTTTTTTCCTGTTACTGATATTGAACAAAATCTAGAAAGCAGCAAACTCTGATTTTCTTATTTTGTAGACAGTTAGAAGTTCAACAGCAACTATTATGAAGCAGAAGATAGAGGTAATAACAAGTGAAATTACTCCTGAAATATACTAAATTTAGTCATTTCTTTCTTAACTATCATAAATCTCCAATTCTCATTTATTATACTAGTCTAAAAGGAATGGCATCATTACATTGTAAGACATATTAATAATTCAGTTCATCTCAGGGTTGTCTAGTCCCATATTATCGAGTGAGTCATTATATTTTGCTATTATATAAGAAATTAAAATATCGTTTGCTTAAAATGTTGTCACATATAGGCTATTTAAATAATTATGAGCATCAGGAATTTTAATTTTATTAAAGCAAAATTCAAAGACATAAGATTTAAAGCTTTCTGGATAGTTTTCATTGCATTAGCTTTTATCTATAAAGGATTATATGTTAATTGAAGCTTAGTATAGTTTACTTCTTTGCTATTACTCAAAGCTACTCCTTGATGTGTTAGATATTTCTCATGCTTCGGATTCGAGTGAGTTGTTAGCTAAAAGGGTGAGAAAACGCGACTGTTTTCCTATATCTCTCATTGTAACAAGAGTTCTTGATATATATTTTTAGTACTCCCAAAACTAAACATTTTTATCTTTTATGCTTATCAAAATACCCCCAAATAAGACTTAAAATAAGACAAAGATAAAGAATGAAATAATCATTGTTAATCTTAAAGCTTTTATTTCTTTTGGAACTTTTAGTAATTTACTTGCTTTCAATTGCTATTTCAGTGAATGTGATCTCTATTTAGAAGAAGGTGCAGCACTTCCTTGAAAAGACTCTTATTAATTTCCCTCTGCATTCATTTTAGAATGAAACTTAGAGTCATTCATAGATGATGCATTAACTTCTTATCTATAAGCATTCTAAATTTCAGAATGGACATTATCTTATATCTAGATAACATAATATATTTACTCACAAATTTACTTCTTTTCTACTTATATTTACATAGCGCAAGAATATACTTCAGATAAACTCTAAATTAGTTCCCCTTCCTACTAATTTTGTTCATAAATTGAATTTTCAGGAACTTCTTTCATGCTCTTTTCTTACTAATTTTTGCTTTAAATAAATAATTGAATATTTTAGCTTTAGTTTGTTAAGATATTTTACTCTTTTATGTTACTACAGATAGAACTTTATTCTTCTATTATATATTTTCTTTTTACAAGAGGCTTGAATATCCTTTTAAGCATATGCTACTCCTTTCCGTATTTATCTACTATATACTTTATTTTCTGTAGTTCTTCTTTTTAAGAAGGAATAAGAAAAGTGGAATTAAATGTAAGGTTATCGTTATTTAAGTATTTTAGTAACTCAGGAATAAAGCATAAGATACTAACTTTTTCCTGCTAAATGTAGTTTATAATTTCTTATCTAAACAGTTTAGTTAAGTTCCTTGAAATGGCATTTATTTCTATTTTGTCATCTAGTAAAATAAAACCTTTATTAGACTCTTCGTTCTTGACTTAAATAACAGCAATAAATTCGAATCCCTCATTGTCTTAAGATGGAAGGAAGTATACTAATTTGCTTATTGGAAAGAGACATTTTTCTACATCTTGGGCATAAAGATTAGATATTTTACCTGTATAAGACTGAGTGTTAATAACTTTATGCAAGTTCTTATTGTGCTGTTCTACTATTAATTTTGGAATTAGGATATTAATATGTTGATTTACCAAGAAACTGCTTTTATATCCAAATATTTTTTCTACGTTATGTGTAACTTACAAAATCTAACCAAAATTGTTCTAGTTGGCGCTTACTCTCAGCACTGTAGTATTATCATTAAAAAGATAATCGAATTTGCTTAAATGTAGGTATTTTTACTACGATCGATTAACTTCTTGCCAAAACTAGTTAAATTAATCTTATTTCTTATTAGTTTTGTCCAGGTCTTATTTAATGAATTTCAGAAACTGAATACTGATTTTATGTGCTTACTAATTATATGGAGATACTTTCTAAATCTCTTTATAAATTTACTTAAACTCTAGCTTAGCTTTTTAAAACATCTCACTTGTATTTACAAATTCTTAGAGTTTTGGTGTTTTCTAAACTAATTATAATCAAAATTTCCTGCTTCAGTTTTCACAATCAACCAATTTCTAATTAAGCTTATTAATGAGCTCTTCACACTAGATTATTAGGATAGGATTTTAAACTTCTTGTCCCATTAGATCACTTCCCATATAGCTTTTATAGTTCTGGAGATTTTCCTAAGACAGTCTTTCCTGAGTGGCTTTGATTTTCTTCAAGATGGTTTCTTTAAGTATGGCTATTTAACTTTTTTAAATAAAGCTTAAGTTACCTTTCCCTGCCTTATTAATAAACTCGAAAGACTTCTATGTGTTGCTTAAACCATAAAAGTAAACTCTGGCTATTTCTAAGCTTAAAGTAGTTGAAAGCATGAATTTTTCTTCCATGAATTCCTACATTTCTATTAAAATCTAAAGAACTGCCTCATTATTAATTTCCTTTTAGCTAATTAAATGCTGACACAAAACTCCTTTAAACCTCATTCTTTCTTTTTGTGACTTGCACTCTGAGAGCATTTTCACGTATTACGCTTACTGAATGCTAATACTACTAAATGAGCTTCATTTTAATATGATTATATTTTTAGCTTTTATTTGAACAACTACTAGAAATAGTAAAATGATGAAAGCACTTATTGCAGTTCAAAGGTCTTAATTGAACATTTCGTAATAGGCTATACAAAATATGAAAATAGTCCTTGTAGAGTTGAGGCAGTTTAAAGTTTGATCTACATAAAAGTCATAGAAAATAGGTCTCTTATTCAGGTAAATAAACTAAAATATACCAAAGACGAAGGAAATTATTAGTAATGGGTGATAAAGTTCTAGAATGTTCAATACTATAATACTAGTTCTTTCTAATGTAAATCATACCAAGTAAAAAGTATTTTTTTCAAATCTATAATTAAATATTACATTGAAAGACAATCTACCCTATTATAAGAAATCTAGTCAAAAAAGATACTTATTAATACTACGTCAATCAGTAGTATCCTATAAGTAAAGCTAACTTACGTTATTAGAGCAATACCTATAAATAAGAGAGCTACTTTTCCAGTGTTTTCGTTACATCTTACTGACTATAGTAAGAACTCTACTAGAACTGGAAAAATGATTCAAATGATTAAGATTAAGATTCTTATTTTTATGTATCTAACTTGAGGAAGTTTCCAGTCTTTAAGAAAAGGGCAAAATGCATCAAAATAAATATTATAGCAGCTGCGTATTTCCATATCTAAAAAAAGTCTTAAGGGAATATTCTAAAAATTCCTAATATCTTACTTATAAAGCTGTTTGTAAAATGAGGGTCTAAATGATAACTCAAATACTAAGCATACGTTAGCAAAAGAATAGCAATTGCCTCTCGTCTATTAACTTACTTATGAATTATCAAATCCATATTGAAAAGCTTCTAGGATCATCTAAAAAGTTTCATATCATCGACTTTTGACATTTTTATAAAACCAAATGAAAGCAAAATAAGATATAAATGAATAAAAGAGAGAAAAATATATATATCTTAAATTTAGGAAAGATAAGAACTCTTATTATTCTACTATTTTTTTAATGTATTCTTCTAATATCTTAATAGCATAACTAACTTAGTTAATAAGGCTTAAAAATATAAAATATAATAATATAGTGAGAAACAAATATTAATTAAACCTTAATGTGATATCAAATAATATAAAATTAGTAATTTTTCGAATTTTCATTCTTTAAGCATAAAGAAATAATATTAGTTGATAATATATTTACAATTTGATAAAACTAGACTTAGATATTTTTAGTTATTAGCAAGCATGTTAGTCATTATAAAAACTTATACTTTTAGAATAATTTTTTATTACAATTAATTTCTTTAAGATTACTAAGATAATTATATCTAAACTCATTATATTTTAAAGTAAGGTATGAACTTTTAATGCTTTCTTTATTTATTTCAAAGTCTCTGGAAAGTCAAAATTTAATTTTTTTCATTTAATTCCCTTAGCTTAATTATGCTTAGTTAAATAAAGCTCTTTAAAATAAAGCTTAGCTGCTTTTCTGCGTAGATTTTCTAACCAGTAACTTGAGAACGCGAAATTTATTGATTTAAGGTTTATCAGTTTAATAGCTTACTATTATAATAACTATTTTTATTTAAGTATTCTATATGTAATTTTTATGAAGAAATGGCAATGTTTGGAAAGACAAGTTTACATGACACGTTCTTTAGATTAATGCACGCAAAGATGAAGATAAATTTAAAGCATTTAGTAATAAATAATTTCAGGCTACTTGATTTAGAAAATTTGATTACTTTACAATATTACTATTAATAAAGCTACTGTTTAATTATAAAATTCCCTTCTAGTTCTATTCAACTAAACCTTAATTCTTTTAATCATTAGTTAAATGTTATTTTATATCTAATTCTACTATTCCTCCTTCATATCATTTTTAAGCTTAGGCAGAATATAGCCTAGATTGCTTCCTTTAATATCAAAGCTAAGTATTTTTCTATATTACAAATAAACAAAATACCAATATTTATTCTCAGAAACTGCTAAGGGCTTTTCTCTATACTATCAAATTAAATTTTTGTTGATCATTTAGTCAAACTTTGCGATATCATCCTTTCTTCATCTCATTTAATAAATTCTAAATATACCATTTCCAGCGTTTTTTGCCAGAATATAATATACTTTGTATAGAAACTGACTACTTAGCTACTTTATAGTTTTATCTCTAAAGTATTAGGTATTTTATTAAATTGCCTTAATCATATAAAGAATCGCAAGAGTAAGGAAATTATTCCTTAGCATTAACTATATAAATCACTATAAAAGCATTAGATAAATAGGATTATTACTATGATTACTTATGATAACTAACTTGATTACTCTCATTTAAGCTGTCTTTTGATAATAGTGAGAGCTAAATCTTAAATTTAGTTTAAAAATCTTATTCATAAAATACTATTTTTAGATTATAGAGACAACGAAAGTAATCCAAATCAAATTATTAATATCTAGATTAAGCGCTTTTTTAAAAGAGAACTGTTATGCTATGAATTATTAGTCTACTAGCAATTTTTTAAGTAAAGAATTGGATAATTTAAATAGCATATATATCATTTTGGAGTTAAATAAGCTTTTATAAATTAAATTAATTTAAGAATAACTCATTTGTATCTAAATATACCAATGAAATCTTTTGAGGATAAAATTACTAAAAAAATGCTGCTTTTAATGCTTAGTTTTTGATGCTTATAACCTAACTAAAGTTTCTATTTTGCTAGCATTAAAAATACCCAGCTAATGTTATAAATATAAATTTTATGCCATAAGTTTTAATTAACTTAAAATTGAATGATAGTTAGAAAAAATTGTCTGAAATACTTGACTAAATACTTTAAAATTAAGAGTGATTCAAGCATTTTATAAATAAAAATAAAAGCTTTTAGATTACTAATTTATCTATAATTTAGTATTATTTATTATTAATAGAGAAGAAAGAGTAAATAGATAAATTGATTCAATAATTGCGACAAGAAATTAAATGTACACTTAAGATTATATTGCTTAAAAAGTCATCAAAAAAGATTATATTTAAATGTCTGTTGTGCTTTTAAAATATTTTCATATTTTTCAAATTACATCCTTCTTTGATTTGCTCTTATTCTTTCTTTTGTTTCGATATTCTGATACCTGTATATTATACATTAGCAATAAATAGGATATTTTTAACTCTTCTTACATTTATTTCTAACAAGTTTTTATAAAATCCTAATTAAAATATTTTCTCGTCGATGGCTTTCAGAATATCGTTTATATACCTTTCTTGGAATAAGCAACATTTAAGCTTGTTTTATTTAGTTACTTGAATGCTTTTAATACATAATGTGCCTACTTGCATTTGATGGCTTTACTTATTCTGACAGAAATATCAATAACTTTTCCTTTGGTTAATTTAATTGCCAATTTTCTTTTTCTTGTCTATGCTTTCCCTTATTCTTCACTATAAAGCCTAAAGTTTCCATTCTGTTATTTTATGTGGTATATGGAGCTTTACCTAAAAAATTAATTATTAAATGATATAATAAAAATGACTATAACGACATGTATTTAGTATTTAAGCTAAAAAATAATTGAGCTGATTATAGATAAGAATAAAGTACTTGCATTTTAGATTAATGTATTGATAACTATTTAATTAAATAAATAAAGGAAAGTTAACCAAATAAAAGCTTCATTATATAGATTAATCAAAATTTAGCATTCTTTAAGTTTACTTTGAAGTAAAAAAATTAGAATATAAATATCAAGATAAGTCATACCACTTTATGTAATACTGGAGTAAATAAGTCAAATTTTGATAAAGCTTATGAAAATCAAAAGCTAAAGATATTATTCACCTATTATTATAGTAAAATATATTAACTCTAAATTATCTTGTAAAAGATATATCTAATTTTAAGTATTAATCTTGATATGGGTTTATTATTCTTAAAGCTAGAAATGATATGAAAATAAATGTTTTATAATAAGCATTTATATTACTTTAGAAATATTTATTATTCCATTAATATTTAAATAGCTATTTTTATACTTTTACTTTAATATATTCATCATCAATAGTTAAGCTAATCCCATATAGAGAAGCTATCTAATTTATGTTTGGAAATTTATGAGTTTTAATTTGATGACATTCTATGAAAAGATTGAGCTGGTAAGGATATAGTTCTATCTTTATTCTAATTGCTTAAGAATAGTTAAAAGGTTAATGACTTTATAGTCATTTTTGTAAGAATCTAGTTTTATAAGTTTCAATTAAATGACTAAATTAGAAAATATTAGAAATTTACGATTTTACTACAGTTAAGTATCTTTGAGAAGTGGGCTTCAAATTATTTTCCTTTTTATAGCATAATTTATTTAGGTATTTTAGCCCTTTTGCAATTGCCAGTCATATAGCTATAAGAATGCTATATATTTAATTCTGCCTTTTTTGCCATAGTTCTGTGATATTGCTTTTTTATATTTAGTTATTTTAGAAATCATTATAATATAATCTTACCTTTCAAATACCTAGCCTGTTTAATTTAAATAGACTGAAGATTCATATCTTTACTTCTGTTTATCCTTGCAGATTGAAGCGAATTGATATAAAAAACAATTGTATCCATTTAATTCTTTCCAATCAAAATAATTCCAAAAACTTATAAGTAACAGTAATAAGTTCAAATTTATTGGAAGAGCATATCCTTTTAAAATTACATCTGCCTATCCTTTCATTGATACTTCATTGCATTCTTTCGTTATACAACTAATTCTTTAGCTTTTGATAATACTTTCCATATAAAAGCAATTCAAAACTTCTTGCTTTATACATCTAGAGATTCTTACTATCTTATCTCATTCTCTCTTGATAACAGATAGACTTAAAATATATTTTTTAAAACTAAGACAGTTCAAATAAAATTTGACATGATAGCTAATAAAGGTTTTACTTAAGGTATAGATATCAGAATAATGCTTTGCAGACTTGCATTCTAATAGAATTACATATAAAGTGAGTATTAGATTAGTATCTAACTTACTTAGCTTGATAGTACTGATTAAAGCAAAATAGTAGACATTTATTCTAGAACATATGAATTAGGTTTTAAGTGTTTAAATTCCTTCGTTTACATAATAAAGTTTAAGTATTTAAAATTTATTTAATCTTATTGAAGAAATTTGTAAATACAAATAAAGTATAAATGGAGCAGAAGTAACCAATAACTGCTTAATAATTTTTGGGAGATAGAGCTTGGCAAGTAGTAAGTTAGAATGAGGCTGAAGCCGAAGCTTGGGGTGCTTCCAAACCAACGCTAGAAATTGAGAGAATGTTCATAAAATTTCCTACTCTTCTTGATAATGAAGTGAGAGTGAAATTGCTATACTGTGGAATGTGCCATACAGATTCAATGTTCTTATAAAATTTGTGGCAACTCCCATTGGATGGATTATATCCAATGATTCCTGGCCATGAAATCATTGGTTAAGTAGAAGTATTAGGAGAAAAAGCTAAATAGAAGTACTAAATAGGTGATGTTTTAGGATTTTCAACTCATAGAAGTGCTTGCGGAACTTGTGAAACTTGTAACAGTGGCATAGAGTAAACATGTTCTAAGGCTGTTTGGACATATCCATATCATCCTGGTGGTTATGCTAATCGATTATAAGGAGATGCAGATTGGTTTCATAAAATTCCAACAGGAATGGACTTACCAAAAGTAGCTCCACTTTTCTGTGCTGGAGCAACTGTTTTCAGTCCATTGAAAAGATATGTAAAACCAGGATTTAAAGTTGCAATAGCAGGTATTGGTGGATTAGGACATTTAGCACTAATGTTTGCTTCAAGAATATTCCAGAACGTTGAAGTAACAGCTCTATCAAGTCGACCTGATAAAGAATAGGAATGTATTGGATTCGGTGCTCATAAGTTCCTAGTAATGAATCCAGAAAATGTATAGGCACATAAAAATAACTATGACTTTATTCTTTTCTGTGCATCTGGAGGTAAATTTACCGATTATCTTGCTGTTTTAAAGCCAGGTGGTACTTTATGTATAGTCGGTGTTCCTCCAGCAGGCTAAGATCTAGGAATAAGTTTGTTCGCTTTACTTAGTAACAAAACTTTCTGTGGTTCTTCTATTGCTTCAAGATCTGAAATAAAAGAAATGCTCGAAATTTGCTTGAAGCATAACATATATCCATAATGTGAAATGGTTCCTTGGTCAAAAGCAAATGAATGGATGGATAAACTTGATAAAAGTATGGCTAAGTACAGATATGTACTTGATTACAAACTTTGATAGACTTTTTTTAATAATTCATACATTTAAAGTAGTTCAATAACGTATAAATGAGTTTGCTTAATTACTAAATTTCTTATATTAAGAAAACACTATCTTTTATATCTTCAACAAGGACTTCAAGTTTAACATGCCTAATTAATAAGGCTGATTTAATATCTCTTATTTAAGGAAGAAAATTTATGGATAAATTTCATTCTTAAATCTAAGAAAATTAGACTGTAATTTCTAGCATTAATAGATCTCTTTAAGATAATGTCTATAATATAAACATATTCAAACTTTAATTTAGACAATTTTTAGTTCCTCTTTATCATAAAACTTAAACAGCAAATTGACTTTTGTTTTTAATTATCAGCGAACATAAAAAATCAAATCATTTTGTAGATAAAACTATTTTGCTTGATTATTGTAATTCGTTTTATAGTTTGAAATTAAGAAAAATTATTGCTTATAACATTGATACTTTAGTAAAAGAATGTTAAAAGTCTTTAGCAAAGATAAAAATCTCTTTATTCTTGTCTACGTACTTACTCGTCAGTTTTAGTCTTTATAGTAATTAATTTTCTTATACTTAACTCTAAATTTAGGCTCTTAGTAAAGTGAAGGGTAAATAAAAATAAAAAGAAAATTTGAGAAATATCTCTTTTTATAATTTAGGTTCTACAGAATATCTTGTTATTAATTGCCTTTTCTTTAATGTTTAGGTAGTTATATGAAAGTATTAAACTTGATTAGCTTTTAAAAGCTTCTGTTTAACTTTATGCTTATAATTCAATAATTTTTAAGCATTAAATAGTTATAATTCTGGTAATTTAAATGTTTGAGCTATTTAAATATAAGCATTAGGGATATATTTTTTTTAATTTTGACAAATATCCAAATCTGGTATAATGCAAATTTTAGCTTAGAAATCTGAAGGTTAGCTAAGATAATTAGTGTTGATTACAAAGAAAATTCACAATTCTATCTTGCTAAGATCATAAAGTTGCTTTTCTATTTTATTTCTTTTAAATGTAGCTAGCCAATAAGAGACTATATTATGGATTATTGATATGATATATTATAATATGTACTATATGATTGCTGTTTTTTATTTATTTTAATTATATAGTATATCAAATTATCCAAGCTTGCTTTCTTAGAAATAAGTTATTTTACTATATTCAGCTTTTTACTTAAAAAATTAATTAAAATTGGCTTTATTTATTAAATGACATTTCCAATCAATTTCTCTTTTTTTGCATTATATGAAGCATACCTTTTGTTGCCATCAATTAGTTTCTTATGTTCACTTTTAAAAGCATTAAATAAAGACTAATGCATACTGCTTCTCAAAAGTTTAATTATCTCAATTTTGCTTCAAATCATCATATAAAGCTCATTCTTTCAATTGATAATAATAATCCAAAGTAACTAAATAGCAAGTATTTCTTATGCGTTATTTATTATTTATCTTCTAATTTATACTTCACTTAAATAACTTCCTTATCAAATTAATGAGGAAAGGTGGAATATTAAGATAAAGCTTTATTACAAGTTTATTTGGTTTCTAACTTTAGATTGATATTTTGCTTAAAGCTGATTTAATTTGCTAGCTTTAAATAGACTAGTTTGACTAAATTATATTAGATTATTGCAATTACTTAAAATAGCTCTTATCTATAAAAACTTTTATAAAACAGCATAACTTCAGGAGAAGGATAGTGAGTCACATAGTATTATGAGCAAATATATAATTAAATCCTGAAAGCATCTGCTTAATACTACTTCAAGTTTAAGAAAGATTAGACATTTCTAGTAGGAAGGAACTATTTAATAGTAGCTTTTTAAGCATAACTGAAAATCTAAATTTATATTAACATTTCAAATATTTTAGTCAGATATTGATTACCAACTCTTTTGATAGGTTGCAAGCTTTAATTTCAATAGACTAATCTAAATTGTATAGATAAAGTAGAGGTTTATATGTATTATAGTTTTAGGTAATTACTATTTTCACTTTATGTCAGTTTATAAAATTATAAGTAGCTATAGTTTAATAGTTTAGATGGAGTTTAATATAAACTAATAATGGAGGACTAAATGGCTTATAAAGGAGTTGATGCAATTATTGCTGGAAATAAAAGAGGATTATTTTATTTAATCTAATAATTAGTTAATTTCTATAAGTTTATACTTCAAATCAAGCATTTGAAAGGAAGGTAGAAGAAGGAGAAAAACTATAGAAGTAAAGTTTGCCACCGTCATAATCTGGAACTACTACTTCATTCCAACCGTCATTATCCCAATCTTCGAACTACAAAGCGCCAACAGTGCCTCCGACATCTTAGACTAGTGTTTTAGTATATTCGTAGTTATTTTAAGTTGGAGTTAGCATCCAGAATTTTTTATCACCATCTCCAGCAACTAATAAATATGGCTTGGAAGTATCATCAGCTTTAGGATGAATAGGATATACAAAGCCTGGAGATCCTGCTCCCATTGTCATACCTTCAACTTTGAAACCTGATGCAAGAATATGCTTAGTAAATTTTCCTGATGCCAAATCATTTGGAATTTCATAGCAGAAAATGGCAGAAGTATCTTAAGAACTTTCATGGTTATTTGCAAGCAATTCCTTCTTTCCATCATTGTTTAAATCTAAAAACTGGATATCATAAGCCTAACCGCAATTATCATCAATCACATAGGTATTGAGATACTTGAAGCTAGCAGTTTCAAACTAGTAAATTACAAACTTTTTCGTGAAAAATTCAGCAGCAACAACTTCAGTTGTTTCAGGTTTTCCATCTAAGTCTTCAACGATAAAGTTTACATCTGGTCCAGCAACTATTACTTTCTCAGCCCATGGAACTTTCTATAAATTATCGCTGCCGCCTGGGTTTATCAGGCATACAAGTTCTCCTTTACCTGAACCAAATGTAGGCTTATTTGCTCTGGCAGTTAAATAATCTGGAACTCCATCTCCTGAACAATCCTGCCATCTAGCACGATGATAAAACCATCCAGATTTATCAGTTGTAAGCTTAATAAGAGAATTGGTCTAGAAAGAAAAGATTGAGACTGAACCTGTTGATTTACCCGGAACAAGGAAACCATCAGGGACTAAAATAGCATCAAATCCAAATCTTGACTTGGGAATCTACCTAATCTCATTAGGCCACTTAAGTCCTTCAACCAAAAGTTGAGGACTTACTTTAGAGAAATCTCCTGCTAACTACTCTTCAGGAATCGAATATAATTTTCCTGATGAAAAAGCCCCAAAGGAGTTGAAAATAAGTTTGTTGCCAGAATCAGAATGGAAATGCGAAAAGAAAGCAGGATGATCTGCCTTAGCGCTTCCTAGAAGTCTAAGTTCAGACGAAATAGTTAGATGGAACAGAATCTAAATGACCAGTAAAACTTTCATAAAGTTCTTCATTATTAAAATAAATAAAATAAAAGCTTAAATCTATAAAATACTTTAAAATCATTTCCAATATAAAGCATTTTAAAGTAATAAAAAATGCAGAAGCAAGCTATGTCACCTTCATTAAACACTATATTAGTTTTAACACCAGAACAAATCAGGAAATTTATAATCACTTTTAGTTTTTAATTATCATTTTATATATAAAAAAGCCGAAAAATTGAGTGTATATAGAAGCTTTAAAGCAATATTGCTTGAATAGAAAGCTTGTAGAACTTAAATTTTCTTAAATGTATGTCTGAGTTTGTGTTAATTAAGAATTAGATAAAAAGCCCAAATTCATCAATATATAAATTTATACTTGAAAGAAAATTTACCTGTAACAGAATGAAGGCAAATAAATAATATTAGCCAAAGAAGATAAAAATAAGTGAAAGGTAATATAAATAGACAGTGTATGAAATGCGTTAGAGAGATATATTGGCAATATATAATTTAGACTTTGAATCATTCATTTTAAGACTTTTTAATTTTAAATTCCTTTGTCTTTTCTTTAATTGACTTAGTCAAATACCTAAAATGCAAAACCCAAATAAACAGCAAATTGAATTAAAAATCTCTTACTATAACTTAATGTGGTAAGAGTAGATTTCCAGATTTAACATATTGGTTGAAGCTTTTATTGCTAATCCTAACGAGAAATTTGCTAAATTTGGAGAAACAGAAGTAGTTTCTAATAGTTCTACCATTGATTTTCAGACTTCCTTCTTAATTGACGTATACTTTGAAATTAATGCCTACCTAAGTTTTAGAGCTTGGAATGTGGAAGAAGAAAATTCTGAATGGAAAAAGATTAAAATGATTGGAGAATGTATAGCTCCTTTGCTATAAGTAATTAACAATTAAGTCTACGTTATTAAAGCATAAAGCAAGATTTACTCATCTGGCTAATTTATACTCAGAACTGAAGAGATTGTTTAAAGCAAGGAAACTTTGCGAGCTGTTATATAAGGAAGAAATTTACCTGATATCTCACCTTGCTTTTCTGTTTTCAAATCTATGTTTAAAATATTTCATCTTTCAGAGAATGATGAATGAAAAGTTGTTTATAGTTCAGAGTAAATACCCAAAACTAGAAATCCTTGCTGAAAGCCTTTTTCTATGAAACTCTAGCAGTTATGCTGCAATAATTGGAGAAAACCTATAAAGATTTAAGTTCTGAGTTAAGATAATAATATGACTAATGAGAGTAGACTAATCGCAGAAATTGAAACTTGTTTGGAAGAGATGAATAATAAAAAGGAACTTAGCTTATGATGTGGTAAAATAGAAGACAGATGCGCTTTGGAAATTAAATAGTCAAATGTGGTTGAAGAACATTCAATGCTGGAATATTTCTTAGGTGGCTGTCAGCTGTAGATTGCAATAGCTATAGACATGACTATGAGTAACAAAAGTCCTTATAATAGTAAAAGTTTGCATTTTTTAGATGAGAAATGCTTTAATGTCTATGAAGCAACTATGTATTCTGTTGCTGATATAGTGCGAAGCTGAGATCCATAATCACAAATATAAATGTTTGGCTTTGGGGCAGAGCCTGGAAAAAGTTTGCACTCAAAGTATCATAATAACCATTGCTTTGCACTTAATGGAGAAAACGATTTTCCTGAAGTAGAAAGTTTAGATAGAATGCTAGATACTTATAGATAAGCAGTAAAGAAATATAATTTTTCGAAGCCAAGACATTTATACAATGTAATTAGAAGAGTATTAAACGGAGTGGAGAAGGAAGAAATAAATTAATCATACTAGAAATACACTTTACTACTAATTTTAATTGAAGACAATATTGATGATATGAGTTAGGTCATTAATATTATAGTGAGAGCCTCATTTTCCCCCATCAGTATAGCAATTGTAGGAGTTGGAAATTCAGATTTTTCAAATATGTAGGATTTCAATGATGCATTACCAATCTTCAAATCTAGCACTGGACAAAGAATGGATAGAAATATAATACAGTTTGTCAGTTTCAAAGACTTGGAAAATTCGCCTACAAAATTAGCTTAAAAAGTATTAGAAAGGATACCTATTTAATTTATGTCCTACTTCGAAAAAAAGAAAATTATTCCCAATAAAGGAACTGAAACTAAGAATATATTACCTTCTATTTCCTCTCTAAAGACCTAAGAAAAATTCCATATTCGAATATAAAACTATTGTAGTAGCTAAATTCCAATAAATCATTAAGAGGAGGATACCTATATAACTGATGATATTACAAAATAATACAAGAAAGAAAAATTCGACAAAGATGTTGTCATATTTTATGTGTTATTGCTGTTTATCATATTTGGTATTGGACTGGCTATTTTTTTTAATTTTAAATGATTTTAAAAGTTAATTATTCTTGTAAGTATATCCCATATATTTTTATTTTAGCCTGCAAATGAAATCAAATGAAATCTTTATTTAATTTCATGAAAATAAAGATGATAATATTTGATTATTAGATTGAAGGGTTCACTTAATGATACTAAGGTTATTAATTAAGTATAGTTTAGTAAAAATTGGAGAAGAAGGAAGTATTTAATGCTGAAGATTAAAGCAATCTAGATTTATTTTTAATAAGTATAAAATTTTACTAATTTGCTCATTTCCTTTCAAACTTCTTATTCTCATTTATAATTTCTTCTACCAAGAAGCTTAATGAATAATTGACTGCATCTTTGAAAGTAAACTTTAATAACTTTTCTTCGATTGGACCAACTAAAACCTTGTTTTTAAAGTTTTCTTGTCCTTCTACGATTCCTTCAAATGCGAGCTCTTCAGTGAGTTAATGCTTTTCAGTATTGTTTTAGTATAAAATCACTAGCTAATTCTCGAACGTCATTGTATACGTATATATTTCGTATGGTTGATAATAATATTCTTTCTATGCTTTCTTACCATGCTTAATAACTAATTCTCGTATTTAAGCATCATTTTCTGCGTAGTATTCTACTCTGAAAGAATAATTGAAACCAACTTGACCTTATATCTTGATCTTAAATAGTTAGATCTCTCCAGGCTTTAATACAATTTCCTTTGAGGTAGACTAATCATCAACAAAATATCCATTACCCTAAAGTTCCAAGTGCTCCTTCAGAACTAAATCCTATGTGAGATTCTAGTACACATAGTACATTTTGTTACTATCACATTATATGCTATATTAAAATATGTCAATTTCCTAAAATAATGTCATACCCTTTTTTTAAACGTTCTAGATTATTTTTCTTAAGAACTCTAAAGAACATAATCTATAATCTCTTGATCACTTCCAAAAACTATTTCTATAGAGTAAGCAATCTTATAGCCCATTTTACCATTTACTTTAACACAGAATGATTTGCTTTATTTTGGGCCAAGATTTATCTACACTTTTTACTCTTTAGCCCAAAGCTATTAATCCGTCTCATTTTAAGATACTAACTCTAAGTTTTCTCCATTGAAAGTCAGAGTTTCTTGGATCTTAAGATTTTCTGATAGATTTTCTTCTAAAAACACGAAGCCTTCTCCTTGTTGCATGGAGTAAAAATAGATATCAACGTTCTAAAATAAACCCTTACCTATCCTTTATATTATCTAAAGGTTTTTTTTCCATTTTATCTTATATTGGAGTAATCTTCATTTTCAGACTATTCAACTTTAAATCTGCATTAAGTATTTACTTTGATTTGAAATCTAAATTAAGCTTTAAAGACTCTTACCATTCTTATTTTATAAGAATGTAGCTTATTTCTTAAGGTTCTACCTAAATTTAGTATAAGTCTTGAGAGCTTTGAATTGGTAAAATAAACTAATGACCTTCATTCAGTAAAACTTTGACTTCTTCCATAAGAGTTTAGTTTTTTGATTCGTTTAACCAAAACAAAAGCGAAAATCCCGACTTTTCGTCAATTCTGACTCTTTAGATCTGATCACAACCCAATTATTTATAGTTCTCAGTCTCAATAACCTGTCCTTTGCCTGTTTTATGGAAGTTTATGAAAATCTATTTTAGGAAGTCGTTAATTTAGATAACGTTTTTAACTCCATAGAATTAGGCTTCATCAACTCCATAGGATGATACTACAAACTAATTACAATTGAAAGGTTTATTTTTAGAAAACTCAATATACAGGAAATAGTTATCTCCTGGCTCCTAAATATCGCATTCCATCCAAAAGTTTCTCTAGCCTTTAAAGCAAGACTTTTTACCTGTTAAATAACTATAAGAGCCTTATTTGAAAACAGTTAGGATCATTCTTGCTTCTAAATATGGATTCTTCGATTCAATGTTTTACCTTGACTTCAAAAGAACTTTAATGTCCTACTGGTCAATGCTTATATAATACTTTCCAGCTTTCTAA
This sequence comes from Loxodes magnus, assembly GCA_946699065.1. Taxonomy (NCBI): domain Eukaryota; phylum Ciliophora; class Karyorelictea; order Loxodida; family Loxodidae; genus Loxodes; species Loxodes magnus. Next base: position 261,850 of record CAMPDV010000068.1, on the reverse strand, counting down.
AACTAAAGTCTTTGGAAATAGTCTTTGGTATTTTAAACAAAAAGGATTTTTGTGTAAGAATATTTAAAATCATCGTGATAAAATCCTATCCATATGCATTTGAAGTATTACCTTAAGAAGTCAGAATTGACTTCAAAATAGCTCTATGATGAAGTGTTCTAATTAGTCTCTTAACCTCTATTATTTGGATCCAATCCTCATGGATCTCTTAATTTGAGCATAACTTTTCCTTGTAAATTTTTAGACACATCTAGGATTGAATAGCTATGAGCTTTTTTAAGTCCTTTTGATATCAATTCTTACTCTGAGACTTCTTCAGCTCCTGTACTCACTGATAGAAGGTACTTTTTCTGGTAGTAATCTAGTAGTATTTCTTCTAGATTTTAATGTGTAGTCTCTATTTACTATGAAGGACATCCAATTAGATCCTTATATACGTTAACGCAAGAGCCATATTACATAATGTCATAATTAGAGTGTATTTTAGCATATGCCTTTTCTATTAGATACATCCATATTGCATCTCCCTCAGAAGCAATTGCAAAAATAGGACAGTTTTTAAACTTAACAGGAATGAAGTCATCAATTAAAACGAACCTACTTTCACCATTCACAAAAAGCTATAAAAAGTAAATGCCAAACTTGCTAGGAGAATTGTTTAAAATTAAGTTTTTCAATGTAGAAGGATATAAGGCCATTGAAGATAGAGCATTAATCAAATGACAGTCGGATAACTCTCCTTACAAAACGTCATTTGGCGTGAATTCTGTAGGAAATAAAGAAACCTTTGAAAAATCATAAATTTCACTCAGCCTTTACCAATTCTATACTCTAAGGTTTGCAGTCTCAGAATTACTGCAAATTGAATCTTAGCTGGGAGGAAACGTGAAGTCAGTGAAGTTATGAAGCTAAGATTTTTAAAGACCTTCATTCAGCAAACTAATTAGTTCAGGGATTTTATTAGGGAAGTAAACTTTATTTAGATCTAATGATCTAAGAACCTAGTTATCCATTAGGCTATTTTATTTTAATCCTAAACTCTCAATTTAAAAGAGTTTATTTCATAAATTCCACTTAAAACTTTATTTTCTAGTAACTTCATTATAATAAATATTATTCTAGGATTCTTTTAGAAAGGCTTACTTAGTTGCTTGCTTTTATTAATAAATTGACTATTTTTGCTATTTAATCACTTATTCGCTGTTCAATTATATAGATTGTATTTTTATAAGAACCAAAAGGTTTTTGGCTTATAATAGCCTATTGTTTTATAGCTTTAGGATTTAGCAATCTCTAGGTATAAAAATAGTGTAGTTATAAGAGGTTAGTAATGATTGTAGGGGAAATACTATTATATATTGAGCTTTCATATAAGATAGCCTTTGGTATTTTAACTATTGATAATTTATTAATTAATGAAGCTAAATCTCAGCTTTGTGAAAGAGAGTGGTAAGAATGCTGAAACAGGGACTAAGACATTTTCTTCCAGGTTGCATTAAAACAAATCTTAAAAATAGTTGATTCCTCCATAAACTTTAAGAAATGAGAATAATGCTGATCTTAAGAGCATCAAGTATAGTTATATTTAAAGCCTAAACTCTAGCTTTGTAGAGTCTATGAAATAAATTAGAGAACATAGTTAAAAAAATGAAGCTTTGATGATATCACCAGAATGGATTAAATATGTTCCTTAAAATGGCATATAGAACACTGAACGGTATTTGAAATTTAAGAAGCAAAGCTTTATCAAACTTTATGAAATACTAAAGTAAAAAAGGTAGCAAAGTGTAGATGTAAGCATGCAAGACTAATCGGCAAAGAATAAGTTTCCTAAAATTAAAATTAGAGATAAGAAAGTTCAGTAGTTTATAGAGGAAATGAAGAAGTTAAAACGTGAAAAATAGCAAATAATAGAAGTAACTTAAACTATCGAAAAGAAGATTGATAAAAAATACTTCCTTCTTTATCGAATTTTTAGAACTTATTGGGAGTTTATTCCTGTATAAATTAACTCAAGAGAAGGATCTTCTTGTGTATATGTACATCCAAATTTCATAATTTTTGGAGGTGTAGGACATACTATAATGAACGATTTGCTGTTTATTAATTATCAAATAGTTACAAAGGAACATTACAGACAATTTACTACTTAAAATAAATGAATTTAGTTATTCGAAGATGGTCCACAAACTGTACTAAAAGAGAAATCTGAAATTATTAGACGATATGGACATTCTGCTATTGTCTATTAAGAAAAAATGTATGTGTTTGGTGGAGAAACTTGATTTGGACAAGAAGTAACGATTTTGAGAGACTTATATTAGTTTGACCCATCAAGTAAATAAGAAGTTTAAGTATAAACAACTGGATATAGTATTGAACCTAGGAAATATCATGCTTGTGTTTTAGTAGGAAATTAAATGTTTATTCATGGAGGAATTGGAATACAAGGAGTATACTTAAATAATCTTTATAGGCTAAATATGAAAAATTTTTAGTGGTTTATTGAATGAAAAATAATTGGAAACTAGCCTTAGGGAATTGCTTGCCATACAATGTGCTCAACGTATATAGCAGATGATGATAGGATGTCTTACTAAGATGTGGATAGAAAAACTAGAAGATATGGAATATCAGTCCCTGGAATTTATATGTTTGGAGGAAAAACTGAATAAGATATATAAGATACACTCTGAGTGCTAAGACTTAAGAAAAATAAAGTTCAGTGAATATAGCCAGATACTTTTGGATAACCACCTTCTAAAAGATATTAGCACACAATGTGCTTTATTCCTGGCAAAAATATTATAGCCATATTTGGGGGAAGAGGTGAATAGGAAGCTCTAAATGATCTCAACATATTAGATTTAAAAACTATGACATGAATGACTGTAGAATGCAAAGGAGCAATTCCAGAGAGTAAATATGGGCATTGCATGGCTCTTTGAAATAACTATTTATTATTATTTGGAGGAATAACAGAAAACAGATTAACTAACAGAATAATGGTAGTAAACACTGATTAAAACAAAGTTAATGAGATAATCGAAAATTAGCAAAAGTTTACCAAATACGAAGAATGAATTAAAGTTCTAAGGCAATTTTTTCGCCTTAATAAAGTAATAGATATTGATACCAAGACAGATTATGTAAAAAAGATATCAAGTGTATTATTGAATTCTATCCCAGAATATTAAGGGAAAGATAGAATCTTCTAACATAAATTTTTCTGATATGTCTAAGAACTTCTTATGAAGCCTGCTTCATATTTCGACGATTATCTAAATGCAAAAGCAGTCAACTTTGAAATTCTGAAGTTAGTTCAGTAAAAACTTTATAAGATAATGAAAGAAATACTTCTAAAATTTGAAGAGCAGAAAAAGGAAAAGAAAAACTAGAACAACCCTAATAAAAGTGAAATTATTATAAAAGGCAACATTTAAGTATTTTTACTTGCTTATTATATTTAATGTCTGCAATCAACTAAAATTGTTATTAACTTAGATCATAATGCTTTTCATTATTCTATATTATATTTATTGTTTAATATACTTACATATGATAGCTTAATACTTCTTTTTGCATATATTTAAATGGCTAACATTTGATTAGCAATTGAAGAAAAGAAAATATTTAAGTATAGTTAGCTTGTTAATCAATAAATTTTAAATGTCTATCAATCTCTTTCTCTAACTTACTTAGCTCTTTAAGCTTATTTCTTAAGAAGGTCAAATAGAATCTCAAAATGCTCCTCCTGCATTACTTCTGAACCATCTATGTTATCATAGAAATCATTGTAAACCTAAGTCATTTAATTCTCTTTCACTAAGCAGAGCAATTATGTGATTAAATTATCATGCTAGCATGTTGGAATAGTAACCTATTTTTCTTTACTTTAACTATGAGTGAAACATTGCATGAAATCTTAAAATTTCTGAGATAAAAAATCGATTTTACTTGAGTTCAGGTAATTTTGATCGAAATAAAAAAGGAACTTAATCACATAATCCATATCTTTGCGAATGAAAGCTTGTATGAAGCATTTAAAATCAAGACAACTTGAAATGCAAATCTAATTTGTTAAGATATTTTGATATAAATTGATACAGATATCCTAGCATGCGTTTAAGTCCTGCATTTCATGCTTTAGAGATTCTAGATTACTAGCTGGCTAATCCATGAAAAGTTCAATGTCGTTATTGACTAAAAGTTAATTTTCTAGAATTTACTCTTAATATTATTTTAGAATTGCATTTGAAATACCATAGCTAATCTGTAAAGTGTTTAAGAACATGCATTACTTGAATGATAGCCAATTGGTAATCATTTGATAATTATTTATTTCACTAGGAATTATAGTTTCGTTATCAGAATTTCCCCCATAAGTTTGTTGATAACATTTTTGATGAAGACACAAAGCCAGGCACATATGTTTATAAAGCGTCTTAATTCTAGTTCACTCATATTAGCTATCTGTATAATCTCAGCATTCTATCTTACAGCTACTAAGTTTATCTGTTATTTTATGTATTGAATGATTGACTAATAAAATAATATCTGTATTCTGCTATTTTAAATACCTTTAGCAACATTGGATAAGATCTTATTAAAGTTTTTGAATTATTTGGGGAGTTTTTTAAATAAAGTATTACTCATTAGTTTCATTTTTTATAAATTGATTGAGATTACAAGCTGGGCATTAAAGTCTTTAATTACATATAATACTCTTTAATTGATATTTTGAATACTTCCTTTCACAAAAAATATACTTACTCTCTAGCTTATTATTTTTCCAAAAATCTAAGTATTTTATTTATAATTCGTTTGGCTCTTCTTCGTCTCAGCATTTTTTCAGCTGTGCAAATTTATTGCTTTACTCGGTTATGCTTTCAGCCAGTTTATTGAAGCATTTTTCATTACAGCATTATACTACACACTCAAGTAGATTATCAGCTTAATTACACTTCTAGTTGCAATCTATAATCTTCTAGGTTTTCTTGTCCCATACAATTCCTTCTAAATCTTAATTTGGATCCTTTTATCCAAAATAATTGAGGTAGATAAAAGCTTTCATGCATTTCTAGATCAGATATAAGTATTCAAATCCTTTATCAATTCAGAACTAAGAATCATTTTAGTGAATAGTACTCTCTTAACTTACAGCTAACTTATTTAAAGCTCAATGAGAGCAAGGAGGAGCTACACAAGAAGTAACACACATATGTTTACTAAGCAAATTAAAATTCGTGAAATTGTACTACCATTATACATTATGAAGCTCACAATACTAAGCACACTCATATTTCTACCTTTCTAAATGTAGCTACACTATCTCTTCCAAGTTCTAAGAGTAAATAATTCTAAAGCTTATGAACAGCAATATAAAGGATATTATACTCAGCATTTTAATTATTTCTACTCCAATGTTTTAATATCAAATCCTTAGCTAATCTATAATTCAAGTGTCCTTAATAAATAGTCATAATCACTTAACCAAGTATATTACTTAGATATCTACTTCTAATGCTTTATATAATAGTTGGAATTACGAGAAAGAAATATAAATTTGATAGCTTTAATAAGGCATTTAAAGGAACAAAATTTTAGCTTGAGTGTATCGGAGTATTACTATTATAGTCAAAATATAGGCATTATTTAAGCATGGTAAAGTATTTACTTAAGCTATAAATTTATTATCTGCTTATATTCGAATAAAAGAAAGACAGAAGAATAAGATTCTAAAAGATAGATCTTAATTCTATAATTAATAAGAACTTATACTAATGCCAAGATGAAAAAAGAATATATCTATACTAGAAAAGAAAGGATTGAAGTGCTATGAAGAGAAACATCTATCAAGATTTCTATTTTATCAAGAAATTGTATAATAAATATAAAAATTATTGCTTCAACTCTAGTTTAAATGCTTGAAAAAAGGTAGCAGTTTAAAAATTAGCTTTCATAGTAAATAAAATGTAATATAAGCAAAACAAGTTACATCCATAGCTTTATAAGAAAGTACTTAAACATAATTTAAATATTTAATATGCATAGTATTAAATAAAATATCTAATTAAGTCAAAGCTACTTACAAAAAACATAAAAATTGTTATTAAATAGCTTTCTTCTCGAATTTTACAAATGAATCAACAATTAAAAACTGAATTTTTTAAATCTTTAATTACATAAAATTATTGATTGTTTATTCATTTAAATGCATTTTTAAATCTGCAAAAAGAGTAAGTTAAAAAATAGTTATTCCGAATTAAAAGAAGGAAGTTAATTAAAGCTAAGGGTTTAAAATGCATCTGGTTCTCTTATTTCTAGCCTATAATCTTTTATTAATACAATATTCGGTAAGAAGATTCAGATATAGATCGATTAAAATTTGAAGAAGGGAATATGGATTTTGAAATGAAGAATAATAAAGAATGATAAATGTAACTTATAATATTATTTCCTTTAATAAAATAATACTTTTGATCAGTATTAACTCTAGTGCTTTATAATACATAGAGCTTATATATAAAATAGAAGCTCAAAGGATAGATGAAATAATTAGACTAACTTAATGTATAGAGCAGGATAGAAAGGGGTATAGCTAATATAATTACTAGTTAAAGATATTGAATACATAAGTATTAATATGAAACTTAATATATTTATTGGAGATTTATTTGTCAATAAAAATATTAGAAATATTTATCCAGAACTTAAAAAAGCTAAATTTTTTTCTAAGCTATTCAAAGATAAAACTACTAATATAAATTACTCAGCTTATAGATTTCTAATCTCTCTAAATAATCCTATAATAACAGTCATTTTAGCTTAGTATTAATTTTTCTTTAAACAGTATAGGAACAATTTAAAGTTGGATGAAGAACAGGAAAAAGAAATATTGAATATAGTGAGTTAAATATAAGCAAAAAGATACAATGATATATAAAAGCTTATACTATACTAATATTATAGTTAATCTTAATTAATGATATTCTTTCTTAGTTTAATAACATTCAAAAATACCCAAAGTCAAAAGCATCATATTAAAATAGCAACCTAGATTAACTGGAAAAAATTATTAGAGTAATCTGCGGAACTGATCATAATAGGATTATTAGATTTGAATAGAAAGTAGGATTAATATAAATAATAAGGATTTTAAGATAATCACTTAGAAAATTATTACCTTATTAAACATTTACCTCTATTTAACCGCAACACAGAGTTTAAGTATTTTACTTATATGCCTTCAACGTTTCTAAAAGTTAATAGATTAAAATCATAGCACCAAGAATATAGTAAGCTTTACTTGGCAAATGATTAAAATAAATTAATTAAATGTATATATAAATATAAGGAAGTCTATCTTATTATGGATCATTTACAATCTAGAGAAGAATAACTTATTCAGGATATTAAGTTATATTTTCAATTCTAGGATTATTTAAAGAAAAGAAATCAGGAATTATCTAACTTGAAGCCGAAAAATGAGATTCTAAGATTCGGTGTTTAGGATTATTATTCCGAAAAATTTTATATTATAAAAGGCTATAATGGATTAAAGAAATTATTTTCATCTGCCTCATAAATTATACTCTCCTTTTTTTATTTATTCGGAATTCCTAGAAAAGAAGTCTTTCATCTTATTCGTAAAGAAACCTGAAAATATCAAGAAAAGAAATAAAAGAGAAACTAGAATCGAAAAAAAGAAAATAAGAATCACTAGAAAAAGAAAAATAATTAATTAGCTTTATTTCATCTTATTAGGTTAATCACGAAATAAAAGTTTAATGTTAAGTAAAAGTATTCACTTCAAAATTGTTTGGATTTTCTCTATCATAAATCTTGCTTATTTTTATATTATTTTTTCTATTTTTTCCGATAAATAAAACTTAATCATTTTTTATTAATTAGTTGGCTGCTATTAAATCATAGGTTCTTTTTTATGGTAATGTTATTGATACGAACTTTGCAAAGTTTTATTTATATTAGAACGAAAGGTAAAATGAAGTAATTAGAAAAACAGGAAAAGCATATGAACATTGGATTCATGCAGGTTAAAATAATTGATACTACATCCTTTTAGGAAAGTACATTTAAATTAGTTATTAGTATTTTTGAATATCATGTTATGACTAATTATGGTAAGATGGAAGGTAAAATACCTTCAAAAGAATAAGCAGCTATGAATTCTATTTAGCCAATTTAATTTAAAAATGATGCTATAAAACTTTAAAATTCCTTTTTACTAATTCAAGGCTAATTTATAGTAAAAAATTTAAACTGTAATAAAAATGTATAAAAGAACCTTCCAATAAATTGGAAGCTTTGCTTCTTTGGAAGGATATTAAATTTCGCACTCTGATAAAAAACTTAAGATTTTATCTAATGAAATATGAGATAAACCCTAGCTTGTAAAATTATTGAATTCCTTTCATTAAAAGCTACAAAGCTGATTTAATTTTCTGTGATACTTAAATTCTTATATTTAAAAATAAACTGGCAATGGATATTAAAAAAATAGAGATTTCTTTAATTTCCACTTTCTGGTTAATGGTGAACATATGTTGATAGCACAAAAGATTATAGTAAATGCACACAATAGAAACTAGCTATGGTCTAGCTCATAAATTTATTTGAATAGTAAATATAAAATTTTTAAAAAAATGACAAAAAATAAAAAGTCTACAAAAGATAATAAAAAAAGCTAGTTACAATAATTATAATGCTATCTTCTATTATAAAAGGTAAACACATGCAGTAAAAACATTTATACATTCACTTTGAATGAAGTTGAGACAAACAGTTATAACACAAGAGATTATTTTAAAGAACTTGGTTTAGCCGTGATTTGATTAAAAAAGCAAATATAAAACTCTTAACTTTTAGCTTATAAATAGCTTACTTTAAAACAGATAATAAAAAATGTTAGAGTATTAAGATATTTTTGCTATTCTATTTCAGTCAATAAGTTCCCTCATTACATTAAGCATTTTTAAATGATTGATAGAATTAATAGTTATATGAAAAAATAAAAATGACTCTACCAGATAGAAGATATAGATAAATAAATGATTTTATTAATTTCAAACAATTTATGAGTTTCGTCAATTGTCACTTAACAGAGTAAAAGATAAAGTGATTTCTAGATAAATCACTCTAAAAGAGATAAAAATATCTTATTAATACCTATAATTTAGTACTTCAACATTTTTATTAATTAATATTTAATAATCTTTATTAAAGTTAATTCTAATAGAGTCTAATAAAATAAACTACTTTTAATAAATTAACTAGTTATAAAAATGTTAAACTTATTGAAGTTTCAAGAAAAATGAAGATTTGCTTTTGATATTGATTAAGACTTGAAACTCCGTTTTTTAATAGATTATATAAAAGCAGTTTCTAAATAAGCCTTTTAAGTATCTCATTTTTATAAGAGTTTATAGAGCCACTAACTTTATTAGTTACTATTATTTCTTCAACCATAATATTAAGTAAAGTACTTTAGTTAATAAGTTATTATTATATTTTTACTGATGATTAACAAAAAAGAATGAATTGAAAAAGTATACTAAATTACTAAATTTACTTGATTCTAAATAATAGCTTCAATGTACTTCCTATATCCCTTAAAATTATTTTAATTAGTTAGTTTTTATTTTATTCCATATGGGTTTATAAATATCATTTTAAATTAATTTGATATTACCACATAACGATATAAGGTATTAGTGATATAGATTAAGATAGATAGGCTGTTTAAATAGAATTAATGCTCTTAAAATATAAAAGTCTGATAGGATAAATATCTAAAAACTATAGCCATTTTCTTATTAATTTATATATTTATTAAATGTATTAAAAGTAACTTTTTCCTAACATAACTATTTATAGATTATTTCATAAGTACTTTCTATCTATTAAAATTAAGGGTACGTGATACTTATAATTAAAGGTATAAAAATAATTCATATGGTCAATTGATTTTAAGTGCTAGTTAATTTTTATTTACCTTTACATGAAGTGATTATTTTTATCGTTCCCCTTAAACAAAAGAAAAAGACAATCCAAATTTAAAAGAAATAGAAAGCTTATTTAGCAAGAAATATATTTTTAAATGCAAAATAGAACTTTTAATCAAAAAAAAGTTTGGTTCTTCAATCTCCTTATTTTACTATCTTTATACCAAATTATAAATTAAATTTGATAAACAAAATAGATATTATATTTAATTACTTAACTCTCCTTAATTAATCTTTTTACTTAAGTCTCTTTAAGCCTAGTTTTAAAGCTAATATCTATACAAAACTAGACACTATATGCACTTTAATCTCAAAGAACTATTTATTATCTAATTTTAGACAATAATATTTCTTCTTTCTGATAAATTAAAGAGTGAGTAAAGATAGAGCTATATAAGTTAAATTAAAAAAGATAATTGAAAATGTCTAACTTCTAGTAATAGTTGGAAGTTATTATGGGAATAAGATTTAACTAGAAAGTAAGCATTAAATAAAATTAACATAATCGATGAATAAATTAGTTTAATAAGTCATAAATAAGCATACTCTATAATTAATAATTATTAGCTTGTAAATGATTTTCAAATATTTAAAAAACTTGGATTTTATTACTTGAACCTGTTATTTTTCAATTTTTTACAATCTTAGAATCATATTTTAAAGTAACTATTATGTTAGCTATTAATATGTTATATTCGCTACCTTTCGTTCACTTAACGCTAAACTTATTTACTTTACTAGGTCACAAATTATTTATATCTTCTTTAGCTATTAAGACGTAAAATTTTATCTTTTAGTCCTTTTTCTATTTTATTCCTGAAATTTATAATTCAAATAGAAGAAATAATCAGTAGTGCTTAGCTAAATTAATTTGGAGTTTCTCTAAATTTGTTTATTAGAAAGTTAATAATAAAACTTACTTAACTATGAAAGTACTAAGTCAATATATGTGGAGGTTAAGTTTTAATTTTAATGCTAATAGAGTTCTCCTTTTATAAAAGTTTCAAACTCAATATTGTTTTCCTTGTGAATATCTATTTAGTTTTTTTGATTTTTTTCGTATTTTCTTCTTTGTAAATTCCATTATTTAAAGAATTGCTTTTAAAGCTCCATTTTATGCATATCTTATTTAATTAATTTTTCTTTTTTCAACAAATGAAAGGAGAAATGTTTAAAGAAAAGTTATTAATTAGATAACATTTATAACTCTCTTTTAAAATGGAATATCTATTCAAGATATAGTCATTTTTAAGCCCAAGTTTGTGAAATCCTACGCTTTGATAAGCAGTTAAAATCCAAGTCAATAAAATGAACTTTTAATTTAAATAATGATTGCAAGCTTTTTATATACTTTGCTATATTTAATGTTAACACCAATATCTAAGTGATCACATCTATTACTTCCCAAGTAACTAATTTAAATAACTCTTTAAAATTAGTTTAAAGGCATATTAATCAAAATCCTTTAAGCTAATATATCCTAAACTTTGATTTATAAAGCTATATCTTCAATTAAATATAATTAGATCAAAATTAATGCTATTTACTAGTTGGATAGTAGGATATATTACTATAAAGGAAACATTGCGAATTATGTTAATAAAAGGAAACTCATACTTCTTAAGCTACCTCCTCATACTTTTATTAAGACAGATTGTTCTTTATATTCTATTCCTTTCTTATTATTTTAAAACCCTAAATCTTGTTATGTAAATCTTCCCTCAATGTAACTAGCATTATAGCTTGTTATTTAGTATATTGCTAAATCTAATATAAAGCAAGATAAATAATAACCTTAGTAAAGATTCATTCTAATTAGAAGATTAGTAGTAGAGATTAGACATTGGATTGATAAGGTAAATAGGCAGTTACTTGTATATTTATTAATCATTATTTTATCAATTTATCTCTAACATTATTTTAACAGCAATGGAACTATATATCTATGTTTCCTAACTTACTATGAAAAAACCATTATTATGTTGAACGAACCATTTTCCAGAACTAGGAAATAGAAAGATATAAAATTAAAAAAACCGAGAATGAAATTGAAATAAGAATAGATAATCAAGCAAAGGGATTTAATTTATAAATATCGAAGCATATCAGAAAATTAAAGGATATAGCAAAAGTAAATAAACTTAAGCACTGAATGCTATAAAGAAATAGACATCTAAATGAAACAAATGAAATAAAATAAATTTTTGTTTTTTCTTAACTTATACTAATGATATCATTTAATATAGTAAGTAATTCATCGTAGAAAGCTTTTAGATTTATACTTATATAGATAAACATTCAATTTATTTTATTTTTCCCAAGTTAAAAAGAGCAAATCTACTATAAAATTCATAAAAGATTGCAAAACAAAAATCTATTGCAACAGTTAAAAGCTATTGCTTTAGAAAGAAGCAAAGCTATTTAAATCTTACAAGAGGATGAGTTATTAAAGAAAATAGTTTAAATAAATTTAGTTTTAAAGAATAAGTTTAGCAAATTAAAGACAAAAAGTTTATAGCATGCTTTCTATATCTGCGAGAAAAAATTTCTTCTTAGTGCTTCAAATAGTTAAATCAATTAATCAACATAATTTTAAAATGCTATTAGCTCAGTATTTTATCATATCAATAAGGTACAATGATTAATAATGACAGATTTTATCTGGATAACAAACAAGTAACATATAATTCATTATAAAATCAAATAATTTAAATCTTTTCTCCTGGTTTTCTATGAAAGAAAATAAAAATAATGCAGGCCAGAATTGAAAATATTAGATATATTAAATGGTTTAATAATGATTTATTTATGACTATCATCTCTATTCATAATAAGTAAATTAATTATATACTAAATAGCTTCAAGTTGTTATTTAATATAATTTTAGATTAACAATAATTAATGATATTTAATTAACTAAATACTTCAATACCAAATACTCTTATAATTAAATTTTAAACCATCAATCATAACTGTAATTTCTAATATATTTAGCTTTTAAGCATATTTTAAATGCCCTACTTTAGTCTCTTCAGTTAAATTTATAAAAATGTCATAAGCAAGTTAATAAAAGTATATTAAATGCTGTCTAAAGATATTTGACGTTGATTTGGTTATTCAAAAGCAGGTAAACCGTAGCTAAGCTTTAGTAATTCTATTGATTGCATTTATTTAGTATTTGAGTTATCATCTTGATCCCATGTTCATTGACTGCTCTGTTAGTAGATTACTGGGAATTTTAAGAATATTTCCATAGCATTAACTTTAGATTTGGAAATATGTGATTGCTATTATATTCAGCTTGATTCACTTTTCCTTATATATAAGAAATTGAAAACTTTCTTGAGTCAATTTAGTAAAAGTCAAACTACTAATTTTGGTTACTTGAATCTTATTTCCTATCCTAGTAGAATATTTGTTAGAGCCTTTGAAATATAGCAATATAGTTTGAAGAATAATACTGTTGGTTATAGGTGTAGCTATAATAATGTAAGTACTATTTACTTTTAGAATACTACTGTTTGATGTTATACTAATAGGTTTATTCTTTAACTATGTTTCTTACAATATAGTAGATTATCTTTCAATGTAAGGTTTAATATTTAGGTTTGAAAGAAATACCTTCTACTTATTATGATTTACAATAGAAAGAACATTAATTGTTATTCTTAATGCTTTAGAACTTTATGATGCTCTATTGATAGTTTCATTTTCCTTTGGTATTCTTTAATTTATCTACCATATTAAGAGACCACTTTTCTATGACTTTTATGTAGATAGAGCGTTAAATTATTTAAACATAGTTAGAATTCTATTCATAGTAAGTGTAGCCTATTTTAAGCTAATAAATAAGGATTATATTACTGCTTCTGTTTTTTTCGTAGTTCAACTGTTGCTAATAATTATATGGGTAGAACTATAAAAAAGAATAGTAGCAAAGTAGCTTACTTTAAGTAATATGAGCATATAGAGCTCTCTTAGTATATTCTAGTATATTAAAATGATATCTTAGTTCAGATCAAGAACATTATAAATTAAATTCAAAGGAATTTAGTGCTTGTACAACGATTACTCTATAGGTCTTAATAACGAAGCAGTTCTTAGTATTTTGCTAATACTCTAATAGTAAATGGAAGAAAAGGCTTTAAATTCTGGAGATTTAAGCTTAGAGATAGCAAGAGTTTACTTTTATGGATTAAGCAACATTTAAAAATCATTAATGCTCCTTAATAAAGCAGAGAAATTACATATAAACCTAATATAGAGAATGCAAATAGCAGTACTAAAAGAAATTATTCTAAGAAAAATTAAAATTAACTAAGAAAAATTATCTCAAGAAACTCTCTAGAATTATAAGAATTATATGGGAAATAGTTTAATGGGAAAAGAAATCCAAAACCCTGCTTTAATTATTAAGTGTGAAGCTCTTATAGACAACCTCAATCAAAAGTTAATCGACTGTGATAATTTACGTAGAAGATTTTGACTTTAACTACTTCAATAAGATCATAATCTTCAAGACTTCCTGACTATCAGTGAAACATTTCAAAAAGCTAAGAAAGAATTCAAATAAAATTATTCAGAAATCTAGTAAATATCTCCATACAACTAATCAGCCCATCAAATTTACATACAGTATTTATAGGTAATAAAATAAGATTCTAATAATACATATCTAAAACAAGATAAGTTTAATCAGTTTTGATCAGATATTCGTAAAAATTAATAAAAGTACATACATTTACGCTAATTCGATCATCTTTTTAGTGATAATACTATCGTAATAAGAGTAAGTGCTAATTAAGAAAATCTGGGCCAGATTTTATAAGTAACTTAGAATGTTGATAAAGTTTTTGGATATGAAAGTAGTTTTCTGTTTAATAAGCACATAAATATACTAATTCCCAAGCTTATATAAGCTTAGCATGATAAAAAATTAGATTAAGTTATTGACTCTCGATAATATTCAGGTAAAGGCTATAGTCTGTATGGTTAGCATTTAGAAGGCTATCTTTTTCCAATAACCAAATTAGTTGATTATCTTCCTTCGGAAAATAACGAGGGATTTGAATTTATAAGCATAATTCAAAGTAAGAAGGAAGAATCTAATGAAGGGTTTATATTAATGGATGAAAATAAAGTAATCCATAATTTTTCTAAAAACCTATATAAGCTATTTAGATAAGATGTCTCCAATTTCATTCTTTAGTAGGATGTTAATATCCTTTGTTTAATCCCTGAATTCACCAAACATTTCAATGATCAACTTTTACCTTTTGAATCAGTTCTTCTCATCCCTTAGTAAAAGGAAGAAATTTAGAAATTGAAATATTTAGTTGATAAGTATTAAAATGAACAAAGAGTTCTAAAAAGTATATTTAAACCACTTATATAAAGAAAAATTAGAAATTAAAGGCAAAATTCGACAATTAGCACAGCTTCTTTAAATGAAGATAGTCTTGACTAAACTTCTACGTGAACGATTGATAAAATAATTTGAAAAGAAACAAATAATAATGATATGAGACAAAAGACGCTAACTATACTACAGGAAGAATAAGAAAATATATAAAGTTTAACCAAATTATTTTCTTAGGTTTTACAGGTGACAGTTGAGTAGAAATAGATATGCTAGTAAATATATTACTTTGTAACTATTTAGGATAATACACATCTAGATATTACAAGAGCTAGCAAATAAGAAGAGATGGAGTTTTCTTTAAATAGACCAGAATCAAAAATGGGAAATCTAGGTGATTTAAAGGAAAAATAATCCTATTAAGGAAATTCTATTCCATCTTCCAGGCTAAAATAAAATTCTCTAAAATAACATTTAAAAGCGAGCAAATTACTTAAAGTTCCAAAAGAAATAAAAGTAATGAGACTAATTATGATAATTTCATTCTTAGTCTTTACCCTATTTCAAGTATTGTTTGCATACATTATGATAGACATTAAAGATAAAAACATTAATTTCTGGGAACATTAGTAATATATATCAGAAACCCTTGTAACATTGAGAGACATTGGAAAGTAGTCTCGATATCTTACTCTTTTATCTAATAATTCCCTTGATTCTGAGAGATGAACAATTTAAAACTTAACAAAATAATAATTTGAATAATAGCTAAGAAGTAAATTATATAAAGCAGCAGTAGATATACAATCTCTTATAGATAAAACTTAATGTGATGAGAACTATCCTTAAAATTTCAAATCTGATGTATTCGATTTCTGCTTCACTAATATTAATTTACCAGACGCACATAATGATTAATGATAATTAGATGTAACAACATTTCAAGCTAACGATATCCTAATTTCTTATGTATTAGCGAAATATAACGATTCTCTTGAAAATATGGGATTATACAATCCTGAAATGAACTGAATTATAAATGTATCCTATAATGCAATTATGCCATTTTTATTAGATTAATACAAAAAATAAGAATTAAAGATAAATGATTTTCAGCATGAGAGTGACTAAGTTTAATATGTTTCAGGATTAGTCTCGCTAGTAATTACTTCTGTTTTCTGTCTAGTAATTATTATCGTAGAGTTTCTAACACTGTTTAAAATTAAAAAATCTGAATTTGCTGTTTTCCAACTTATATTCAGTATAAACAGAAATAAAAAGTTAAAAATGCTTCAGGCTACCATAAGTGATAAATTTCCTAATAGCAATGATTTGTCTGAAGAAAATTTATTTTAATAAGATTAAGAAAAAGAATCTTTTAAAGAGGATAAAGAAACATTTGATATTTCTGTTATCTCTGATAAAACTTTTTTTAAAGAAGTCGAGAATCTTAAAAGTAACAACAAATTAATAAACTTATCATAGTAAAAAAATAAACAATATAATATAAGGAAACATTAAGAAAAATAAAAAATAACAAGCAATTAACTCAAATAAAATAAATAAAATGATAGAAAAAATATATGTGAGCCCCTTAAAGAGCATATTAAGTGACTTGTATTAATAGTAGTCTTTAGCTTGGTTTGCATTATATTTCTATTTATTACCTACGATGTTTATAGCAATCTTTTGGATAATTTGTACTATAGAATTAAGCTTCAAATATAAACTGATCATTTACATTTTGATACTCGAGTTTCAGCTTCTATCTTAAGGGAAGTATTCCTTAAAAATAGTTCATATCATATATTAGGCTAGAGAGCAGATGTAATAAGTAAACAATATGATATTCTTTGAAGCTAAAATGCTCTAAACTAATATCAATACTATAATAAGCATTAAGATTCGTATGAGTCTTATGTAATCAACTTTTATACTAATTATTACCAAGGAAATGCTTGCTATTTAAAGGATTTTTAAGAAAACCTCTAATTATGCTAAGAAATAGTAGATGGAATCTTAACTTAAGGTAATCAAGCAGCATAAAGAAGATTAATTGATCTATATACTGAAATATCTGACGGAGAATTCTAAAAATTAAGCGACTTTGAAGAGTTAAACAGATGAGTTTCAAAAATAATAGAAGACTTTGGAATAATTTTGCACCAGTAGATTCTAGATTTTAGTGATAAAATTGACAGGTTCGTTTTGCACTTCACTTTATGGTTCATTATTTTCATGTTAATCAGTTTTCTAGGTTGACTAAAATATATCGATCAAATGAAAAAGAAAATTTGGAACGCAAGAAATTTGTTTAAGCATTTGCCAGTAGATTTAATACTTGAGCTTCCTGGCGTATATAAATATCTAATTTCAAGAGAGAATTTTTGATTTAAATTTATATATAAAAGTAATTATATCTTCAATATTTAAGCGCAATAAATTCTAAAAGTTTTCATTTATAAAAATCAAAAAGAATAGCTTTTTGTGTTTAGAAGCATAAAAGAAATAAATTTAAATATTAGTTTAAATTTATTAGGATTAACTAAGAAATGCTTGTTGAAAAATACTTAATATTTTTAAAATTTGAACTTAGTTATAACTAGTTAAAATAGAGTATTCATTTAATAATTTAGAAATTAAGAAATATTTATAAATTCAAATTAATTTAAGTTATACATACTCCTTTGAATTTATATTCTACCTTTTCTATTTGTCTACTTTCCTCTTCAATAATTCTTTTTGCATATGCTATAATGTCATCAGTTTCAAATTCAAAAAACTTCTTGCATCTTATTAATAAAAATTTCTTCTTTTTCGATTTTGAAAGAAACTCTTTCTCTCCTCATTTTTACGATTAAACAGTCTACACTTTTAATAGCATTTTTTCTACAAATATAATTAAACTAAACTAGTGAATTACTTATATAATACTTATTAGCTATGTTATACAATAGCTGTATCATTGTCTAGAAACCTAGTTATCTATTATCATCAAACTAAGTTATTTCTTTACCTTCTGTTTAAAATATATAAATAATTAATAGTTTATAGGATTAGATTAAGACTTAATAATTAATATCTAATGAGTAAATATCTTATCTAGCATTATTAAAATCAACAAAAAAGTAAGTATTTATTTAGTTGAGTTCATAAAGGAAGTATTGATATTGCAAAGTCTATCTCCTAAAACTAATTTTAGGCAATATTGATGGAGTCTTTGTATTTATTCGATTTGATTACTTTAATTAAATTAAGAGTATGTCTTTTTGCTGAAAGGTAAAGAATCTATCTAAGTAGGTAGTAAATTTTATCTTAATTAGCATTCCGATCAAAATGTAATAAAAGCATTTAGATTATATAAGGATGAGAAGGTTCGATAGGCTGAAGGTTTATATGAACATTTAATCATAATTAAAGAGTGATATGACATAGTGATATATGCATTGAGCATTTTAGTTAATGATATTAATAATATCTTTAGCATTTCTTTACGATTCTTTATACTTCAGATAATTTCCAAATTTACTTAAAATGATCATTATAAAAATATATTATAATGCTTAAGATTGGTATGTAAAGAAGAAATTTGGATATACCGGTTATTAAGTAACTAGAAATTTAAATTTATTAAAGAAAGTAAAAAGAAATAGAAATAATTTAAATTATTGCTCGTATATTTCATAAAGGAAAATAGATTAAATAGTCAAAATTATGATATAAAGTGCAAACATTTTAAAAGCCCTTTATTTTCCTAAAAAGAAAATTGTGTAGCAAACCTATGTGAAAGAATCTAAAATTTCTATAAGATAAAGCTACTTAACTAAGATATAAAATCTTTAGTTTTAATGTTATAAAAGTAGTGTAGATAGAAGATCAAACCTTGATAAAGGAATTGCAAGAATACACATATTGCAAATATGTAACAGTAAGATAAAATTTAAAAAGATTTAGTAATTACCTAAAAAAAGGCTGCAAAGTATTTAATCATTAATTAAAGTCTAGGGATAACAAACTTAAGATATTTAAGATATAAATACCTCTCTAATTTATTGTTTCATAGAATAAAAAAACAATAAAAAAGTTCAAAAAGCTTAAATTTAAATTTATCATTAATGAGGTTTAAAGTTATATACTTAATGTTTAAACTTAAATAAATTCTTAATTCCTTTTTATTTTAAAGAAATGTCATGTAATTAAATAAGTGAACTTGAAAAATAAATATTGGTTTTTAATTATATAATATGAGTACAATAATAAAACTTGTGAATTATTAATGAAATTTAAGTAAAACTAGACCCTAAAATGATTTTTAAAAAGTTCTTAATTCTAATGTTAAAGAAAAAATTACTTGGAATTAAATTAAGAAAGTTTTCTTTATTAAGTCCTATAAATTAAACCTATTTAATTTATAAAGATACTAAAAATCGAAAACATAGGATATTGGAAAAGTTAAAGAGTATTTAAATATCTAAAATTAAAATTAAGTTGTAATAAAAGTATTAATTCAAGTAGAAAAAACTCACAGATAGAAGAATGGTTAGATTGTTTAATAGATTATACCATCAACTCTTGAAAGAATTTATTTTGGAATCTTCTATTATGCTATAGTTTATGTTGATATATTCTTTCATATTCGTCAATTTGCAATTTTAAAAGAAAACTCCTTATGATAGACTTAGATAGAGTAGTTCATTTTAAGTTTTGGTTTTAAAATAACGATATAAAGAATTAAGGTTTATCTCAAAATTTAATCACCAGCTATGCTTCTAATCTTTCACATATCCTTTATTAGATTTCTATTAAGATCTTATGATTATAATATTGATATTCCTATTTAAAATTTATACACTCCATTGAAAATCAAGCAAGATAGATATTCTCACTTGAATAGCAAAAATTGCAAGATTTTTTAAGATAAAAATAATGGTATTAAATATAACAAACTTCCTATATCATAAAAAGACAATTCTAAACGTAGACTGATATAGCAAAAGTTTAAAGTGAATTGTTTTAATTCTAAGTTATATATAAAAATTTATTTTTAAAGGATAAATTAAAACAAATATAGTTGGTAAAATATTTTCCTATTCTTATAAAATTAAATTTGAAGATATAATATTATGAATGTAAGCTATTAAGGTTCTTTTTGCTTTTATCTCTACTAAATTTAAAAGTTTATGATTTTCCTTTTTATGTTTAATGTGAGGAATTATCTTCTTAATGTAGTTAAATGAAGAGTTATCTTCTTAATGTAGTTAAATGAAGAGTTATCTTTCTATTTGTTTCCACTTTTTTTTAATTACTACATCTTAATGTCAAGTTAAAAAATTGCATTGTCAAATGTTTAAAACTAATTATGCTAGTTGAATTATATTTGATTTATGATGATTTATTTAAAGAGATTTAAACTTGCTCATTTTCATCTGATCTTAAATTACTTTCTTTCCAATTCTTAATTTGATAGCTTACATTTATGTTCGACTTATATTTGAAAGATAAATATCTATTTTTTTGTTTATTTAATTTAATTAACTTGATGCAAATATTTTAAAAAGCCTTTAAATCAAGCTTAAAATGAACTAAAATGAGTATTGAAAGTCTACAAAAAATTTAAAGCACATATTAATTAATTTGTATCTGTAGCGCCAATTTAAGCTTAAGAGTACTTTAATTTTAAATAAACAAGTAATTAGAATAACCTTTAACATTATCTAAGCTTTCTAATCTAAGCTTATTATCTACTTCTTTTAATATTTTGCTAGGTTCACTTATTTCCAACATTTTAGTGTCTTTTTATCACTAAATTTGAAAGTAAAAATTTAAGAATTTCAGCTTTAGAAAAACCACTAAATGTTGACCCTTCTAATTTAATTTAAAACAGTTGTAAGATGTTTTTTATTTTAAGATTTGAGTTATAGTAAATATCTAGAAGTTTTTGCTCAGTGAAATGTTATTTTTTTATTAGAAGAGCAAAATTGGATAATACAGAAAGTATTTCTATAAGCATCGCAAACCAATTTTTCTTCAGCACTAAAACGTTCTTTTCTCGTTTAAGCCAGCAAAATATTTATGTGTTCTTCTTGCACTGCATCATTAATCTTAACCTGATACCAAATTTGTTAAATTTGCTATTCCTTTTTCAAGACTTAGTAAGAATATAGAGAATTATATATATGAATAATACTAAATCTTTAAAAGGTTAATCACAAGCATTTCATTATTTTAACTCTTAAATCTAAAGTTGAAATTCCTTGAAGTTTCCAAATAACTAATATTTAAAAAATTTAATTTCAAAACACAAGCAATTGAGACTTATTATAACTAGAACTATTTGAATAATGAGATGAATAAGATGATTTAAAGATATGATTAAAGAATATTAATCTAATGTTATTATAAGGGATATAATAATTAAAGTATAATTAGTATATTTATTAATATAGCTATAATTTATAAATGTAGGAGTTACTTTTTTATTCGTGATATGCGTATTTATTAATTTTCTAGCTTTATGTTTATTACTAAAATGCTTGTAATTTTTTCGACTATATATTTACTATTAAATTAAAATTAATGAACTACCTTCATAGTAAGTGACTGGTTAACAGACCATTTGTGCTTCTGCCGAACCTGACCCTTTTTTGTAAATATTTTGTAAATTTAGAAGAGTAAAGATGCTTTAAAACAGATAGCAGTATATTCACAAAAGGTATTGGAATGAAAGTTTGAATAATTCAAGCAGGATATAATGATAATGAAGATGCTTCTTTCTTTACATAATTGCTTATCATTAAGATTCATAAAAGTAAAAAAAACGTTTTGAAGCAGTAAATATGTGGTTATGATAATCATGAAGAATATTCTCTTTATGAATTGAGTAAATTGGATGATACTAAATAACTTCAAAGGAATATGAAAGTGATGGATTTTACTTTTTTTGTGTCATTTTTAAAGCTATAATATCTATGAATAAGGTTCTAATTTCTTCGTAGTTAATTTACAAACGAGAATTATATTTTGCAATTTGGGAAAAAACCATAATTTATAAAAATTAGTTAGCTAGATAGAAAAGATCGTCATTAGAGATAAAAGAATGTATCGGAAGGTTAATTAAATAATATTTGACTTTTTTTTAAACCAATTTCATTTTAACCTTTTCATATATAAAGATCCGAAGTAAAAATAGCAAATAATTAAGAAAATAAAGTTAATTTGAAAAGAACAAGGAAAATTAAAATAATTTTAGACTTTTTAAAATTTTATAATATATTTCCAATAGAATACAAATTTTTTCTTATAATATAAATATCCATAAATTAAAATTAAAGTAGAAAGCATGTTTAGTTAATTAAAATGCAGAAAGTTTATTTTGAGTTCATAAAGATATATAAAGTTTACTTTAAAGAAGATTCTTAAATTTAATTTTGATGCCTTTTTATTCTCTTAAACTTAATGGCTTCATTTATATATAGTTTAATAACTTCTAAATCTTTCATTGCATATTCAATAAAATTAGTAAAACAGCTAATTTGTAAAAAGCTATGATTTAGTTAAATTATTTTCAATTTTATTGATCATATTCTTTTTGGCAATATCCATATTATTAAGATTATATCTCTACATTTTTCTGAATTTTACTTATTTTTATATAATAAAAGAGTATTATTCAGTAGTTAGGTAAAGAAAATCAAATTTTATTTAAAACTATTAGAACTTATTTCATCTACATTCTAATCTGTTTTTTGGTATTATACAAAAAAGGAAATTCTGGAATAAAGATTTCGTCATTTTTTGATAGTTATTAAAATCTGCTAAAATCTTCTCTTAGTTCGTTAAAGCAATTCGTATTTGCTTGATTTCTAGAATAGATAAAAAGGATAAAATTAAGTTTATAGTCTTAGAAAAGAGCTCCAGAGTTCACTTGTTTTTGTTCCTGCTCTTTCCTGAACTAAAGGACTACGTAGGACTACATTAGTCCGCCATCCTTGTCTCTCCCTCATCCACTAATTATCGTTATAGTTTCTTCTTCCATTTTTATAAAACTCGTTGTTTCTTGAGTTGTAGAATTTCTTTCCGTATACTTATCCTGTTCTTGTTGGTCATATTCTGAAAAGTTAGTCTAATATTTATTACTTGTTAATTTTTTAAATTTCTTGTTTCTTCCAGCATTTTTTCCAGCAATAATTTTTCTAGCATAAATAGCACCGAATCTTTTTGAGATAATAATTGATCTTATTTATTTCTTATTATTAGAATTCCGATTCGATTTCCATTGGGATATTTGATTATTAATCTTATTAATCTTATAATTTTTAAATTATTACTTGTTATTATTCTTGTTTTTCTTAAAGTTGCTTTATTTTATATTCAATTTAAGAAAAATGAAATTGGAACATTTGAGGGACTTCGTTAAATTATTTATCAATCTATTCCAATTTAATTACTATTTACGATTTGATTTTATCTAATCATTCATCTATGGATGGGAATTATAGGTTTAATTATTCCATTAATTTTTCTAGTAAGTTTTCTAAATTTTCTATTTTTTATCTTTGCTTTTTCAAGTCATATTGGATATTTGATATCTTTTGCTGAACTGATTATGCAAAGGATTCCTTAGATTATTAATCTTTATCTTATTAAGGCTATTTTTCAATTAAATTAGGTTATTCTTATTTTTTCAAGTATTCGCTAATAGAGGTCTATTATTTCTTAGGTGCCATTTTATTTAAATTAAATAACATCATAATGGCAAGATTTATATAAATTTATATTTAGGGATATTTTCCTGATATTTTATATAATAAATACTAATAGTTTCAGTCTTGCAAACATAATAACTATTTATATATTTTACTTTTCAAATTATTTAAAGTGACTCTATTCTATACCTTCAGTTTCCTTTTCCATTATAAGAACATCTCTAACAGATTCTCTATCAAAAAAGTTGGAAAAAGGTTCGAAATAATTTTTATGTGTTTCTAACTAATTTTTAGATAATTACGCATTTACCAAATGAGAGTTCTGTCTTAATTAATTTTGCTAGATTGTAGTTCATCACATAAGAACTGAAAATATTTCTATAGTCCTCCCATTAGGTTATCTTTTTGTTTTAACTTAATAGAATACGTTAAATCTAATAAAAATGCTCTTAAGTAGTATTCTAGTAATTATTGGCTAATGAGCATTTTTATAGTATAAATTGAATTTATTAGAGAAATAGAAAAAAATTAACTAGAAACTCTAGTTAAATAAATGAAAATATTTGGCTTTATAAATTGATATCTTGCTTAAGAATATTAGTGATTAAATAATTCTATTATGTAAATAGCAATGCTGTATTGATACCTTTAGAAAACTATGCCTAAATATCAGCGTACATGCAAAGACTAAAATAAACAATTTTATATATATTCATTCTAAGATTACAGGAATTAAAAGTCATATATTGGTTCTATTTTACATAAAAAAAGTCAGCTTTTCGACTTCAAAATATAAGCTTAGAAAACTTAACAAGTTATTAAGGAACTTTAACTCTAAAATTGATTTAAATAACAGAAAACTTACAAGCTTTTAATTTGAAAAAGAAGTAAGTAATAAAATTTCAATTTTTGTGCAATGCATGACTTAGAAGATAAAACGCTGAATGAAAAGAATTAAATATAATCTAACAATACAAAAATAAAAGTAAAGGAAGAGTAAAATATTAAATTGATAAAATAAATACTTAAATTAAAATTTTTAAATGCTTAATAACTAAAATAAAGATAATATGACCTCTCTAAAAAGTGAAGATAAAAAATCAGTATTTTATGATGAAAAAATAGTGACTAAGAATAAATAGGCGAATAATAAGTTTAATAAAGGAAATTTATAATAGTAACTAAGTAAAATTAACAAATAATTAGAAGAAGATAACATATTCTTAAATTAAAAAATAGCTGAATAGTTGTAACTAAAAAAGCTACTTAAATGGAATAAAATTTAAATAAGCAGCATTTAAATATCTAATATAGACAAATGAAGCAAAAATTTTGTAGGAGATATATTTAAAATATTAGAATGTGCTATAAAAATTAATCAAATAAGCAATAAAAGTTTTAAGAGATAGTTGCTGGCTAAATTTAAAACTTAATGTTAAAAAATTTAATTTCATTTTATTTTTCAATATTTAATTGTGAAAAATTTAAATAAGCAGCAATTTCTCTACTTACTCAAAGTTCTAGATCAAATTTTATAATTTAAATTCTTATTTTTATATTGCTATAATATAATTACTTTTTATTTAGTCTTCGATACAGCTCCAAAGTTAATCATTATGTTTTTTAATTCCTTATCTAAAAGCTTCGCTAAATCTTAAATTTATTTCATTAAATCTTAAAGATTTAATCTTTCATAAAAAGAATAAATCTAATTTAGCTCTTTATAAACTAGCCCTCTTTTGAATCTTTAGGATTTAAGTAATTTAATATAATATTTATTGCTAAAGCAAATGATAGACTTATAATACATTTATATCTTACAACTTAAACTAATTTAAATATTATTTTCTTAGAATTCTTTTTTAAATGTCCAACTCATATGATCTTACTATCTTCATAGGTATAATATATCTTAAAAAGAGCCGAAATTATAATCCTTTTGTATGTTAAATATTTTTATATATAATAATGTCTTTAAGTTGATCTTAAAATTATCAGCATGCAAACTTCGTATCTATTTAACATTCTTATTTTTAGCTATTAAATTAAGATATTATATTTGGTTTCATTCTTAGATAATTATCATTAACTCTTTAATTTAAAGTTTTTTCAAACTTTAAATAAAAAAGCCCTAAAAATGATAAAATGTTTTAAACATAGACTTTAGCCTTTAAAATCCTATCTTATCCTAGATAAATTAATATATATGGTACGAATTAATAACCATAATAGTTTTTTAAAGGCTTAAAAATTGAGATTAAGAATAAAATAATAATATTTCTTAATTTTAGAATGATTTTATCATTTTCGGAGAAAAAATTACACCTATTTCTGTTTTCTATGTTCAGTTTATTTCCATAGTCTTTTATAACAATTGCTAATATAATTTATAGCAATTATAATTTTTAATTTAAATAAAGAACTTAAATTTACCACAAACCAAATGATATTTATATTTCTTTCTCAGTTATTATTAGTATCGATCAAATGTATACTTCTGTAGTTATTGATATTTCAATTAATAGCTATAATGCTAAAGATTCAATCTTAGAATTCTCAATTACTTGTTATTTTTATTTAGCTTTACAATTAATATAGGATTATTCTTATTATAACTTTAAATTATATAAATAAAAATAACTTTAAGTACTTATACCTTCTAGAAATCCAATTTTATATTAAATAGACCTATTTATATTTTGCTTATTAGTATTTTTCATATTAATTATGCTATTTTTAATATTTCTTACCTTAGTAAAGCAATATTAAATTTAGCTTCTATTTGTACTTGCTGAAGATTTTAGTTTGCAAATAAATGTTATATTTGGAATATAAATTAACTATGATTAGTATTTTCATTTTACTAAATTTACCTAAGTGAAAATATTGCCAAATAGTCACAAAAATAAAGGTTATTTAAAACATAAAACCAACTTTTTATTAAGTTTCTATCTCTTTATTTAAAAGAACAATGTGATTGAAAGCTTATTAATATTAAATAGCGCTAACTCTTATTATATTTAACTTAGACTTATTCTAGAAATATAAGCAAATTAACTTATTAAATTAGCTTTAAAAATCTACAAAAGTATACCAGAATTAATAAGATCTATTTAAAAACTTTAGGTTCCTGTTTATTTACCTCATCCGTTTTGAAAGAAAGCATATTAGGCTAAAAAGAATAAAGTTTTGGCAGAATTAAGCAAAAATATTTATAAAACTAATAATTTCTATAGCGTTTAATAAACAATAACTCCTACTTCTATCTGATTCCCTATGGATTATTCTTCTTCAGTTTAATTATATTATTTTTTACCATCTATATATTTATAATATAAGAGTTAGTGGTTTATTCACAATCTAAAAATTATGCTTTTTTTTGGAAATTTAGCATATGATAAATCCATTCAGCAATATACTTAATAACAGTGTTTCTGTTTAAATTCCGATGTTTTAAATAGCTCAGATTTAGATCGAATTTATTTACTTTGCTAAAAGTTTTAATTTCTCCTATGAATAAACACTGAAGCTCCATTTATCCAATAATATTTGAAATAATCTTAAAAAATCTGAAATTAAAGAAAAAGGCAAAAGCTCTATAACTCTTTGTTTAGTGGTATGAAGTAGCTAGAATTGCTTTACAATTTTATCATAGCTAATTTGTTATTTTAAAGTATATAAAAGAGGCTTTGAAATTCAAATGATCTGTATACAAAGTTTCATTTACTCTTTACTTAGCTATGAAATAATGAATCAGAAATCTGATTTTATATACCTTCAGCTATTTAAAGCTAAATTGCTATAGCAAATACCTTAGATAAAGCATTAAACTAGAGATAATTTTATTTCATTACTGTATATAACTATTATCTTGCATTTTTCTCTTTTTCTTTTATAGACTATAGTAGTAATTGTTTTTTATGCTTGAACACTCTTTGGAGAATTTTTTTAGTAAACAATTTTTTTGCCTATTTTAAGCTCCGTAAGTGAAATTAAAAAGTTGTCTCCATTAATAAAATTAAAAGAATGATTATGAAATATCTCTTCTTCTTAATTAATAATCTAACAATCTACTTTAATATATTAATCTTTTAATCATTTGTTGATAGACCTTTTTTAACTTTTGTTCATACTATGCTTGGAAATAACATTGGCCTTTAAACCTAGAATCTTATGAAAATTTACCGAAATTAAAATACCTGTTTGATATTCTAGTCAACAATAAAATTTCAATTTTCAAGTTATTCCAACTAAGCTTCTCATCTAGCTTTTGTGATATTGAATTTTAAATTTAAATATCGTAAAAAACACTCATTTTAATGATTATTTATGCTTCTATATCTTAATAATATTTCCTCTAACTCTATAATAATACCACTTATCTACCTTAGAAAAAGTTTTTTATCATTAGCATCAATAACTATTTAAAGTATTTAAGATGTATAATAATAAGGTATTTATAGTTCATTGAAGTATTCCTTTTAAAAAGTATCAGCAGATGGTTTTTAATTTTTTTAATATATTTAGAAAATTGAAAATGATAAGAATTTCAAACTTTTTAGATATACTTCGCTAATCTATTCAAGTGTTAAACTCAATGTTTAGAAGATATAGTTTCATAAAGCAATTACCAAAATATTTCTTAATATAAGAATTTGGTTGAATCAAAAAGAGGTTTCTAAGATTTTTTATCAGGGAGTTGTTAATTTATTCAGCAAATAGACCATTAGCAGCTTTTTCCCATAATTATTAAAAACTACTAAATGATATGATTTTATGAATGAATCAAAAGATAATTTGGAAGACTTTATAGATGTATATCCAATCAAAATTATATAACTTGAAGACTTTTATTTAAAACGAAAGGCTTGGAAATAAATTAATAACAAACAGACAAAACCTCATTGAATATTAATGAAAATCCTTGATAATACAATCCTTTTTTAAAATTAAAATAAAGGAGTATTGAAAAGTAAGATAAATATATTATAAGATTATAAATCCAAGAGAAATGTTATATAAGGAGAGAATAAAAGATAAGCTTCTTATACTCTATTTCACTTTTTTTAAAGCCTAAAAAATAAAAAAGTGTTCTGCATCAAATTCAATAATAATTTTAATCATTTAGCGAAGATAACTCTAAGACTAAAAGTAATTAAGTTTAATCTGGAAAATTATACTTATAATCTAATTAAATATGTAAAACATTAAACTCTTCTAGTTATTTTATTATTTAATTAGATCAAATAATTTTATAAAGAAATAAAGCTTTTTAGCGTTATAAAATTGTATTAAGTAGTTTAAAAGTATGACTATAAAGCATAAAGAGAAGTTTAACTATTTAATTTTTTATTTGATGTATCCTTAATATTATGTAATCAAGGTATGTAATTTGAAAAATGGAAGATAATTATTTATTTGATATTAAAAAATTTAGTATATTTATCAAATATCTTCTCCTGAAACAAGATATTTTAGTACTTCAGGAAGCTCTAAAATCAATTCTGTAGGTAAGTGCTTAAACATATTCCTAGCATCTCATATCTTCTTTTTCATTTTATTAAAGTATCTCAGCCAAAATAGAGAACCTATAATCATAAAAATAATGAATCATAAAGTGAAATGTAATCCTAATTTTTTTATAGTATTTTCACTGTCATGAATTTACTTTTGTAAGAGTATAGAAAACTATTGAATTAGTATTGTCACTCATCTGTTAAGTTCTTCAAAATCGTTAATTTTTTCATAATCTCCAGCGGAAACTTCGATAAACAAATCTAAGAGTTTTCTTTACGTTACTTCATTGCCTTTTGTTAAGATTCCATCTACTAAGGTTTAACAAATAGCTTACTTTTCTTTAAAATCTTTATATTTACATGCATTTCCTTCATAATATTAAGTATAGTAGTCGATAACATAACTTTCGTATTCATCTTAATGGCTATTATAATAATTTTAAAGCTTTAGCATTTTCTTATTTCAATCTATGCTATATTATTAACTAACTAATTCTACATTTTTACCTAGGAAATAATATGATTCATTTTTAAACATTAACTCTCTTAAAACTGAAGATGAAACTCTTGTATCCATTAGTAAGTGATCTATTTACATTTAAATTTCTATTCTAGAATAAAAAATTTCTAATACTTGGCTGTATATTTCATAAGAAGCATATAGATACATTATGCAAAGCAAGCTAAATCCTACTAATAAGAAAAGAGATCTTTTGTTTTCTCAAAGAGGATCACATTTTTTCTTTCTTATTTTTTTCTTCTTTTAGCTAGATAAATCAAGTTTTTCTTTACTTCCTACTAATTTTTTTTTAGTTTATGAAATAATTTATTCTGAAACCTGCTTTTAATCGGATAAATTTTATTTTTATTAGTTTACCTCTTTTCTATCGACTATTATAGATTTTTCAAATGTTTCTTTTTCTTCTTCAAAGGATTCTTTTTCCTATTCACAGAAATTTTACATATCTTCGCAAATAGCATTTTAATCATGGTCTATAATTTGAGATTATAGCATTTTTAATTTTTATCTTCTACTTATCTTGAATATAATATGGAAAACGGCTGCCTCTGATTTTTTTATCTAATAGAGAGTTAATATTTATATAATAATAATCACGAGACAGAAAATAGAAGTGATAGCAAGTGAGATTATTCCTGAAATTTTTTAAACTTCATCACTTTGCTACTGAATATCTCTTATCTTCTATTCTCTTTTATTATATTATTCTTATAAAAATGGTAGCATTACATTATACGACATGTTGATCATTCAATTCATTTCAGGATTATCTAGTCCCATTTCTTCTAATGAATCATTAAATTTTGAAAGAACATATGAAACTATAATATCGTTAACTTATAAAGTTGTTGCTTTAATTTTCTAGTTGGAATCGTGTGCAACTTAAAAATCGATTAAGGAAAAGCAAAAGTCGAAAACATAATTTTTAACTTTTTTTGGATAGTTTTCATTGCACTGAGTATTGTCTATCAGTGATTATATACTCAATGCTGCTTAATATAATTTATTCTTTTGGTATAACTCAAATTCTTTTTTAGTTTTATTCATTATTATTCAAGTTTAAGCATCAAGGGAGTTGTTTGATAATAGAGTGAGATATCTTGATTATTTTCCTATATCTCTCATAGCTACAAGAGTGATTGAAATGTCTTTTTAATAATTCCAGAACTTCAAATTTTAATTTTTAACATCTATTAGAATGTAAGTAAATATAATTTGTGATATAGTAAAAACCAGGAAAGTCAATATCATTGTTACTCTTACTGCTCTGATTTCTTTAGGGACTTTCATCAGTTTGCTAGTTTTTAGGTATTATTTCATATTATTTCCTTTGACTTTAGAAGAATTATAAGTACTTTCTTGACGCACTTTTTAATCATTAGAACTTAAATTTTACTTCAAAATAGATTAAAAATCACTATTCTAAGAAGAACTCTTATTTTATATGTTCTTTCTTGACATTTCTGAGTTGATATTATCTTATAATATAACTGTATAATATGTATGATCACATATTTAGTTCTTTTCAATTGTTATTTAAATAGTGGTTGAAACTATTTCTGCCAAGCTTTGAGCAATTTCTCCTTTTTTCAATTTTTGAGTAATAGTTAACTTTATACTATCTTAGCTACCATCTTCTTCTTGCTTTTGTATATCCTTTGATGAAGTGACACTTTAAATATCGTTACTTAGTTAATTGAAATGCCTTATGCTGCTTTTGATTGATTTCTGATATAATTGTCTACTTTTTCTTTGAATAATTGTCTTAAAAATTTTTTTTAGCTTATGATCTTTATCCTTATATAAATCTACTATTTATTTCAATTTTCTAATTTCTTCTTTATCTCCTGGAATTATAAAGGTAGATTCGAAAGAATTGTATTATTCTTTAAGGAGTTCATTGAACTCAGGAATCAAGCATATAACATTCACGTTTTCTTTCAATATGAATGTGATAACTTCTTATTTAAAGAGCTTTTTCAAGTTTGTTGAAATAGCATTTATTACTTTGTTTTCGTCAAGCAATATGAAACCTTTATTAGATTCTTCGTTTTTTGCTTGAATAATAGTAATAAATTCAAATCCCTCATTGAACTAAGATGGGAGTAAATATACTAGTTTACTTATTGGAAAGAGATATCCTTCTTTATTTTGAGCATAAAGCTTTAATACTTTACCTGAATATTATTGAGTCTCAATAGCTCTTAACAAAATTGTATCATGTCTACTAGCTAAGAGTTTAGGAATTAATATGTTAATATGCTAATCTTATAGCAAAATGCTCTTATATCCGAACACCTTTTCTGTATTCTTAGTCACTTACAAAATCTATCCAAAATTAGTTTAATTAGCGCTTACTCTCAAAACAACAGTATTATCGTTGAAAAGATAGTCAAATTATTGTATTTACTGATATTTTTATTAAGACCTTCTTACTTCTTACCAAAACTAATTGAAAATACTAAGCTTTTTGTTTGCTTAATTCATATCTTATTTGATTACTTTTAAATACAAAATATAAATCTAGAATGCTAACTGATTATAAGGGGATATTTTCTAAATTCTCTAATAATTATCTTTAAACTCTCTCTTTGAATTTTGAAAAATCTAACTAGTGATTAAGAAGTCTTATTGCTTTAGATTTTACTAGATTAGTTGTTGTCAGAAATTTTTGCGTTATTTTTCACATTCTCTCAATTATTAGAATAATTATCCCAAAAGTTCTTCGATCTTAATAATTAGAACAGGATTTTCTATTTCCTATCCCATCAATTAGCTTCCCATATAGCTTTGATAGCTTTTTAGTGTTTGCTAAGACAATCTTTGCTAGGTATTCTTAATATTTAATTGAATGATTGCTTTAAGTACTTTTATTTACTGCTTCTATATGAAGTTTAATTACATCTACTCTGCTTTATTAATATGGATTAAGGACTTTTAGATATTGTTCAAGCCTTAGGCGTAAATTCTTGCTACTTCTAAGTATAAAGTTCCATTAATCACAGAAGTCTCTTCTAAATGCTCTTAAATAACTAATAAAATTGAAATCACTTTCTCGTGCTTAAGAGTCTTAGAGCTGGTTCAACAAATACCTAAAAGACCTTTTAATCTAAGAAATTTGGATACAGATTCTTTACGATTTATCTCTTTCAAATACTAGATTATAGTAAGTGAATTATGCACGTTGTTCTTCTCAAGCAAAATTTAGTTTATAAATATTTTGTTCTTTATTTTGATAAAAATGTGCAAAAGAAATAGTAAGATAATGAAAGAACTTATTACTGCAAAGTAGTCTTAATCTACCATCTTAAAATAAGCAACACATACTATAAATATAATCCTAGTTATGTTTAAGTAGTTTAAAGCTTGATCAACTTGTAAATCACAGAATACTGGTCTTTGAATCAGGTACATAAACTAGCCTATGCCTAAGCAAAAGGAAAGAAATAATAACACTTATAGCATTCTAGAATGTTAAGAATAATGATGCATGTTCTTTCTACTGTATATCATAAAGTGAAAAAAGTATTTTTTTCAAACCTATAAATTAAAAATTACATTGAGAGATAATCAGCTATAATATATGAAACGTTATGGAAGAATAATCCTATAAATATAACGTCTATAAATATTATTCTATAAGTAAAAATAACTTACATAAAAAAGGAAAACCCTAAGGTCGTTAGTATAAATCTAGAAATCATTTCATTATATTTCACTGGGTATATCAAGTATTCTACTAAAACTGGGAAAATTATTCAGAGTGTTAGATTAAGGATTTTTATTTTAAGTTGCTTGACTTGAGAATTATTTCAATCCTAAACATAAAGAAATAGGCGAGCCATAATAAATATTATTGCGGTTATAAACTTCCAAATTTCAAAATAGTTGCGAGGGAATACTCTCATAACTCCCAGTAATCTACTCAAAAAGCAATCAATGAAGTTAGGATCTAAATGATAGCTCATAAACTAAAGATATGATAAGAGGAGAATAACTATCGCTTATCTGCGGTTTATGTTCTTAAGAATTATCAGTTCAGAGCTGAACAATTTCTAACATAAAAGGCTGAGTTTGTCTTCATTTTTAGAAATCATTTTTATATCTGAAGAACCTTTGAACATAAAGTAGTTAAACTCAAAATGAAAACATGTAAAAATTAAAAGGAAACTTTTATTCTTAAATTTACTGAAATAACTATTATTTTAAAATTCGAATTTCCTTTTCTTCAATTAAAGATAAGATAGTAATGGATAAAAAGAAGCAAATGATTTATGAGGAACATTTAATAATTCTAAGTAATTAAGAATAAGCTACCTAAAATTAACATTTGAATAATAGACTCATTTATATCTTTTTTATAGTAATAATTGATATTTGCGGAGTAAATACTAAAGACTAAAGGCTAAACTATTTATATCAAACTCCCTCTACACAAAATTAAATATTTTCTTAATCTACTTGAAGCTTGCTATTTAAGTTAAGAAAAAGGTTAAATTTTATAAAATTTTTAAACTCAAATTTCGAATTATTAGTATACTCTTTCTAAATAAAGATAAAATTTTATCTTCCAAGTATTATATTATTAGTCTAATACTTTAAATTTAAAATTTTGGAGTTGTTGAATTAAACTATGAATATGAATTTATCTAATAATTTGCTTTGGCTTACTTTATTTTGATTAAACAGTCTATTTGCATAACGATTATAAACTTAATGTTTTATAAGCTTTCTTAAAAGTATAAATAAGGTTTGAAGTAATTTCTATATTTTTAAGTTGTTATGGATTATATATATATTTAATATTTTTCAGCTCTTTAATACATCTGATTAAGTTTAAGCTGGAATACAATTTAAGTACAGCTCGAAGAATCAAGATACTTGTTGACAATATTTTCTGAATTAGCTGGCTTATTGATTCTATTTATCATGCTAAACTTTGAATATTTAAGGATATAGAAGATTGTAATAATTTTTTTTAAAAGGAAAGATAAAAATTTGGGTCAAATCAGATAGCAAAACTTACATAATTGACTAGCTGCAAAAAGAGCATTATACTTATTATTTATTTATCTTTATTCTTACTAATTTTTCATGCTATTCTTTATTTAAATCTTATCTTCTTGCTTTCACTATAATTATTCAACAAGTTGACTTTTAAAAACCAATTGTCTTATTATCAAAGCAACAAACTTAGTAGCTTTAGGAAGTTATAGTTTAAAAGTCTTTAGTACTTATGAATGAATGCTATTACTTTCATTTTAAATTTTATATAGTTTTCGTTTAGTTTATATATGATTAAAATATTGTAGATTTAGTACTTAGAATTAATGCATACCAACAGGTTAACTACTAAATATTATAAAGATTATTTGAATCTGACTTTGATTTCAGCTATATTATACTTAAGTTATTTGAGCTTCTTAACAATAATTGCTTAAATCTTTTAAGTATAGTATATAACTCTATTTTCTCATATAAATCTCATTTATATCTATTTTATTTCTTAGTATTTAGTAAAGCAATAGTTTCATTCTTAGTTATAGATAGCATAGAACTACAAGTAGATTATAGTCAAATCATTTAGATACTTCTAAATAGAAATGAAATTAAACTAATACATTCCTTTATTACAGGTTTTAAGGTACTATTGGTATCTTATATCAATTAATAGACAACTTAATAGAAACATTCCTTATACATTTATGACTTTAAAGGAAGAAAAATCGTGAGTAAAGAAATTTAAATAGAGAAACTAGATAATTTCATTCATTCTATGGTTAGAATAGAATAATAGTTAAGCATTTTAATATATTGCAAAGGCTTAAGAATAAAGCAATAATAAATAAAGGTTTTTGTGATTTACTATGAATAAATTTAGAATTATTAGTAAGAAAAATAAAAATTGACATAAACATAGTTCGAATTAAAGCAGTTAAGTCCCATATTAATAGTTAAACATCAACAAAAAAAGCTTAATCTTTTTTTATAAGCAGCATCGTAAATAAAAAAAGCAATATAACTTGGCGGCGAAATGTCTGAAGAGAGAATTTAGTTATTCACAGAAAAACTAAATTTAAAAGGAGATTGTATTAACTAAATCTAAATTTATTCATATTTTGAATTCTAAAAAATATTATTTTCCTTTAGTAAGTGAAATCAAAACTTTAAACTAAAATTCAAGCATTTAAAAATGCAAAATAAACTTTAAATTTCCTAGCAAACTTAAAATTATGGCAAAATAGAAGAATTTCTGTTTTTAAAAACGAAATATCGCAAACAGGTAAATTTGATTTAGTTAGAATTACTAATTTTATAAATTTTATACTTTTAAGATGAAATATTAACTTTAAATAATATTCTTTTAACAAGGGCAAATCAGAGTAATTTAATTCCTTTATTCTACTTAAAAAATATTTTTCATCTTTCTTTTTTATTCTAAAGTACAGATTAATGGATTGTTTAATAAGCTAGTTTAAAGGGATTTTTTACAACATTTAGTAAAATAATACTAAAATTAAATTTATTCATCCTATTTTATTTAATTAGTTAGGATTTAAAAGGTATTTTACTTCTAGAAAAAGAATAAAAAACTTAATTTAGATTCCTGAATCTTGATAGGTATAGATACTCACTTACAATATTTTATTAATTCATTGTATATCTTTATTTATCAGGTTTTAAAGAGAAAAATTATTATTTTCTCAGAAAGAAGGAAAAAATTCAAATAATTTAAATTGTAAAATTTGATTAATTACTCGGAGTTTTTTAATAAGGAAAATTTACCATGGAAGCTAAAAAAAGAAAGTGTGTTAACTAAAAAATTTTAATAAATTACATGGAATTTCAACTCTTAACTTAAACTAGAACTCTAAAAAAGAAAAAATAAAAGTTCAAATTGAAGATAAGGATTTTATCTAGATCAAAAATAAGTAGATGAAGAAATTTATCAAAAATACTACATAAGCCTTAACTATAAAATAATAATCTAATTATGATTATCTAGAAGTTAATCCAAATATAGTACTTCTTTACTTAAGAGTAGAAGAAACCATTAGTTTTTACAATGTTTAAGCATTCATTCTTTAAAGAACCTTCCTTAAGTAAGTATGCTAAATGAGATTTTTTAGTTAATTAAATAATGTATCAATAGACATTAATGATAAAAGGAAATTTTATACTTTAAACTAATAATTTTAAAAACATTAAAAGGATTTAGAATAAGATTTTATTTATGCGTTAATTTAAGTGTTTCTAAATTCTTAATCTTATTAAATTATATATAGCAGTATACAAATATTATAGACTTTTATATTGGACTAAATATAAGGTTAACTATAAATCTTATTTAACTTGTCAAAATTTAAAATGATTTATATATTTAAATTTATTTATGACTATTGTGATAGAGATACTCTCCTTCTGTCTACTTGTGCCACAACTTTGGTAGAAGGACCTGCGAAGAAATGGCTTGAAAAAGTCAACACTAAGCTTTTTATTTATATTTAATGATTTCCATTTTATAAAAGTCCAGAATAAAGATATTTAAAAAGAGTAGGAATAGTTAAATTTTATTTTATCTTAAAATTAAACTAAGAATGCACCGATAAATATTAAAGCAGATTACGTTAAAGAAATATAATGTAAGCAGTTAAATAAATCTACTTGCAGTTTAAATGTACCTATTCACATAAATTAAGTAATAATCTTATCCTTAAAATTATACTTCTAAGACTAATTTAATGAATGAATATAAACATTATGCTTTCATCTAAAGTTACAATGAATAAAATTGAAATTCTATTATACATAATAATATCAATAAATATGTCTTTACTTAATTTTAATATGGTAATAGAATTGTTTATTTACATCTTATTCATCACTCCTACTTTACTTAAGGCTCATGTTCTTCTTCTTCTACTTCAATTTTATCCAGATCATTCTACCATTGTAGGAATTCCTCGTTTCAATTTATGATTTCCAATTCTTATTCTCAGTAATTTTTAATGAAAACTTTTAATTCTAAAATCTATTTCTTTTAATTGCTTTTTAATACTATGATTAAGATTAAGGTAGTTTCGATTATATGTTAACATCTTTATTCAGTCTTATTTATTCTATTAGAAAATGACAGAAAAATGAAACCCTATTCACACTTCTAAGATTTCTTTAACTAAAATTGCTAGAGTCTAGCAAAGCAAATAAATGGATTTTGAAGTCTAATCAAAGTAGTAGCTTCCAATTCTAGAAAAGGATAAAATTAAGTTTATAGTCTTAGAAAAGAGCTCCAGAGTTCACTTGTTTTTGTTCCTGCTCTTTCCTGAACTAAAGGACTGCGTAGGACTACATTAGTCCGCTATCCTTGTCTCTCCCTCATCCACTAATTATCGTTATAGTTTCTTCTTCCATTTTTATAAAACTCGTTGTTTCTTGAGTTGTAGAATTTCTTTCTGTATACTTATCCTGTTCTTGTTGGTCATATTCTGAAAAGTTAGTCTAATATTTATTACTTGTTAATTTTTTAAATTTCTTGTTTCTTCCAGCATTTTTTCCAGCAATGATTTTTCTAGCATAAATAGCACCGAATCTTTTTGAGATAATAATTGATCTTATTTATTTCTTATTATTAGAATTCCGATTCGATTTCCATTGGGATATTTGATTATTAATCTTATTAATCTTATAATTTTTAAATTATTACTTGTTATTATTCTTGCTTTTCTTAAAGTTGCTTTATTTTATATTCAATTTAAGAAAAATGAAATTGGAACATTTGAGGGACTTCTTTCAATTATTTATCAATTTATTCCAATTTAATTACTATTTACGATTTGATTTTATCTAATGATTCATCTATGGATGGGAATTATAGGTTTAATTATTCCATTAATTTTTCTAGTAAGTTTTCTAAATTTTCTATTTTTTATCTTTGCTTTTTCAAGTCATATTGGATATTTGATATCTTTTGCTGAACTGATTATGCAAAGGATTCCTTAGATTATTAATCTTTATCTTATTAAGGCTATTTTTCAATTAAATTAGGTTATTCTTATTTTTTCAAGTATTCGCTAATAGAGGTCTATTATTTCTTAGGTGCCATTTTATTTAAATTAAATAACATCATAATGGCAAGATTTATATAAATTTATATTTAGGGATATTTTCCTGATATTTTATATAATAAATACTAATAGTTTCAGTCTTGCAAACATAATAACTATTTATATTTTTACTTTTCAAATTATTTAAAGTGACTCTATTCTATACCTTCAGTTTCCTTTTCCATTATAAGAACATCTCTAACACATTCTCTATAAAAAAACTTGGAAAAAGGTTCGAAATAATTTTTATGTGTTTCTAACTAATTTTTAGATAATTACACATTTTCCAAATTAGAGTTCTGTCTTAATTAATTTTGCTAGATTGTAGTTCATCACATAGGAACTGAAAAATATTTCTATAGCTCTAACTCTTTAAGATCTTCATTAATAATATAAAGAAGATTCATAAAATTAAACTTTTATTTAATATTCTTATTAAGAACCTTTATTTAGTAATATTCTTATTTAATCTTTTTATTAATAAAGTCAACTAAGGGCAAATTTTCGCAGTACTTCATCAAAATACCTTAAATATGAAAATCTTCTCTTGTAAATAGATATTCTTATCTATTATAAATTTTCTAAAAGGTATGAAATAATTGCCTGAATCTTGAATAACCTATAATAATAATTTGCTTAAATGCTAAAATTTTTGTTTTCTTTGAACTTTTAACAAGGTACCTGCTACCATTTTGCTTAAGTGGATAAAAAGCATGTCCTTTTTATAAATATGATAGATTATCTCTTATGATAACCTTCAGATCATGATAATATTTTCTTATTTATTAACTCCTTACTCAGTTATTAAGAGGAAAATTAACGTCTTTCATTGCTTTTTTTTTGCTTTCTAGACTTTAGTTTTTTCCAAAAAAGTATTATTGTTAAATATGCTTTACTTACTAGCAGCCAGCAGTTTTTGGGCCTTTTTTCCTTTTTTTTTTTTAAATAATTTTATCTTTATAGTTATTCTCTTTTACAAATTTAAGTCAAACTTTTCATATTGTTAAAATTCATGATCACTTGGTTTTTCTTTTCATTTTCTAAAATAATACTTTTTATTGATTAAATATCGATTGCAATCATTAGCATAATTACCATGCTGTAACTATATTATTTTATATTAGCTATCAGAAGTATTAATAATTCATTATTTTAATATTCAAAATTACTCATTAATTCTCTGATCCTTTCCCATTATCTGTAGATTTTTTCTTATATTTTTGATTAGAATTTCCATTTGCCTAATCGATTTTAGACTTTTTAATTAGCTGTTTTCCTTGGATTTTTTATTTGCACAGGTTCAATCATAACTTAAGCTTTTATGAGAAATCGATTCCTCTTGTAGTTATTGAGTTTTCTACAATTTTTTCATCGCTTTTCTCCTTAAGTTTCTAAGTCAGTTCTTTGAGAGGCTAGCAAAATTAAGTCATATTTTAAATTTTCTTGTATACTCTATTATAAGTTTTATTTATGTTTGTATTCTTGTTTTAATCTCAAAGTTCAGAATACGAATTATTATATTACAGTTTTTACTACTAATTTAAAAAAATTTAAAAATTATAATTAAAATTCTATATTACAAGATAATTTTTTAGAAGGTTACTTTAAGCATTATTTTTAACTTTAAATTGGTCACTCCCAGAGTTTTTATAAGGGTTTTATTACTTTTTTTCTTTTATTTTTAAATGCTAAACTGACTGTGTTATAAGTTAATTTACCTTTTATATTACTTATCTTATTTTAAATTCTGTTTATAAGCTTCCAAATTTTTATTTTATTTGTTTATTCCACTTTTAACTAAAATTTGAATATTTCTAGTTAGTAAACTTTATTTTCCTTATTTTTTATATTTGCTCTATGATTTTCTTTTTATCTTCTAATTAATTTCTATTTCTTAAATTTGACTATTTATTCTCCAATTTTATATATAGGTGTTTATTTTTCTAATTAGCAATCTAAAATTATTTCTTTATATCTTCTAGTTTCAGTTTTTGCTTTTCAAAAAATTAATCTAAATCTATAATTAATTTTTGCAATTATCCTTATCTTTTTATAATCTCTCACAACTTAAGTTTTATAGACTTTAATTACTACTATAATTTTTAATTATTATATAGTTGGTTTTGAATTGGGAGAAATAATTCTCCAACTGAATCATCAAAA
Source organism: Loxodes magnus (assembly GCA_946699065.1). Classification (NCBI taxonomy): domain Eukaryota; phylum Ciliophora; class Karyorelictea; order Loxodida; family Loxodidae; genus Loxodes; species Loxodes magnus. The sequence continues at coordinate 220,458 of CAMPDV010000068.1, read as the reverse complement.
CATTGAAATAAGAAAATATCCTGGATGTGAAGAATAGATTAAGAATCTTGCCAGAAGCCAAGAAGGAAAACATTAAGGTATTAAGTAATGCTATAGGTATAAGATGCCAGACGATTATTTTTTTAAGGGCATCATCCGATCATGTTTCTATTTGAAGACAGAATTTTCAAGGGAGTGATAACTTTGGAGTAATGCTTATGGGGAATTTATCTATTTTAAAAACTTAATTTAAAGAGCTGCGTGCCATTGAGATGATACGCGCTCTATAATTTAATTGTTTTTATTATAATTTTTCTTTTTATAGTAATAAAATTAAAATCTAATACAAGTGCTATTACTTCAATTATTACTTCATATTATTTTTCTTCTTCTTATTTTTATAATTATTTCTGCGTTTCTATAAATTACTGATACTTACTTTACTTTTTAATCTTTCACTCTTAATCTATTTTTTAATTTTATCAGATTTCCTTTTATATTAAGCTTTTATTTTAAAATTACTAATTTTCATTTTATTAGAGATATTCTTACAATAGTCATTTTTTAATCTGTTATTTAAGTTATTATATTCTTTTTTTTCTCTTTTAAATAACTTGCTACTATACTTCTTATTGTTTTTTTGATTTAATATAATAAAAAAAATTTATTATTGTGGTGTTATCTTTATTTGCTTTACTTTAATTATATTAATTATTAATGCTATTTAAGACTAAATTAAATGCTTTCATTTAATTAAATTTTTGATTAATGTATGTTTATTTTTATGTAATTATTTATGTAAACCTTCTTCTTTCACTTTTATTTTTTATCTTAACTCAAATATATCTTTTACTCATTTACAATTTTTAAATTTTAAAGTAATTAATTGGATATAAATCTAGATTTATTTATTTTATTCTCTATTCTGTTTTAAGCTTGTAATTAAGTTCTGCTTTACTGCTTTTGAGGCAAAGGTTACTAAATCTTATATAGTGTATTCGAAACTTATAATTTGCTTGACTAGTTCTTTTAAGTCCATCTAAAAATAGAAAAATGCAAGATCCTTACTTCTGAAAACTAGTATAAATAGTATTAAGATTTATTAATTTAATCTTTATTTATCTTGTAATATTTTTATTGTAGTTCTTTCAAGCAACTAGAAAGTGATTATATTTAAACAAATGAGCTACTTAATTATCAGCATTTTCTGATTACAAACATATATCACTGATTATTAAAGGTTTTTTTATTAAGTTTATTCGCATATTTATAAAAGTTACTTCTTAAATAGATTATTAGCTTATAAAATAATAAATTTCCTATTGCTAAACTATAATTTCTAGTTAATAGTAATAATGTATTAAAGTGACGACACTTTTATTTGCTTAGTCACTAATTAGAAATTTTAAAGAGTTTTTGAGCTCAATAAATTTCATAGTCGAATTCTTCTAGTATCTCTGGATCATAAATTCTCCTTACTCTTGTTTTCGCCTCTAATTAAGGATTGGAAATCAAAACCATACTATCATTTCTCGAATCGTCTCTGTGCGTCCATAATTTTTGGAGTGTATAATTATGGTTAAAATATTTTTTTAATATTTTTTTCGTTTGGCATGCAGTAAATCTTAAATAGGTTGTAAATACCTTTGATCTATTGCCAAGTCAAACTTTCATTAACATTTGTAGCAATTTCTTATCTTGTGGCCATAATTTTTACAAAATCAGCGTTTAACTTTTCTATTTTATTTGAAAAATTAGGACTTATTCTTTTTCTCTTGACTCCGGATTAGTTCATTTTTTTGGCCTATATTTACTCCAATTGATTAATTCTCTGAAACAGTTTAGTCTTAAACTACTTTCAATTGTATTTAGATACACTTCCATCTATTAAGAGAAAGGCTATTAGTTAATTTATTATTTAAGGTTCTATTCATTGATCAATTTTCTAATAGTTAGCATAAGAGATTAAGTTATTTATTTTATATCTTAAGCTTCTTTTGCTAGTTTCTAATTGTTCAATTGTAGAATGTAGAAATCATTACTTAGTTTGGTTAATTATTCGGCTTTGCTAGAGAGATCTGCTATTTCTTAGGAGCCATTTTATTTATCAACTTCCCATTTTAATTCTATTTCCTTTTATAAATACAATTTATATTATAAGCACTGTTCATAATTCTATCACTATAAGCTAGAATAATTCTCTAACTCATTTAATTTAATAGAAAGGCATTCCTTTAAGACTTAAATCTACCAATATGACTATTGGTTTAATTCTATAGTAATGAGTTTTCTCTTATAATAATTGTATATTTATTTATAGACTAAGAAACTTAAATATTTGAATAATAAGTTATAAACAAGATATGCTTATAAATAAAATTTATTATCTTCTTACTTTATTTTAGAATCTTTAATTTCTGCTTTCAAAAAATCTCCAAGATATTTTTTTTTCTGCTTCACCATTTTTTAGTCAAATAAATACTAAAAGTGATTATTCCCTTCCATTTTTCTTATATTCTGTAATAAATTTTATTTTTTATTTTATAATAACTTTGAATGAAAATCATATCTCTTTTATCTATTATTAAATTAAGCTCACTAGTTAAATTTTATGATTAAAATTGAGACATTATAATTTAAAAGCATGAGCTAATGTAATCTATCCAAAATTTTAAAGATCTTAAATTTAATTTTAGAGAGATTGATATTAGAAATATGAATAAAAGTGTATAGTTCTTTGAAATTGAAGTTTAATGTTGATTTAATTAATAATAATTCCATTATAGACTATTTTAAATCTATTATTAAATCTTACTAGTAAATGGAAAACATTTCTGTATCTTAAACTTATTATTTCCGTTTGCCTAAATCCCAATATTTTTATTTCTTTTTAAATCTTGAATTTATACTGTTATTGCATTTGCTTTTTCTAATGTATCTAAAAGATTTAGACTAAATTTTATTTAAATACTATTTGAAATTTAGCTGAGCTGTTACTAGTGTTGTAGAGTTTTTTAAATGCTAAAAAAATAATAATAATTTAACATGATTTCACCGTTATTAGTCACGCAATACAAAAGAATTTGAGCAGATAGTAAATTCATATTTATTTAATTACTTAATATGTTTTTACTATATTTTCATATAGATAATAAGAAAGTTTAGTAGATTTCCCGATCAGTTTTCTTGGTCAATATCTGATTCATATTCTTCTTCTTCTTCATCACCATTGGAACTTTCAAAGCTTTCATAATTCAATGTATCTTATAAAATTTCGTTATTTTACTCAAGAATTTGTTTTCTTCTTCTAAGTAGCTTTTTATGAAATTATTTTATTCTAAAATCAATATGTATTAGTTTTTTTAAGGTTGGAAAATTTTGATTAAGATAAGTTTAATTATATGTCACAAGTTTGAGCAAATCATAGTTTTTGAAATCTTAAAATTCTTAAATCAAATCTTTTAGAGATTCACATTGTTCAATATGTTAGATTGTATCTAATTATCCACAGTTGCAAAATTCTGAATGTTTTATTTCGTAATGTCTTTTCTTCAAATCATGCTGAAAATTGTAACTAAAAGTTCTTAGCTTGTAAATTGAAATTATTTCTCTTTTTTTGTTTTTGTTAATTGTTGTGTATGTGTAATAAGGAAATTTTTCAGTATCGTTTTTTATTTCTCCGAAATAGAAACTTGTTGTAGACATTTTACTCATCCGATTCACTGAGTCTTGATAAAATTTCTTTTGTAACTAAGTTTTCACCTCTTTGATAAGTAATTAAGTTTCATTAGTATTTTCTAAATCTATTTAATAGTGTTTGGTCAACTTCTAAAGATTTTTAAAGTATTGCAAATTATCACTCTTAGATCTATTAAAAAGAAAACTAATATCCGAATCAGGTTGTAATTAAGTTTCTGTTTTTATTTTGGTATAAAATTTTATGTATTTTGTTGTAATATAATATTCAAATGGTAACCAATTTAAATCTATAAAACATGATTCATTAAAGGTCGCATTCGGACTTTATAAGGCCTATCTTGCTACTTCTCTTTAGCTCGCATAAATATTATTTTTAATCTTTTTAATTCCTTGGATGATAGATCAAGGGATTACTTCTGAACCATATTCTACTTTTGGAAGAATAAAAGATCGAAAAATTTGTAAATAGTTTGAAGGTGTAATATTTTTATATTTAGAAAGTTACAAAATAGCGCCATTTACACATTATCTATATTTTAAATATATTTCATTGCAATGAGATTTATAGTATTCATGCTCATTAAATTTGTATCCTAAATATGTTATATTTTTAGATTTTTTAATCTCTATGTTATTCAAAGTAATTTTTAGGTTAGAATCATTTTATCTTTAATTTTTCTTTAAGAAGCAGATGTACTCGCACTTATCTACATTAATAGTTAACTTTACTCATCTAAAAACTTTACAAGTTGCTTAAATCAATGCATTCATATTCGTTTCATCTGAAAATAAGATTAAATCATCCGCCCAAGCCTTAGTAATAAATATTCGACCACATATTTTAAAACCACGCTTTTTTTAATAAGTTTCAATATATCTTATTACAATATCATAAAAGATTATAGCAAGTATTGGTCCATGAGAACTCCCTTATAATACTCCGTTATTATAAAGTAAATTTCTAGATAAGGTCCCATCTAAAATAAATCTAACATCTAATTATTTATAAAAAGATTCAAAACTATTAATCAATGATAAAGGAAGCTTTATTCTTCTTAAATGATCAAAAAGTAATCGCCTGTCAATTGTGTCAAACATCTTTTCTACATCTATAAGAGTAGTAATAAGTTGTTTCTTCTTTCCTCATCTTTTATACAAATCAATAATTTGTTATAAAGTCCATACATGATGCATAGTTTAATTTTTTTTAAGAAATCCTTTTTATGAAGGATGTGTAATTCTACGTTAATTAACATACTCATAAAGTCTCTAAGTTAATAGTTTGTCATAAATTTTTAGTATTATATTAATAAGAGCTATAGGTCTCCAGTTTTTTCAATCACTTTTTGAGCCTTTTTTGTATATAGGGAGAATTCTTATCTACTTTAATTCATTAGGAATTCTTTATTCTCTTAATATATTATTCATAAACTTTCAAAGGATAATATGAAACTCTTTATTTGCATATTTAATTAATTCTGCTTTAATACCATCAGCACCTGATGATTTATTATTAGCTAGTTTTTTTATTATTACTTAAACTTCATTAAAACTAAAGAGATCTAATCCTTGCAGATAAGACTATTAATGCTTTTTAACAAAATCACAATTTTTAAAAATATTGTCGATTTTTTAATTGCATGCTTTTAATTCTTCCTAATTTATGTTATTATGCTTATTAAAAACATTATTTTCTCAATTTTTTATGAATTGAGTGAAACCTTCCTAATCTAAATACATATTGTTACGCTTTTTTGGATTTAAGATTTTTCTTGCTTATTTAAACATTTTAGGTGGAGTTTTGTTCATTTCTTCTCTATTATTTTTAGCTTATTTTATTTTGAATTTTCAGTAATTTCTTTTATATCTATTGAATTTTTTAATTTTTTCTTAAGCTAATTTTATTACAATCTAATTTACTCTTCCTTCTTACTATAAAGCCTATTAGTAATCTTTTTGTGCTTATTTTGCGGCATTAAAACTTTAAATTAAGTTGGATGGTAATCTATTAAAATTGTTATTTTATCAAACTTAACCTAAAACATTATCTGCATTATTTATTAAAACATACTTAATGTAATTATACTGCTCATCTATATTATTTTCATTAATCATATCAAAAACAATTGAACATCCATCGAATTCAGCTTTGTAATAAGATCTTATTTCTAAATTTTAAAGTTTATTAATCTTGAAATTAACTCTGGGAGCAAGTATCGGTATATTCCTGTTTATATTTGAGATATTTAAGTTAAATAATATCGGAAAATGATCTGTATCAAGTGCACTAGTTTAAATAACTTAGAACTCAGTTATCTAGTTAATGTTAATATGATAGTTAGCAATAGTATAATCATTGCAATATGTTTTATTATTAACTCTACTTCTAAAAGTATCCAAATTTTAATTGTTTAATACTTGCATATCATAATCTTCAATGAATTTTAGCAGTCTCTAAGCATTGTCCTAAGAGTTTATTTAATTGTTGCTACCATATCCATGCAAAAGAGCGTTAAAATCACCCATTAGTATGAGTGCTTAATCTCCAACTTCTCTAAGTATTAATTCTAAGTTTGAATAAGATTAATCTTTTATTATTAAAGACTTTTCATCAGTTGGCATATAACATGTAGCAAAATACATATCATTTACTTTTATAAGTAGAAATCTATTATTTTATTAACCAAAATCCAATTCTATTTATTTCGAATCAAGTTCTTATTTAACAATAAAACAAACACCCCCTGCTCTTTAAGAGTCTTCACAATTTTTAAAGAAAGTTCTATACCCATAAATTGATATAGGAGTAAAATATTGATGCTGTCAAGTTTCATTAATAGAAAATATATCAATTTCTTATCGTTTAGTAAATTATTCAATACTTAATTATTTTGTTTAGATCGAATTCATGTTACAATGTGCTAGTTTTAATTAGTTCTATTTTACTCCACCTTTAAGACCTGGATCATAGATGCAAAGGAATTTTTAGTTATTGCTTATTTAAATGTGAAGTAATTTTGGTGCTTATAACATTGAGTTTCTGTAGTAAATAATAGTATATAAAGTTAACGTATCATATTATTAAGATAGTTTTTGGTCTATTTTTATAGGAACTGAAATTCCATCACATGTAGCATAATCAAGTTTGCAAGATAACGTAATAAATCTGTTTTCGATAGTGGTTAAGAGATTTTAATTTTATCATTTTTTTATCTTAAAAATTATACAAATTTTTCGTTTTTAAAGTTATATCTCTTTATAATTTCCTCAATATCAAAATTAAATAATAGATTTCGTTATTTTAGATTTAATTTTTCTTGATTTAAGTGAGCATCTCTCCAGTTTCTCTTACCAAATATTATTAAATCAACTGAATTAGAATCTTTATGAGAGGATTAATTATTTGTTGTTATAAAATTAGAAAAGTCTTATATTAAATTTTAACTTTCTCTCAAGTCATTATTATTAAAATTAAGGGTTTGAGTTGCTACATCTCATTTTAATGCTTTTTAAAATTGCTGAACCTAAGATTTTTTTTAATTTTTTTAAAGTTATGATATCTCAGCATATGCATTTAATTTTAGCTCAAATTAGTGATCATGCTCCTTAATTAATTAAATATATTTAGTATTCAAATCATTATAAACTTGCTATAATTCTAAATTGATTTATTTCGATTATTTACACTCCTAATAAAAATGATTTAGATGTTATTCAGTAATATTAGTCATTGTTTCATGATTATTCATAAACGTTTTTTATGTTTAGATTTATTTGTTCAATTATTAATTTGCTAGAGTTTAGCTATAATTTTCTAAAGTTATCTTATTATTTTGATCAGTTTATATATATTAGTTAGTTTATAATGATTTTATTTACATTTCTTGAAAAGTTTAGGTGTGATTATCAGAATATTATTTTTATTATTTGAAAGAGTTTCTTATTTATTGAGAATAGAATTAAATAGTATTTTAAATATCATTTTCTTTCTATAAGATTAAGCTCTCAATATTAATTTTATGTTATTATACCTACATTTAATATGCAGAAATTAATTAATTTGCCTATTAATTTTATTCTTCCTAATTTTGTTCTAATTCTTAAATTTTATTTTTAAGTTAATAGCATTCATTATCTAATGATTAGATATGAGCTTGTTATAATGAGATTTTGTTCCTAGCTTCATTAAGATCAATTTATTGATATATTTGCTATGAATTTAAATCTTAAATATATAATTACAATTATTCTTATATTAAGTTCAAATCCTTTATTTACTAGTTTTTCATTTCAATTTGAGTAAATATTTAATTAGCTTAAAGTAAAGTTTAAGTTGAAGTATTTTTTTGCAATAATTCTTATTAAATTTGTGTTTCTTTATTAATCTTATTATATAATTGATCATACTAAACTTTTTTCTCATATGTTTAGGTAGATTAATTAAATGTTTATTAATATTCAGTTTGTGTTTCTATTGACTTAGATGTTTTATTATGTTAATAGAAAATTTACTGCTAATATTCTTATTCATATTTTTCAGCTCGTTACAAACTTTTAATTTCTAATCCGAATTAATCATAATTTGAAAAACTTTAATCTTCAAAATTTAATATATTTTCTTTATCTTTTACATTTTAACTCATATCTTTTAACCGCCATTCAATTTGGCGGTAATTTTATAGAGTCAAACTGCTGGCTTTTTTTGACTTTCTGTTGTTTTGAATTACCTATGAAGCACTTAATAGTTCATCAATTCTCTTTTAAGATTTTGCCAACATTTTCGTTGGTATTCGTAAGAAACAATTAAAATTTATATTCTAAATATTCTTCAAAATTTATATAATATTTTTCTTAATTTTAGTTAAGTAGTATTTGGTATTAGGATCTAAAACTCCAAATTAAAGTGTTGGTCTTTCCACTATTTTAATTATTTGACCTTTGCTCGGTAAATCTTTACTCTATGGTAAATTCTAAAGAATTATTTAATTCTTCGTAAAAGATTTAATTCTTTCCATTTTTTTTTTATTTAAATTCATATTTATTTTAGTTTTCTTCTAGGTATCTTATAACTATGCTATTGTATAAAATAGCAAGCACATGACTACTTTCTTGCAGAACTCCATTTATTAGTTTTAATTGATATTGTAAAACACCATCTATAATAAACTTAGCATCGATATGTCATAAAATGATTCTAAAGCTAGAATTTAGATTAAAGGTAATCTTAATCTTCTCAAATTATCAAAAAGCAATTTCCTTGATAGAATATCGAAAATTATTTAACGTTAATTAGAGTGACTATCAGTTATTTTTCATGAGACTATCTACGATGCAGATTAATAATCTATTAAATACTTCAAATTTGTAAAGTTGTTGAGTGTTTACAAATAAATCCAAATTAAATTACAAGCGAAATATTTCGATCGTAAATATATTTATATAATCTTTAGGCTATTTCCTTATCATATATTTTTAATAAGCAATTTAGTAAAGCAATAGTCAGCTACACAAAAACACTCTTACTACTCTATTTAAAAATGAGAAGAATATTTACTTCTTTCATTGCATTTTGGATAGTAAAAAATCTTAGTATACTATTTATAAAACTTGCAATTGTTTAATGCAAATCTTCACCCGCATATTTAGATAGGTTCAGCTTTGATACTATCATTATCTGAGTCTTTATTATTGACTAATTTATTGATTATTTTTTACACACCAAAGTCTGTAAAAATAGGCATATTTAAAAATTGCTTAGTTTATTTACTATAAAAGGTTTATTTTTATATGTTTCATCAATTTTTCTATATGAAATACCAACTTCTTCTAAGTTTAAGTTTGAATGTTTATTAAAAACTTAATTCTCTCAAGTTTCTATAATTTTTTTAATTTGCATTTAAATTTACTTAATTATAAATTCTGCATTTATTAGGCTTTATGCTCTTTTAAGCATTTCCTAGAGGTTTTTATTTAGATCACTATGTATTTCCTTTTCTTTCTATTTTCCCATTTTCAAAATTTGTGAAAATCACAATAGTATACTTTTTTTCTATTATAATTAGGAAACTTCTTAATTATGACATCCATGTAAAGCAAAAGCTCTCTAATATGTAATATTATATATAAAAAATGGCACCTAAAAAACAATAAACTTCTTCAACAAATCCTAATAATTAACCAGTCTTTTCTAACGATTTTTATTTGTTACAATTGGACAATTAGAAGCTAACAAAAGAAGTTTAAGACCTTAAATAATTAACCTAATCTCTAATGCTATAAATTAATAATTTGCTGAATGAATAAAATCCTTAGAAGCAATAAAACTAGCAGACATCTTCTTAAGAGATGGAAAGACAAATTAATCAAATCGAATGGAATTTAAGACAAAAATTTGACCAGAGGATCAATTAATTTGAGCAGATCCAACTTAATTAACGATTGGATCCAGAATCAAGAGGAGTGCAGAATCCGTCTTTCTCCTATTAGAAAATAGAAAAATATGTTGATACTGTAAAAAGCACGGACATAAGGTAAATCAATGCTATTGATTCAAAAGAAAATAATATTATGAAACAAAAAGAGGAATCCAAAATTTATTTAAGATCTATTTTTACCAAATGGAAGAATATATAAAAAAAAATTTAATCTTACGTAGAAGCTCCAAATATTACACATGCACTGAGATGATTTGAGAGTTAATAAGTAGGATTTGATTTTCAAGCAATAGCAAGAGGACAAAATAGGCAATTTATAAGAATTTACGTTCCAGAAAAAACAGATGAATATGACATTGAAGATTTCTGATAAGAAAAACTTTTACAAACTCTAATTTTGTGATTAACCAAAAAAGGTTAAATCACTTTAATAAATTATGTTATGTTATTTTATCTTATTTTACTTAAGCAAATAATTTGGCTCTAAAACTTGGTAATTTTTATTAATGTTTTGATTAATTTTATTTACCGTTTTCGCATTTCAATTAGTTATATTTAAATAAATTGATCTTAAAGTCAACATTGTTTTAGTCAAGTTATTAAAACTATTGAAATTGTCCTCATTAATATATTATTTAATTAATTAATTAAATTAGCGTGATATCACCATTCACGAAAAAATAAAGAAACCAAATTTAATTATTAATAATAGGCTAGAAATGTTTCTAGCTTCATCTGGTCTTTTTGCTTCTTGTCTTCTTCTCTCCGTTTTTATAATCAAAATTGATTGCCTTCACTCTTCAAATTCTTTTAATACTTCCAAAGACTGGAGTTAGAAGGAGTTAGAGAACATTCCAATATTTGTGTCAAATGACTCAATTAGGTCAATTCTTCTAAGTAATAATTATTTTTTATATCTGTTATTTCTTTGTTGTTTTCTATTTCCTGATCAGAATAGCAACATGTAAAATCAGGATAACACTGAGATCAAGATTTCGGTTCCCTCTAGTCGACCTCTCGTACCGATAGAGAGAACCTTCAAATAAGTAAGGCTTATCACACAATGGGCCCGTCCTTACTTGTTTGTGGTGGCATCTATTGCAAGAGTATTTTCAATGCAGACATGACTGCACCAAATTACTTACTCGGTCAACTAGAAACCAGAGTCCATTCCATTTAAAAAATGAATATATATAATAATTATAGCCTTTCTAAAGATCTAAAATACTAGTAATAGCAAAATCTTATTAGCAATCTTTAAAGAAAATTAAAAATACTTTTTAATATACTAGAAAGAATGAACATATATCATCTGAATCTAAATACTAAGAAATTAATACCAAAATTTAGGATTTAAAAACTGAAACTAAATAAGTTTATTAATTGAAAACCATTCAATTGAATAGTATAATAAACTCATAATCTATAATGTAAGTTCTAATAAATTAATAACTATGAAATTTCAATTAAAATGTCTTATACTCTTATAAGCATATTTCTTATGGCAACTCCTGCAAAATTATATTTAAAAGCTTACAGATTTTAGTAATTTAAACAAGATTATGCTATAAGCACTTATAAATTACTTCGACTAAAAATTGTTAGAGCCAAACTAAGAAAAAATAATAGATTGAAAGTCTTTTGAAGCAACAAATGCCAACTCTAAAATTAAGTAAGAAGGTAATCTTATTTATAAATAGATTAATTTAGCTTATTACTCATATTTTAATATCTTAACCTAGAATAAACTAATATAAACCTTATTAGAAAAGAAAACATGTCACTATAAATTTAACCAATGTCACATTATTAAAATCTTAATAGAATACTTTAAATCTAATAAAAATACTCTTAAGTAGTATTCTAGTAATTATTGGCAAATGAGCGTTTATAATATAAATTGTATTTATTAGAGAAAGTAGAATTGAAATAGAAAATTAACTAGAAACTCTAGTTAAATAAATGGAAAAATTATTTGCTTTATTAACTGATTCTTGCTTAAGAGTATTAGCAATTAAATAATTCTATTATGTAAATATCAATGCTGTATTGATAGCTTAAAAAAACTATGCCTAAAATATCAGTGTACATGTAAAGACTAATATTTATACTAAGACTACAGAAATGAAAAGTCATATAATGATTCTATTTTGTAAACAAAATCAACTTTTTCGATTTTCAAAATAATGACTAGAAAACTTAACAATTATATAGGAACCTTAACTCTAGAATTGATTAAAGCAACAGAAATAAATCACAAATTTTACGAAGAAAAAAGAAGTAAGCAACTAAACCTCAAATTTCGTACAATGGATAACTTTAAAGATAAAGTGTTCAATGAAAAGAATTAACTATAAAAGAATAGTACAAAAATAAAAATAAAGGAAGAGTAAAATATTAAGTTGATAAAATAACTACATAAAATTAAAATTAGAGAAGAAGTAGAAATCAATGGAACACTTATCAAGCTCCTCTTCAGAAGGCAAAGTAATGGTTGGACAAGTTAATGAGACCACTTCGCTTTCAATTGAAATGGAAAAGATGAAAAAATTAATTTCTAAATATGAAGAAGAAACATATAATCAAGGAGAAAGAATTAGAGAGCTTATGAATAACATTGAGGATCAAAATAACGAACTATTAATTCTTAGGAAATAGCTTATATAAAATAATATTGTGACAGAACAATAGCTCTATACTCAGTCTTAAAATAATTTCAAACAAGGGGTAAACATGAGTATTGAAGTCCTCCCTTCCTAAGCAAAAGATTAAGAAATAAATATAGAATAAAATGTTGATAAAAGTTTAATTAAAAGAATAGAACAAATAGAAAAATTAGTTTTACCTTAGTTGAATAAAAAAAAATAGACAAAAAATTGTTGATGTTGTAGGTCGAAATATCACTTATTAAAAAATTGTTAAAAATGATAAAATAAAATTAAAATTATTAATTATTCTGAAAATAATTTAAATTAAAATATTTATTTAAATATTTAATATCAAAAATAAAGATAATAGTATCTCTCTATATAGTCAAGATAAAAAATCCGTATTTTAATGAAGAAAATAGTGATTAAGAAAAAATAAGAGAATAATAAGTTTAATAAAGGAAATTATATTAGTAACTAAGTAAAATTAATAATTAAGGAGAAGAAGATAACTTATCTTTAAATTAAAAAATTGCTGAATAGCTGTAACTGAAAAAAACAACTTAAATGGAATAAAAATTTTAATAAAAGAAGCATTTTAATTTATAATGTAGGTAAACGAAACAAAAATTTTGTAGGAGATACATTTAAACATTAGAATACTTTATAAAAATTAATAAAATAAGCAATAAAAGTTTAAATAATAGTTGCTGGTTAAACTTGAAATCTAATGCTAATAAATTTTATTTATTTTGATTTGTAAATATTTAATTGTGAAAAATTTATAAATGTATATAAAATAGAAATTTCCCCTACTTACTCAAAGTTCGAGATCAAATTTTATATTTTGAATTCTAATTTGTATCTCCTTCATAATATAATTACGCTTTACTTAGTTTTCGATACAACTGAAGTTAATCATTAGTTTTTTAATTTCTTACTAGAAGCTTCGCGAAATCTTAAATCCCTTTCATTAAATCTTTAGAATTTTTAAACTTCCATAAAAAAAATAAATCTAATTCTGCTCTTTATAAACAAGCCATTCTCTTGAATCTTGAGGATTTAAGTAATTTAATATAATATTTATCGCTAAAGTAAGAGATGGACTTACATTACCTTTATATCTTACAAAATATGCAAATTTCAGTATTATTTTCTTCGAATTTTTTTAAAAATGTCCAATCTATATGATCTTAAGTAATCACATAGGTATAATATATCTTAGAAAAGAGTGGAAGTTATAATCTTTTAATATTTTAAATATTTGTATATATATAATAATGTCTTTAAGTTGCCTTTAAAATTATAAGTATGCAAATTACGTATCTATCTAGCATTCTTATTTATAGCTATTATAACTTAGATTTAATATTTTATTTATTCTACAATAATTATCAATAACTCTAAAATTTCAAGGTTTTTCAAGATTTAATAGAGAAGCACGAAAAATGATACAATTTTTAAAACATGGACTTTAGCTTTTAAAATCCTATCTTATCCTAGATAAATTAATTTATATGGTATGGACTAAAAATCATAATAATTTATTAAAGGCTTTAAAAATTGAGATTAGGAATAAAATAATCATATTTCTTAAATTTAGAAATGATTTTTATCATTATCAAAGAAAAGTTACATCTATTACTGTTTTCTATTTTCAGTTTGTTTCCATATTCTTTTATATTAATTTCTAACCTAATTTATTGCAATTCCATTTTTTAATTTTAAATATAGAACTTAAATAAATAAAATTTACCAAAATCAAAAGATACTCATATTTCATTCTCAACTATTCTAGTATTAATCAAATATATACTTCTGTAGTTATTGAAATATTAATAAATAGCTATAATGTTAAAGATTCAATCTTAGAATTCTCAATTGTTTATTATTTTTATTTAGCTTATGATTAACATATGATTATTCTTACTATAATCTTAACTTATATAAAGAAAAGTGACTTTAAGTACTTAAACCTTCTAGAAATTTAAATTTATATTAAATAGACTTTATTATATTTTACTTATTCGTATATTCCATATTAATTATGCTATTTTTAATATTTCATACCTTATAAAAACATTATAAAATTTAGTTTCTATATCTGCTTGTTGAAGTTTATAGTTTGCAAATAAATGCTATATTCAAAATTTAAATTAGCTATGTTTAATATTTTCATTTTACTAAATTTACTTAAGAGGAATTGTTGTAAAATAATCATAAAAAGAAAGTGAATTAAAACATCAAATCAACTCTTTCGTTAAGTTTCGATCCCTTTTTATCTCCTCTCTTTTTTATCTTTATCTATAATATTTCTTTATCTTTAGTATTTTTCCTTCACTGTACCAAGCAAAATTAGATTTAGATTGATAAAAATAACTATCTAGATATTTTTTTAATTATGATTAATAAACTATCAGCTGTGATTTTATATTCCTTCCCTTCTTTCAATTATTAATAAAGCAGTCTCTTAGTAATAAAAATATTTATTTGTCTTATTTAAAATAGCTCTGTGATTAGAAGCTTAATCAGTATTTAATAGCCCTAACTCTTAATATTTTTATTTAACTAAGACTCATTCTAGAAATAAAAGCATATTACGTTATTAAATTATCTTTAAAGGTCTACAAATATAGCAGAATTAGTAATATCAATCTAAAAATTGTTAAGAAAAATATTTATAAACTAATGATTCTATAGCGTTGAATAAATGATATCTCCTTTCTTTCTGGTTCTTCAGTTGAATTTTATTATTTTTAATCATCATTATATTTGATAATATAAGAGTGAGGGGTTTTACAAACCCAAAATTATGCCTTTTAGGAAATTTAGTATATGATACCTCCTTTCAACAATATACTTAATAACAGAGTTTCTGTATAAGGTCCAATTCTTTAAATAACTCAGATTTAGATTGAATTGATTTACTTTGCTAAAAGTTTGAATTTCTACTATGATATAATATTGAAACTTCATTTGTCCAAAATATATAAAACAATCTAAAAAAAGACTTTAAATTAAAGAAAAAAATATAAAAGTTCAATAGCTCTATATTTTATGGTTTGAAGCAAACTAGAACTGGTTTACAATTTTAATATGGCAATTATTATTTTAAACTATATAAAAGAGGCTTAGAAATTTTATGTTCTAGATGCTTTGTTTTTCTTAAGAGCTTAGTAATGATAAAAGAACTAAATTGAAAAAGCACTTTAAATCTTATTTATTCTATATATAAGCAGCTTAATTAAGTATTTATGGTTTAATTATGAAATAATGAATCTTAAAATCTAAGTCCAATACACTTCAGCTATTAAAAAGCTAAATTTTTATAAAAAGGGCCTTGAATCTCAAACATTTAGCTAAAGATAATTTTATCTCCTTGCAGGATATAGATATTATCTTATACTGTTCCCTATTTCTTTCATAATTTATATTTATAATTGTTTCTTTATGTTTGAACACTCTCTAATTAATTTTTTTTCTAAATTATTTTGCTGTTCATTTTAAGTTCTATGAGTAAATTTTAAAGCTTTTCCCATTAATAGGATTAAAAGCATAATAATGTAGAGATAGTTTTTCTTCTTTGTTGTTAATCTAACAATCTGCTTTAACATATGAATTTCTATCATTTCTTGATAGGTTTATTTTTAACTTTTATCACATCTTGCTTGAAAATAATCTTGGTTTTAAAACCTGGAATCTTATGCAAAATTCTAGAAACTAGAATACCTATTTGATATTCTAGTGAATAGACAAATCCCTTAAGATTTTCAAAAGTAGTGTAATAAATCTCAATGTTTAAGTTATACCAATTAAGCTTCTAATTTTATCTTCTGCAGTATTGAAATTCTAAAATTTAAATAACTAAACGAATGCTCATTATGATGATCATTTATGCATCTGTATCTAAAAATTTTATCTCTAGTCTATGATAAATAACTTATCTAATTTAGAAAAAAAGTTACCATCAGCATCAATAATTATTTTAAAATCTTTAAATTGTGTGAGCATAAGATTTTTATAACACATCGAAGTATTCCTTTTAAAAAGCATCAACAGGTGACTTTAAACTATTTTTTATTTATTTAGAAAATTAAAAAAAATAAGATTCTTAAACTTTTTAGATATGTCTTTCTAATCTATTTATGTATTAAATTCTATGTTTAGAAAATATAGGTTCAGAAAGCAATCACAAAAAAACTTACTTAATATAAGAAATTTTGTTGATCGAAAAGGTTTTTTCTTTTATCTGGAAAGTGCTAATTTATTAAAAAAATGGATTATCAGCGACTTTTCCCATAATTCTTAAAAACTTCTACTTGCTATTCTTTTATGAATGTATCAAAAGATAAATTGCTGGCATTATAGATGTCTATCCAAATAAAACTCTATAACCTTAGTGATTTTCTTTAAAAACGAGATTCTTGGAAATAAACAAGGTAACAAATAGAGATGCCTCATTGAATATTATTCTCATAAATCCTTGATGATACATTCCTTCTTAAAATTAAAATAGAGGAGAATTGGAAAATAAGATAAATATATTATAAAAATAAAAATCGAAGCGAAATATAATAAAATGAATGAACTAAAGATAAACTTCTTATACTCTATTACGCTTTTTTATAAACTTAAAAAAATAAAATCAAAAGTATTTTGCATTAAATTCAGTAATAATTTTAATCGTTTGGTGAAGATAACTCTAATACTAAAATTAAGTTTAAAATGGAAAATGATACTTACAATTTGTTTTAACATGCAAAATATTAATATTTTCTAGTTATTTTCTTGTTTAACTATTTCATATAATTTTTTTAAAATAAACTTTTAAGATATATAGACTTGTATTAATTTGCTTAAAAGTATAACTATAAAGCATGAAGATAAATTTAATTATTTAATTTTTTGAGATACCCTTAATATTAAGTAATTAAGATATATGAATTAAAAAAAGGAAGATAATTATATTAATTAATATTATAAGATTGGGTATATTAATCAAATATCTTCTCCTGAAACAAGATATTTTAGTACTTCAGGAAGCTCTAAAATCAATTCTGTAGGTAAGTGCTTAAACAAATTCCTAGCATCCCATATTTTCTTTTTCATTTTATCAAAGTATTTCAGCCAAAATAGAGAACCTATAATCATAAAAATAATGAATCATAAAGTGAAATGTAAACCTAAATTGTTAATAGCATTTTCACTGTCACGAATTTGCTTTTTTAAGAGTATAGAAAATTATTGAATTATTATCGTCACTCATCTGTTAAGTTCTTCAAAATCATTAATTTTTCCAAAATCTCCAGCGGAAATTTCGATAAACAAATCTAGGAGTTTTCTTTATGATACTTCATTACCTTTTGCTAAAATTGAATCTACTTATTTTTCACAGATAGCTTTTTTTTCTTTAAACTCTTAATAGTTGCAGGCATTTCCTTCATAATATTCCGTATAATAGTCGATAACATAGCTTTCAAAGTTTTTTTAGTGATTATTATAATAATTTTAAAGTTTAAGTATTTTCTTATTTCAATCTATGCTATATTATTAACTAATATAATCTACTTTTTTACCCATAAAATAGTAAGATTCATTTTAAAACATCAACTCTCTCAAGACTGAAGATGAAACTCTTGTATCCATTAGTAAATGATCTGTTTGCATTTAAATTTCTATTCTAGAATAAAAAGTTTCCAATATTTGGTTGTATACTTCATAAGAAGCATATAGATACATTATACAAAGCAAACTAAATCCTACCAATAATAAAAGAGATCTTTTGTTCTCTCAAAGAGGATCACACTTCTCTTTTCTTCTTTTTTTCTTCTTTTTGTTAGATAAATCATTTTTTTCCTTACTTCCTACTAATTTTTTTTTAGTTTATGAAATAATTTATCTTGCATCCAGTTTTTAGGTAGATGAATCCTATTTCTATTAGTTTACCTCTTTTCTATCAACTATTATAGATTTTTCAAATGTTTCTTTTTCTTCTTCAAAGGATTCTTTTTCCTATTCATAGAAATTTTACATATCTTCGCAAATAGCATTCTAATTATGGTCTATAATTTGAGACTATAGCATTTTTTATTTTTATCTTCTGCTTATGTTGAATATAATTTGGAAAACGACAGCTTCTGACTTTTTTATCTTATAGAGAGTTAATATTTATATAATAATAATTATGAGGCAGAAAACAGAAGTGATAGCAAGTGAAATTATTCCCGAAATTTATTAAACTTCATCACTTTACTACTGAATGTCTCATATCTTCTATTCTCTTTTATCATATTAGTCATATAAAAATGGTAGCATTACATTATATGACATATTGATCATTCAATTCATTTCAGGATTATTTAGTCCCATTTCTTCTAACGAATCGTTAAATTTTGAAAGAACATATGAAACTATAATATCGTTAACTTATAAAGTTGTTGCTCTAATTTTCTAATTGGAATTGTGTGCAAATGAGAAAACGATCAAGGAAAAGCAAAAGTCGAAAACATAATTTTTAACACTTTATGGATATTTTTCATTGCACTGAGTATTGTCTATCAGTGATTATACACTCATCGCTGCTTAATATAATTTTTCTTTTTGATATTACTCGAATTCTTCTTTAGTTTTATTCATTATTATTCAAGTTTAAGCATCAAGTGAGTTATTTGATAATAGAGTGAGATATCTTGATTATTTTCCTATATCTCTCATAGCTACAAGAGTGATTGAAATGTCTTGCTAATAATTCCAGAACTTCAAATTTTAATTTTTAACATCTATTAGAATGTAAGTAAATATAATTTGTGATATAGTAAAAACAAGGAAAGTCAATATCATTGTTACTCTTACTGCTCTGATTTCTTTAGGAACTTTCATCAGTTTGCTAGATTTTAGGTATTATTTCATATAATTTCCTTTGACTTTAGAAGAATTATAAGTACTTTCTTGGCGCTCTTTTTAGTCATTAGAACTTAAATTTTACTTCAAAAGAGATTGAGAATCGCTATTCTAAGAAGAATTCTTCTTTTATAAATTCATTCTTGACATTTCTGAGTTGATATTATCTTATAATATAACTGTATAATATGTATGATCACTTATTTAGTTCTTTTCAATTGTTATTTACATATTAGTTGAAACTATTTCCGCCAAGCTTTGAGAGATTTCTCCTTTTTTCAATTTTTGAGTAATAGTCAACTTTATACAATCTTAACTACTATCTTCTTCTTTTTTTTATATATCATTTGATGAGGAGATACTTTAAATATCGTTACTTAGTTAATCGAAATGATTTATGCTGCTTTTGATTGATTTCTGATATAATTGTCTACTTTTTCTTTGAATAATTGTCTTAAAAATTTTTTTTAGCTTATGATCTTTATCCTTATATAAATCTACTATTTATTTCAATTTTCTAATTTCTTCTTTATCTCCTGGAATTATAAAGGTAGATTCGAAAGAATTGTATTATTCTTTAAGGAGTTCATTGAACTCAGGAATCAAGCATATAACATTCACGTTTTATTGTAAGATGAAAGTGATAACTTCTTATTTAAAGAGCTTTTTCAAGTTTGTTGAAATAGCATTTATTACTTTATTTTCGTCAAGCAATATGAAACCTTTATTGGATTCTTCATTCTTAGCTTGAATAATTGAAATAAATTCAAATCCCTCATTGAACTAAGATGGAAGTAAGTATACTAGTTTGCTTATCGGAAGGAGATATCCTTCTTTATTTTGAGCATAAAGTTTTTATACTTTACCTGAATATTATTGAGTCTCAATAACTCTTAATAATGCTGTATCATGTCTATTAGCTAAGAGTTTAGGAATTAATATGTTAATATGCTAATCTTATAGCAAATCACTCTTATAGCCGAATATCTTTTCTGCATTCTTAGTCACTTGCAAAATCTATCCAATATTAGTTTAATTAGCGCTTACTCTCATAACAACAGTATTATCGTTGAAAAGATAGTCAAATTATTGTATTTATTGGTATTTTTGCTAAGATCTTTTTACTTCTTACCAAAATTAATTGAAAATATTTAGTTGTTTGCTTGCTTAATTCATATCTTATTTGATTACTTTCAAATACAAAATATAAATCTAAAATGCTTACTGATTATATGGCGATATTTTCCAAATTCTCTTATAAATTTCTTTAAATTCTTTCTTTGTCTTTTGAAACATCTAGCTAGTGATTAAGAAGTCTTATTGCTTTAGATTTTACTAGATTAGTTATTGTCAGAATTTTTTGCGTTATTTTTCACATTCTCTCAATTATTAGTATAATTATCCCAAAAGTTCTTCAATCTTAATAATTATAACAGGATTTTCTATTTCTTATCCCATCAATTAGCTTCCCATATAGTTTTAATAGTTTTTTAGTGTTTTCTAAGACAATCTTTACTAGGTATTCTTAATATTTAATTATATGATTGCTTTAAGTATTTTTATTTGCTGCTTCTATATGAAGTTTAACTGCATCTATTCTGCTTTATTAATATAGATTAAGGACCTTTAAATATTGTTTAAGCCTTAGGCATAAATTCTTGCTACTTCTAAGTATAAAGTTCCAGTAATCACAGAAGTTTCTTCTAAATACTCCTAAATAACTAATAAAATTGAAATCACTTTCTCATGCTTTGAGTCCTTAGAGCAGGTCCAATAAACTCCTAAAAGACCTTTTATTCTAAGAAATTTGTATACAGATTTTTTATGAGTTATCGTTTTCAAATACTAGATTATAGTAAGTGAGCTTTGCACGCTGATCTTCTCAAGCAAAATTTAGTTTATAAATATTTTGCTCTTTATTTTGAAAAAAGTAAGCAAAATAAATAGTAAGATGATGAAAAACTTATTACAGCAAAGTAGTCTTAATCTACCATCTTAAAATAAGCAACACATACTATAAATATAATCCTAGTTATGTTTAAGTAATTTAATGCTTGATCAACTTGTAAATCACAGAAAACTGGTCTTTAAATCAGGTACACAAACTAGACTAAGCCTAAAAAAAGGAAAGAAATAATAAAGCTTAGTAGCATTCCAGAACATTAAGAATTATGATGCACGTTCTTTCTACTGTATATCATAAAGTGAAAAAAGTATTTTTTTCAAACCTATAAATTAAAAATTACATTGAGAGATAATCAGCTATAATATATGAAACGTTATGAAAGAATAATCCTATCAATATGACATCTATAAATATTATTCTATAAGTAAAAATAGCTTACATAAAAAAAGAAAACCCTAAGATCGTTAGTATAAATCTAGATATAATTTCATTATATTTCACTGGGTAAATAAATTATTCTACTAAAACCGGGAAAATGATTCAGAGTATTAGTATAAGGATTTTTATTTTAATTTGCTTTACTTGAGGATAATTTCAATTTTTCACATAAAGAAGCAGATGAGCCAAACTAAATATTATTGCGGTTACAAACTTTCAAATTTCAAAACAGTTCTGAGGGAATATTCTCATAACTCCAAGTAATCTACTTAAAAAGCAATCAATGAAGTTAGGATCTAAATGATAGCTCATAAATTAAAAATATGATAGAAGGAGAATAACTATCGCTTATCTACGGTTTATCTTCTTAAGTACTAATAAATCAGAGCTGAACAATTTCTAACATAAAAAAATGAGCTTATCTTCATTTTTAGAAATCATTTTTATATCTAAAAGTATTAAAACATTAAGCAGTTTAACTTAAAATTAAAACATGTAAAGCTAAAAAGTCAAGCTTTTATTCTTAAATTTACTGAAACAACTATTATTTTTTAAATTCGAATTTCCTTTTCATTAATTAAAGATAAGATAGTAATGGATAAAATGAAACAAGTGATATGAGGGGTATTTTATAATTCTAAGTAATTAAGATTAACCTTCCTAAAATGAACATTTGAATAAAAGACTAATTTCTATCTTTTTTATAGCAATAATTGATTTTTGCGGAGTAAATTGATAATTTTAAATATTAAATGCTAAATTATTAATATCAAACTCTTTCTAAATGGAAATAAAATATTTTCTTAATCTACTTGAAACTTGCTATTTAAGTAAAGGATAAAAACTAAATTTTAAAGAAGTTTTAAACTAAAATTTGAATTCTTGGTATACTCTTTCTTATATAGATAAAGTTTTATCTTCAAGTGTTATGTTTCTAGTCTTGTACTCTAAATTTAAAATTTTGGAGTTTTTGAATTAAACTAAAGATATGGATTTATCTAATAATTTGCTTTGACTACTTTTTTTGATCAAATAATCTTTTTGCTTAATGATTATAAACTTTATGTTTTGCAAACTTTCTTAAAAGCAATAATAAGGTTTGAAATAGTTCCTATATTATGTATGATATATATTTAATAATTATCATCTCCTTAATACATCTGATTTATTAAGCTGAAATACTATTTAAGGACAGCTCGAAGAATAAAGATACTTTATGAAAATATTTTCCTGGTCTATTAATTCTAGATTTCATGCTAAGTTTTGAATATTTAAGAATATAAAAGATTTTAATCATTTTTTTCAAAAGAAAGATAAAAATTGGGTCAAAGCAGATAGCAAAAATTACATAATTCACTATGTACAAAGAGCATTATATTTATTATTTATTTATCTTTATTCTTACTAATTTTTCATCTCATTCTTTACTTATATGCTATCCTCTTTTTTCCTCTATACTTATTCAACAAGTTGACTTTTAAAGACCAATTGTCTCTTTATCAAAGCAACAAGTTTAGGAGGTTTTGGAAGTTATAATCTAAAATTATTTATTTCAATAGTTAATATAATATGCTTTCTCTATATTTAATTACTAATGCTAATAGTTGCTTTCATTTTAAACTTTATATAATTTTTATTTAGCTTATATAAAATTAAAATATACTAGACTTAGGACTTAGAAATTAATGCGTCCAACAGGTTAACTACTTTATATTATAAATATTACTTAAAGCAGACTTTTATTTCAGCTTTAATATATTTAAGTAAAATGTTTGAGTTTCTTAACAATATATGCTTAAATCTGTTAAGTACAGTATATAAATCTATTGTCTTATATAAATTCATTTATATCTATTTTAGTTCTAAGTATCTAAGTGAAGCAAGAGATTCATTCTTAATTATAGATAGCGAAGAACTACAAGTAGACTATAATCAAATCATTTAGATACTTCTAAATAGAAATACATTAAAGGTATTGAGATACTATTGGTATCTTATATCAATTTATTGACAACTTAATAGAAACATTTCCTTATTCATACACAACTTACAAAGGAAGAAAAACCTTGAGTAAAATAATTTAAATACAGGAACTAAATGATGACATTCATTCTATGGTTAGAATAAATAATAATTAAGTATTTTAAATATATTGCAAATATTTTAGAAATAAAGCATAATAAATCAAACCTTTTGTGATTTATCATGAATAAACTTAGAATTATTAAGAAAAAAAAAAAAAATTGACGTAAAGATAGTTCGAATTAAATCAGTTAAGTCCCATATTGTTAGTTAAACATCATCTAAAATAGCTTAATTTTTTATAAGCAGCGCTGTAAATAAAAAAAATCAATATGACTTGGCGAATTGACCGAAGAGAGAAATTAGTTATTTACAGAAAAACGAATTTTAGAAGGAGATTTAATTAGCATAATCTAAATTTATTCATATTTTTAGTTCTCAAAAAATTATTGCCTTTAATAAGTGATATCAAAACTTTAAGCTAAAATTTAAAGTATTTAAAATTGCAGAATAAACTTTTAATTTCCTTGCAAACTTAAAATTATGGCAAAATAGGAGAATTGCTATTTTTAAAACTGAAAATATCGCAAGTGGTAGACTTGATTTAATTAGAAATTCTAACTTTTTAGATTTTATATTTTTAAGAAGTAAATTAACTGTAAATAGTGATCTACTAGAACAGGCAAAATATAGTAATTTAGTTACTTTATTCTACTAATAAAATATTTTTCATCTTTCTTTTTTTATTTTAAACTACAGATTAATGAATTGCTTAGTAAGCAAGCTTGAAGGAATTTTTTACAACATTTAGTAAAATTATACTAAAAATTAAATTATTCTTCCCTCTTTTATTTAATTAATTGGGATTTAAAAGGTATTAGACTACTAGAAAAAGAATATAAAACTTAAATTAGATTCCTGAATCTTGCTAGGTATAGAACTAACTTAAAATATTTTTATTATTTATTGTATTCTTTAGTTATCAAATTTTAAAGAGAATTAATTATTTTCTCAGAAAGAAACCAAATAATTTAAATTGAAAATTTGATTAAACACTCAGAGTTTTTAATAAGGAAAATTTTCCTTGGAAATGAAACAAAAAAAGAAATGTAATTACCTTCATAATTTTAATAAATTACATGGAATTTTAACTCTCAACAAAGAATAGAACTCTAAAAGAGAAAAAACAAAATTTTTAATTGAAGATAAGGATTTTATATGGACTCAAAAAAAGATAATGAAGAAATTTATCAAAAATACTACATAAGCCTTATCTATAAAAAATAATTAATCCTGATTATCTAGAAAGTTAAGTTAAGTTAAGTATGGTACTTCTTTACTTAAGAATAGAAGGAATCATTAATTTTTATTTATTCTATTAGAAAATGAAGCAAAATAGAAATCCATATGCACTTCTAAGATTTCTTTTACTAAAAATTGTTAGAGTCAAGCAAAGAAAATAAATGGATTTGAAAGTATAATCAAAGAATAACTTCCAATTATAAATAAAATAAGAAGGTAATAAATCTTATTTATAAACTGATTATTTATACTTGATATTCATATATTTCAGTTTCTTAACCTAGAAAAAACTAGATTAAGTTTATAGAAAAGAGAATACATTACTATAAAATTAAATTAATAGTCACATAAATAAATTTGAATTTCAATAGAATGCGTTTCACACTATTTAAATACTCTAAAATAATTATCCTAGGAATTATGGTTAGAAAAAGGATAAATGCTAATAAATAATATATATAAATAAATAACTTAAATATAGAGCGTGTAGGACTCTCGATGGTGCACATTTCTTTAAATTTATTTTATTTAAAGTTAATAAAATTACTCATTGGAAGTTTTCTCCAATGTTTCACTCCTTTGGAAATTTTATCTTCTAATAGGGCATGGTCGGAGTTATGCCCCAAGAGATCTAATCGTCTGACATCTTTCAACAACCTTTACTCGATGCCTCCATTTCTTTCATCTTGGTTCCTACCAAGATTCTTGCTCAATTTGTCGCTCCTGAAGTAGTTCCTGTTACTTGTGTTAAGTTAATCTCAGTTGGAGATTGCTCCTTCCTATTGAAAATAATATATATAATATAAATTGTATTTATAAGAGAAATTAGAATTAAAATAGTAAAATAACTAGAAGTTCTAGCTAATAAATAGAAATTATTTATTTTATAAGTTCAATTGCTATTTAAGAAGCTAGATATTTATAATTATATGAGCAAAACTTAATAGTCAAAGCTTTCTAATAAATTGGTGTTATGGTCTTGTAAATGGAAGTATGTTGATAATAAATATATTCTTAATTCTAAGCTTCAATTCTGTCTTGACTGCTTTTAAAAACAATGATAAAAATATCAGAAATCTAGTAAAAGTTAAAAGAAAAACAGTTTTAAGTGTAGTTGTGCTATGATTACAGAAATAAAGATCTTAATTTTATCTTTTTAAATAAGAACTTAAATGAAATAGTCTAGCAAAGCATTATTCTAAAATACCGATAAAAAGTTTATAAACCTTAACTCTATAGTTAAACAAATTATTTTAACCATAAGCTTAGCACAGTTTAAAGAAGAAAACAAATAAAACTCATTTTGAATCTAATGCATGACTTTCAAATAAAAAAAATAGTATCAAGAATTTGATAAAACCGAATTGCGAAATAAATAAAAAGAAAAGAAGAATAAAGCATAAAATTGATAAAATAACTACATAAAAATAAAAGTATGTAATAATCTGAAAATGATTGAGATGAAAATATTTATTTATACCTTTTATGACAGAAATAATATTAAAAAAAGTTCTCATCAAATAAAAAAATAAAAATAAAAATAAATATTTTAAGATGAAGAAAATAACGAATGAGAAAAAGAAAAATAATAAGAGTCACTAAATAAAAGTAATAGTAGTAATTAATTAATTTCAATTAAAAAAGTTTTTGGACCGGAAACTCCTTTTTGATTACACGACCCGATACTCTCTTTTTATGGAATAACGGGAATATCCTGTTGTGCTCCAGGCACAGCTGCTAGGGAGCTCCATTACTATGAGCAGCCAGGCTTCAAGCCCCTACCAAGAGCGGATAATCTCAAAGACAGCGTTACCTTCAGAAAATGACTCTGACCAGGGACTTTCTCAGCTAAAGGAAAGGAACTTGTTCCTAGCCATAAAACCAGAAAGTTTAGTCACGAAGGTCATTCTCAGCTCCAAACATCTTTTCAATTTTAATAATAGTAATTAAGTAAAATTAATAAATAGACTAGAAGAAGAAAAAAAACTTTAAATTAAAAAATTACTGAATAGAAATAGTAATTATAATAACTAAAAAAGAAAAAGCTTAAATGGAATAAAATTCTAATAAGTAAAAGTTATAAATAAAGCAATGCAAATAAAATTAAAATTTTGTAGGAACAATATTGAAAACATTAAAATGAGTTATAAAATATTGAACGAATATGCAAGAATAACCTAAAAAATAATTAGTAGATTTGAAGTATTAATAAATAAAAGAAATTTAATAACTCTTAGAAAACTGTAAAGAGTTAGAAAGAAGAATTAGAGAGTAAAATAAAATAAATAAGCTAATAAAAATCTGCATTATAGTAAAACATTAAAATAAACTTAATAAATTTAAGGAATTCAAATAAAATTATGTTAACTTTACTATTTAGTTAAAATCCTTGAAAAAGAAAAATAATATTTAACAGAAAGTTTGAATGATTGGATAAACAAAAAAGTAGTAAATTAGTAGAAAAGTTAAATAATGAAGTGTTAATGGAATAAAACTAATAGCTAGATTAAGAGAGGAAGCTCTAATAAATAATTTAAAATAACAGATAGAATAAAAGATATTTAAATTAATTAGTTAAATTAGCTGATATAATAAGAAAAATATACAAAAGAATAGTTTTAAAAAAATATAAATGATTAAAAGATGAAATTAACAAGCTAAAATAATAACTAGAATATCCTTCCTTAAACTAGAAAAATAATAGTAAGAATGACATTAATGGAAATTATTGCAATATGAAAGCTTAGAATAACAACAAGAAGTAAAAATTCAATATTTAAAAAATAGCTAGATAAAGGTTTAAGTATTGCTTAACAAAATAGATTGAAAAAATGCTAAAGATTAAGAAATTGCATAATTTTAATAAGTAATATAAATTAATATGAAGAATAAATGAGAATAACTTAATAAATATATAAACAATTTAAATTTATAATTATAATAAACGTAAAATTATATGAAGATTAATAAGATATTATAAAGAAGATAAAAAAGAATTTAATAGCTACAAATAGCAGATTGAAAAAATAAATGAAATCATTTATAATGAATAAAATAAGTATAACTCTAATTAATTGAAAATGAGATAATTGGAAAAGAAAAATCTTAATATTAAAGGGAATTAGAGAAAGATAAAATACTTTTTCAAGAGTATTGGTTAAATAAAAAAAGCAGAACAATAAGATATAGACAATTATAAAATAAGAAGAAAAAGAAAAAGAAAACTGTTTAAAAAATAAGAATAAAGCAAAGAAAATAAAATTTGATAGTTTTATATATAAATATAATATAATATAATATAATAAAATTAATTATAAAAAGAAGAGAAATTTATTAGTAAGAATTTTTTGAAAAATTATATAGTAATAATTGGAGTAATAACGTTCATAATGTAATGAGCAGATTTAAAAATTATAATTATAAAACGAAGGATTAATAATATTAACTAAATATTTTAGAAAGTAATCAAACTTATAAGATTTAAAATATGAGAATTTATAAAAAAATTATGATATTAAAAGAATTTTAAAGCCAAAACATATATAAGTGAAATTGAAGAATTGAATAGTCAAAATTAAGAAACAAAAGCATATTTAAAGTTATGAAGAAAACCATGGATCCATTATAAAAAAATAACAAAAATGAAGCTTAATAACTAGGAAATTACAAATTATAAGTTTTAAAGTTGACTAATAAAATAAAAATTTATAAGGTTGTATACAGAATTTAAAATAAAAAGGAAATAAGTGAAAATGCAAATAAAAGTATCACATAATCAATTAAAAATTTAAATTAATAAATCAAATTATAAAAAGAAAAAACACTTAAGCCTTTTAAAATATCTAAAAACCCTTAATAAAGTTAATAAAATTGAAAATAACATTAAGGCAAATCTTCATAAAATGCTATTTAGTAATGGAATATTTAAATTAAAATTCATTAGTTTCTTAATTTCAAGAATATAAATGCAATAAATTTATCAACTTAAAGGCTTTTAAGATTAAAAGAAGAATGTAAATATAGATAAAAAATTAAAAAAATTATCCAATATTTAAGCAATAATTTCAATTTGATGAGATTTAAATATCTACTTCGTATAGTTGACTTTTCTTATTTAAAGCTTTTATGCAGAAATATAACACCAATTTAGCAGTTCAATGATTTATTTATAAAATAAAAAACAAACTAGGAATTATTAAATAGGAAAGCTATTAGTAAGAATAATGGAATTAGATTTAACTTTATTAAAATATTTTATATAATTATTCAAAGGCATTAAAGAGTTAAAAAGCAAGGCAATAGAAATATCTAATAGTTCTTAAGTGATTAAATACAATCCAGCAAAAATAGTAAAGACTAAGCTCTCATTTGGTTAATACGTAGTTTATCTGCAAGACACTTAGAAGCTCACAAAAGATTACTTCGAACTTTTTCGTCAAATAAATATAGAGAAATTGTGAGAGATGCTCTTAAAATGGGAAAAGAAGCTGAAGGTATAGAAATAGGACCATTTTAAGTAATTTTAAAAGTAAAATTATAAATAGTTGCTATTGATAAAGTCTGACTGAGCCTTCAGTTTTTATCAATTGAAAATATCAGGAAAATGTCCTTTAATTTTCATATTATAAAAACCTGGCCATTATGACATTGTCTATTCCATAGATCATTCAATTGTAGATTATTTTGAATAACTAAAAGAAGATTTTTGTAGAATTCAATAACTAGCATGAAATTACGATATATATAGTCCAAGATTACCATTTTTTGTACAAGTACCCTAAAAGTGGATAAGAATGTCCAAAATGAATTCCAATAGTTCTAAAATAAATTTGACTTTCCTTACCTATATACTGAATAATTCTCTTTTACAATATAAAAATAAGATAATCTCAGCAAAGTATAGAGATATAGCTTTAATAATGTGTATAATATCAAATAGAATATGATCGATAAGATTGTATTTATTTAGAATATTATCATATGTTCTATTACAAATACTATCTATAGGACTGAGTTAAATTATAAACGGAAAGAAAAATTATTTCAAAGGCTTAAAAAGAAAAAAAGATTAGTTGCATCCCATATAATCATATTTTGACCTTAGAAAAAATTGTAGAAAGAGAAAGAATTGAAAAGACTTTAAATCAATAAGCTTTACTAAGACTTAAAATAAACAATGAAATTGATTTAAGCTAACATCAAATAAATCAATAAGAATCCTTCTATTTGTTTAACCTTTAATTCTATCCCTTCTCAATAAGTTTTAATTTTCAAATGATTTAATTAGATCATAAGTATTTGCTAGAATGTTTTTATGTTAATTTTTTTAAATACATAAATAATAATAAGCTATTAAATTATAAATAATGAAGCTATTTATGTTAAGAGAATAAAAAGGAAATTATTTTAAATTTAAGAATCTTCTTTAAATTAATCTTTAATTACCTTTTTAAACTAAAAAATAAGCTTTCTGCGTTTTTATTAATTAGACGAGTTCACTTTTAAATCTCTACATATTGACTGGTATATTATAATTAGATGTTCCATTTTGTTGGTATTTTATTATAAGTTTTTATGAAGTCTAAAAACTTTTTAATTTACCTCAATTTCATCAAATTACATTTATACCTTTATTTATTATAATTTTTATTAAGAATCTATTAATATTTTGAAAGGTTAGAATGAAATCGATACTAACTGTTGATTAATTATCTTTCAACTATATTCTATTGATTACTAGCGATGCATTGATCTATAAAGCTTACAAAATTAAAAATATTATGATGTATTTCTCCAATTAAAAAATGAAATATTCGACTGCGGATAGATATGAAAAATTTAGAGTTTCATTCAAAGATAATATGGCTTTAAAATTTTATGCGGATTAAATAAATCCATCACTTTCATGCTTTTTTAAAGTTTTATAGTGCAATCCAATCAACACATTTCAGAAAGAGATTTGTCACTCATATATCATAGTGAAGATTTACTGATTCAAAATGTATGTTTTGCTTTTGGTTTCTGAAATATTAAAAATTTATGTTATTAAAGAAGCAACTATCATCATTATATCCTACTAGAATTTCAAATTCTTCTATGCATTTTATGAGTATAACGTTGTCTTCATTTTATTAGTATAATGTTGTCTGCATTTTAAGCAACTTACTCTTCCGAATCTACAGAATATTTACGAAAAAAACTACCATCAGTTCTGACAGGCCATAAATAGCCTGAAAATCTGTTAATAACTATAAAAATAACCCTTTAATTTTTAATTAAATAAGGAAGATATAAGGGGGAAATTATAAGTCTCTAAATAAATATTAGGATAGAAAATTAATGAATAAGCAATCATATATGAAGAGATTACATCTACATTTAAAAATTATAGTTATATTTAAAGAATATATTAATTAGCTTCCTTCTATTTATGTCCCTTCCAATATTATTTAGCTTAATATTCTGCAATCGTTCATTAAATTATCTTAATCATCTAGTTACTCAAATACTTATAGTTGTAATAAGTCTTTAGTGCTTTTGTTTTGAAATAAAAAGATCATAAATCATTTAGTTACCTTACTTCAACTTCAGATTTAAGATAAAATAATGAGAAGTTAGTATTTAATCTTTAAAGACTTTGCATTATTCATATATATCACTCTCTAGATTCATTCTAAGCTTGGAGTAAGGAAAAGCATTTAAATAAGTTTAGTCTCAGATTAAAATTAGTTAATACAAAGAAAGAAAAAGAACAGCTAGTGCTGAAGAAAAATTGATTTGTGGCGGTAATAGAAACACTTTATATAACTTCCGATTTTGCTCTACTGTATTAAAATAAATAATTAATAATAAGGAAAAAATTCTTAATATTTGATATATCTTTAATTCTTAAAGCAAAGGATAGCTCACAATTGCTTTTAAATCAAAGTAGAAGGGTCAAATTTTGTGATTTATCTAAAAGCTTAAATTCTTTATCTTTTCTTTCAAATTAAGAAAAATTAAGTATATTAAATAAGTTGTAGAAAAGAGCTACTATCAAAAATACTAAAAGAAAGCTAAAAATTTAGATAAAAAGGTTTAGTTAATTTAGAGGTTGTTCTAACTATTTGCTTTATTATCTAAAATTATAATACTCTTAAACTTAATCTAGAGAAGCTAAGCATAAAAATAATAGCTATGGACTATAATTCTAAAATAGATACTTAATATTCACTTTAGCTCTTTTTGCTTGATTTAAAGACTTTTTAATAAGATTTGCATCTTGTAAATATATACTAAACAAATGAAATTTGCATTTCAAATATAAAACTTAAAAAATTGATGTTAAATTAAGGATGGAAAGAAGGTAACGTAAAATTAAAGAAAAATGAGTATTTTAATCTCTAAAAGAAATTATTAAATGCTTATATAATCAACTAATACAATTAAATTTTAAACTTTTGATAATGATTAAATTTAATATTTGGCATTAAGGTACTTCAATTTAAAGAAAAATAAAAAGGGAATAGAAAGTAAGACTTTTGATAATTAATTTGAACCTAACTACATTTGGAAGAGTAATTTTATATAAATAATATAAAAAGAACTTAGTATACATAGAAAATTAGTGGAAATAGAGAGAAAATATTTAGGAATTATTTAAATAAATTAACTATTTAGTAATCAATAACTAAATTTATAAAATTAAGATTTTTTAAAAGCTATGCAATAATTACTCTTTATACTCAGACTAAGGAATTAAATTAAAACTAAAGTTAATGTTTTAATTAATTTTTTACTAAACTGTAAATTCAAAAATTTAAGAGAAGCTTAATTTATAATAAAGCTTAAAATGAAGTTAGTTTAATTCAAAGTAGCTTTTAATACTTATAGCTTATTTTTCATATTATTATATATTCAAATTTAATTTTGGAAGAGCGGGAAAATATTAACTAGCTTTTATTTAATTTTTCTTTAAACTTAAAAAAAATTTACTTTATTCTTGAATTAAAAACTATTAACTTTAATTTTAACTGTATGAGACTATAGTTAGATTGTCTTTTTTAAATTGAGAAATTTTGCGATAGCTTAATGTCGTTATTTTAATCTTAAATTTAGCCTTCCAATCTAAGAATATTTACCTTATATGGTTTTCTTTATACTTTATACATGCTTAATAGGAGACTTAATAATAAAGCTATAAAATCTTAATATAAATCTATTAAAATACATATGTCAATTTAGAAGTGTAGTTAATGATTAAATTTTGAGATAACCTGCACAATTCTGAGTAGAATTATAGCCAAATTAATTCTTACAATACCTTTAATTTAATTCCTAAAGTAAAAAACAATTCCTATCTAATCAGTCTCATAAAGTTTTCTTTTAAAAAAGTTATTGTGATCTTAGTAGCAAGAGACATATTAATATAAGCTATGAACATAAAAGAAAAAGTTAAAAACTAATTCTTTCAAGAGTTAATACCATAAATTGTTAAATAATCTATCTATTCCTTTACCTATCAGTTCATACTAAGACGAATAACATTACTTAACGCTTTTGCTTAAACTTAATTTAACTTTAAGTATTAAAATACTCTTTTACATTTTCTTTTTCATTATGTTCTTGACTCTTACTATTTTTATAAATTCTATAGACTAAAATTTTAGGTTTAAGAAGTAAAATTTTCTACCTTTAAATTTTATTTCTATTTTAAGTAACTTTCTCTTTAAAGTTAGAATATAAGCATCTTAAAGAAATAATTTAGATTCTAAGTTAACTTAAATTTTACTAATCATTAGCAAATATTGCTCTATTTATGCATATTGTATAACTAAAGCAAATATTTACTTTTATAATTTTTTTTTTTCGTTGCCTGATATTCCTCTAGATTATAAAGGAATTTCGCTAATTTAAAATTTAAGCATTCAATACGCAACTTTCGATTTTAAGTTGCTAATTTTAGCTTTTTAACATTTTTATATTAATCCTATCAAATCATTAATTAGTGGGATGTCTTAATTATATTCTTAAGTTTAAAGATTTTCTTAAATTTACTTACTGATTGCCTCCTTTAAAAATTATTTATTGATAATTCTTATATTCCTTTCAATTCATATAATTGCTATAGAATTTACAATTAAAAAATCATTTTTTTCAAGTTTAATCTTCTGCTTTCGTATTAAAGTTCTTTAAACTTTAAGCTTTTGTATCTTAATTAAGAAACTCTTTCTTAGAGAAAATTTAAAATCCATCACACTTTGATCTGCTATACAGATTTTTATATCTTAAAAAGTATAAATATTAAACAGCTTTTAGCATCTATATTACGACTTTCTACTATTTCAGTTATTTTCCTTCGTGGAATTTTTTTAACCCTTTTGCTTTCTTAAATAAATTGCATGTTCCTAATAGTCTCTTACACTAATCAGCATATCCTTCTTCCTCTTTGCTTCTAATCTTAAGCATATAATTTATATTAGTATAAAGAAATTTAAAGTAAATTGATATATAACTTTAAGAAAAAGCAATCAATAAAGAAGTGTTAAAGCTATCCTTTATATCATAATTAAAAATGCTAAATGCCTATACTTTGTCTTATCATTTCTTAATAATGATTCAATATGATATTTAAATCTTTCATTCTAGTAACCTGCTTATTATGCAGTTAGCTCTTATATAATTTAAACCTTTTATTACATTCTAATCGAAATATTAGTTAAGATAAAAGTTTATTAATCCATTAGATAGATTCTTTACCTTTCAGTTATTTGAATTTCAACAAGGGGGATACTATTAACAATATACTTCAAAAAAAGCAATCAAAATCAACTAAATACAAAGCAACCATTAGAATTACTTAAATTAGCTTTATAAAAATGCCTTTACATTTCTTAATACCTCCTTTAAGATCTCAAATTAAAGAAATGCTTTCTATTTGGTTTTAATAATGCTTAGACAATTTATTTGGCATTTTAAATTTAAATTAATAAATATTAGCCTAATGCTATAACAGTTAACTCCTAAATATTAATTATCTATATAGTTTAGATAGATATTAAGTCTTATCTAAATTTGATGCTAAACAGACAACTAGTTTATATATAAATAAGCAATCTCCTTGTATATAACTAACTTGCTGTTATTCTTAAGAATAATTGGAGAAAAAAGTAATTAAAGTGAAAATGTCTTTAATAGCAAAAAAGATAAGAAAAAGAGTTTTCTATCAAAATTGAAAAGATACATGCATATCATAAAATATCTTAAATTTAATATTTATCTCTTAGTTTCTTAATTATTAAATAACGAGTTCATTTTTAACTAGCTATAAATACAATCTAATTTAAAAAACTTTAAGTTTTTCTCAGTAAACATTTCTTAGTCATTCCTAAGATTTTAAGTTTATACTTAAAATGACTTTTATAAGCTTCTATATACAAAAATTTTGTTTTATATGCATTTATTAAACTTTTAGAATTTATTCTTCTTAAATATAAAAGAAAAGTTTACTTTTATATAATAATTTAAATCAAAGATTCTCTCCCGAAACTAGATATTTATATACACCAGGGAGTTCTAGTATTAAATCTATTGGCAAATGCTTGAACAAATTTCTTGCAATCCAAATTTTCTTTTTCATTTGATCAACATATTTTAACCAACCTAGAAAACCGAATAACATGAAAATAACAAACCATAAAGTGAAGTGCAAAACGTACCTGTCAATTGTATCACTAAAATCTAGAATCTACCGATGTAAAATATTCCCAAAATCTTCTATTATTTTAGAGACTCATTTGTTTAATTCTTCGAAATCGCTTAACTTTTAGAATTCTCCTTTAGCTATTTCGATATATAAATCTATTAGTCTTCTTTATGCAGCTTGATTACCTTAAGTTAAGATTCCATCTACTATTTCTTAGCATATATCAAAACTTTCTTTAGAATCTTTTAAATAGCACGCGTTTCCTTGGTAATAATTGGTATAGAAGTCGATTACGTAAGATTCGTAGGTATTTTAATGCTTATTATAGTATTGATATTAGTCTAAAGCGTTTTTGCTTCAAATAGTATCATACTATTTACTTATTTCATCTGCTCTTTAGCCTAAAATATGATATGAACTATTTTTAAAGAACATTTCTCTTAAAATAGAAGCTGAAACTCGAGTATTAAAATGCAAATGATCAGTTTGTATTTGAAGTTTAATTCTATAGTACAAATGATCCAAAAGAATGCTATAAATTTAGTAAGTAACAAAAAGAAATATAATGCATATCAAGCTAAAAACTACCATTAATACAAGTCACTTAATGTGCTCTTTAGAGGTTCACATATATTTTTTCTGTCATTTTTTTATCTTTTCTTGGACTAATTGCTTTACATTCTTTATTTTTCTTAATTTTTATCTGCTTGAAATTATTTAGTTTTTGGCTATGAAAAGATTATGGATTTGTCGTTACTTTTAAGAGTTCCAATTTATTAAAAAAAAGATTTATCAGGATTAAGAGAAATATCAAATGTTTCTTTTTCATCATTATTTGATTCCTTTTCTTAATCTAACTAAGATAAATCTTCTTCAAATTTATCATTACTATTAGGAAATTTATCACTTATGGTAGTCTTAAGCATTTTTAGCTTTTTATTTTTGTTTATACCAAATATAATTTAGAAAGCAGCAAACTCAGATTTTCTAATTTTGTATAGTGTTAGAACTTCTACGATAATAACTATTAGGCAGAATGTGGAAGTTATTACAAGTGAAATTAATCCTGAAACATATTAAACTTAGTCACTATCAAGTTAAAAGTAATTTATCTTTTGTTCTTATTTTTTGTATTAATCTAATAAAAATGGTATAATAACATTATAAGATACGTTGATTATTCAATTCATTTCAGGATTATTTAGTCCCGTATTTTCAAGTGAATCGCTATATTTTGCTAGTACATAAGAAATTAAGATATCGTTAGCTTGATATGTTGTTACATCTAATTATCATTAGTCATTATGTGCGTCTGGTAAATTAATATTAGTGAAGCAGAAATCGAATACATCAGATTTGAAATTTTAAGGATATTTCTCATCACATTAAGTTTATCTATAAGAGATTGTATATCTACTGCTGCTTCATAAAATTTACTTCTTAGCTATTATTCAAATTATTCTTTTGTTAAGTTTTAAATTGTTCATCTCTCAGAATCAAGTGAGTTGCTAGATAAAAGTGTGAGATATCGAGATTATTTTCCAATGTCTCTCGTTGTTACAAGAGTTTCTGATATATATTACTAATAATCCCAGAAATTAATATTTTTATCTTTAATGTCTATCATAATGTATGCAAACAACACTTGAAATAGGGTAAAGACTAAGAATGAAATTATCATAATTAGTCTCATTGCTTTTATTTCTTTTGGAACTTTAAGTAATTTACTCGCTTTTAAATGTTATTTTAGAGAAGTTTATTTTAGCCTGGAAGATGGAATAGAGCTTCCTTAATAGGATTATTTTTCCTTTAAATCACCTAATTTTCCCATTTATGATTCTGGTCTATTTAAAGAAGACACTATCTCTTCTTATTTGTTAGCTCTTGTAATATCTAGATGTTTATTATCCTAAATAGTTAATATATTTACTAGCATATCTATTTCTTCTCAACTGTCACCTGTAAAACCTAAGAAAATAATTTGGTTAAACTTTATATATTTTCTTATTCTTCCTGTAGTATAGTTAGCGTCTTTTGTCTCGTATCATTATTATTTGTTTCTTTTCAAATTATTTTATCAATCATTCATGTAGAAGTTTAGTCAAGATTATCTTCATTTAAAGAAGCTGTGCTAATTGTCGAATTTATCCTTTAATTTCTAATTTTTCTTTATATAAGTTGTTTAAATATATTTTTTAGAACTCTTTGTTCATTTTAATACTTATCAACTAAATATTTCAATTTCTAAATTTCTTCCTTTTACTAAGGGATGAGAAGAACTGATTCAAAAGGTAAAAGTTGATCATTGAAATGTTTGGTGAATTCAGGGATTAAACATAGGATATTTACATCCTACTAAAGAATGAAATTGGAGACATCCTATCTAAATAGCTTATATAGGTTTTTAGAAAAATTATGGATTACTTTATTTTCATCCATTAATATAAACCCTTCATTAGATCCTTCCTTCTTACTTTGAATTATGCTTATAAATTCAAATCCCTCATTATTTTCCGAAGGAAGATAATAAACTAATTTACTAATTGGAAAAAGATAACCTTCTTAATGCTAGCCATACAGACTATAGCCTTTACCTGAATATTATTGAGAGTTAATAACTTAATCTAATTTTTAATCATGCTAAGCTTATATAAGCTTGGGAATTAGTATATTAATATGTTGATTTACCAGAAAGCCTAATTCATAGCCAAACATTTTGTCTGCATTCTATGTTGCCTATAAAATCTAACCGACGTTTTCTTAATTAGCACTCACTCTCAGTAATATAGTATTATCACTAAAAAGATGATCAAATTAGCGTAAATGTATGTACTTTTATTGAGCTTTACGAATATCTAACCAAAATTGATTAAACTAGTCTTTTTTCAAGCATATTTTATTAGGGTCTTGTTTTATTACTTTCAAATACTGCATGTAAAGTTTGTGAGCTGATTAGTTGTATGGAGATATTTGCTAGATTTCTGAATAAGTTTATTTGAATTATATCTTTGAATTTTAAAATGCTTCACTAATATTTATAAATTATTAAAGATTATTATCTTATTGAAGTAGTTATAGTCAAAATCTTCTACGCAAATTATCGCAGTCTTTTAGTTTATGATTAAGACTTTCAATAAGAGCTTCGCACTTAAAAATTAGAGCAGGGTTTTGAATTTCTTTTCCCATTAAACTATTTCCCATATAAGTCTTATAGTTCTAGAGAGCTTCTTGTGATAAACCTTGTTAGTTAATTTTAACTTTTCTTAGAATAATTTCTTTTAGTACCGCTGTTTACATTCTCTATATTAGGCTTATATGTAGTTTCTCTGCTTTATTGATGAACATTAATGATTTTTAAATGTTGCTTAATCCATAAAAGTAAACTCTTGCTATCTCCAAGTATAAATCTCTAAAAAGTATAGTGCTTTCTTCCATTTACTCCTACATCATTAGCAATATATCAAGAACTGCTTTGTTATTAAGGTCTTTTGAGTAATTGCCGTGCATACACTAAATTCCTTTGAATTTAAGATATAGAGTTCTTGATTTACAGTTAGATATCATTTTAGTATACTAGAATATACTAAGAGAGTCCTATATGCTAATAGCAGTGAAAGTAAACTATTTAGCTACTAATATTTTTTTAATTTCTAGCCATATAATTATTAGAAACAGTAGAACTACAAAAAATATAGAAGCAGTAAACTAATCATAGTTTACTAGCTTACAATATGATATGCTTACTATGAATAGAATTCTAACTATGTTTAAATAATTTAACGCTCTATATATATAAAAGTCATAGAAAATAGGTCTCTTTATATGGTATATAAACTAAAACATACCAAATAATAATGAAACTATCAATAGAGCATAATTAAGTTCTAAAGCATTAAGAATAACAATGAATGTTCTTTCTAGTGTGAATCATAATAAGTAGAAGGTATTTCTTTCAAACCTAAATATTAAATCTTACATTGAAAGATAATCTACTATATTGTAAGAAACATAATTAAAGAATAAACCTATCAGCATAACATCAACCAGTAGTATTCTAAAAATAAATAGTACTTACATTATTATAGCTACACTTATAATTAGCAGTATTACTCTTCCAATTGTATTGTTGTATTTCAAAGGATCTAGCAAAAATTCTACTAGAATAGGAAATACGAATCATGTAACTAAAATTAGTAGTTTAGTTTTTACTAAATTGACTCAAGAAAGTTTTCAGTTTTTCAAATAAAAAGAAAAGTAAACCAAACTGAATATAATAGCAATCGCATATTTTCAAGGCTAAAAATAATGCTATTGAAATATTCTTAAAATTCCCAGTAATCTACTGATAGAGCAATCAATGAACATGGGATCAAGATGATAACTTAAATACTAAATAAACGCTATCAAGAGAATGACATAAGCTTAGTTACAGGTTACCTTCTTTTGAATAACGAAATCCACATCGAATAGCTTTTAACAACCTTTAGTAAACTTATAATAATTTGGTTCTGACATTTTTATAAAATCCACTGAAAAGGGATTAAAATAGGATACTAAAAACATGATAAAAGTAAATATATTAGAATTTACAGTTATATCCCTAATTTCATTAATAGAGTGTTTTGTATTGAAGTATTTGGTTTATTATTAATTAATTGATATGTTTAGTATATAAAAACAAAACCTTTATTATTAATATTAGTATCTTTTTAAAATTATTCAAGACTGGCTTACCACATTTTATCAATTTAATTATTTAATTAATTTAAATTATTTAAAATACCAGAAAAAAAGATTTCTCTCATAAAGCTTAAGCATTTAGAGAGTATTTTAGTTAGAAATGGATCAAGGAAATACATATTCAACTTTTAATCTTTAATTGGCTAGAGCTATTCAGAATTTAACTAAATTATTTTATTTTCTTAACTCATTTTCTATTAGCTCTTTCTTTTTCTAAAGCAATTAGCTAATTGCTTTAATCTCTTATGTAAACTATACATATGACTTGCTCTTTTTAACTTTTAAATAAATTGGATTCTTTATCTATATAAATACATAATTAAAAGCTATTTATGAATTACTAGCTATATTATGATATCATTAGGTATAAGTTAGAAAATAACGATTTCTTATATTTAGATATCTACTTTATTATACATTTAGTGCTCAACTTTATATAATTCTGCCGTATATTCCTTAAATCTTCTGATATGCTTTTGAGATGTAAATCCCTTTGCTGGTTATCTATCTCTTATTTAACTCTCATTCTCAACTTTTAAAATTAATATCTTCCTAGCTCTAAATTCTTAAAAATGGTATTTCTTTCATAGTTAGCTTTATACTTCTTATAGACATATTTTTGTTTTACTTAGAAAGAATACAAGAAATAGGTTGATAGGAGTATAAACAAAATAACATAAAATATATTACTTATTTACCTTTTAGTAATACAGCATCTAGTTACTACTATTCATTTATCTTCTAAATCTATCATCTATATAAGCTCTTATTTTCATTTTACTTATCTTATTTTATTTGAAAGATTAATAGTATATAAATGATAAGGTTAAAATGTATGTATTTAGGGAAAAGATTTAGGGGTATTCAAAATTTTAAAAAGGAATGGAGAATAAAAAGCAATCTATTTGAAAGAAAGCTATGAGGAGATAGCTTAAGAAGTATAGTTACAATTATTAATTAATTGATAACTACTCATATATAGTCTTTTATACTACTGCTCAACTAGCAAAAATAATCAAATTAGTTTCTAAATAATTTTATTAAAGATATGGCTTTAATATATCAAGATTAGGATAAATATATTGCAAGAATTAATTTAAGAGAACTTTGATTCATATGCATTTAAACTAATTTTCAAAAGCTATTTAAATTGGTTAAATCGGAAAGCAATAGATGCAATTACTTAGTTCTTCGGTTTCAAAATTAATCTAACAAAGAATGTAAAAACATATTTCAATACTTTACTTAAACTTATTTAAAACTCATATAATTTGACTTGGATTTTAACTGCTAAAAAAAGTGTAGGTTTACATAAACCAGAGTCTAAAAAAGAATATATCTTGTATAGATAAACTTCATTTTATCTAGAGTTATAAATAGTATTTTATTAGTAGCTTTACAATAAGTGCTTTTAGCTTTCCTGTGTTAAAGAAAGAAACATCATTTCATTAATTTGTATTAAATGATATTTTAAAAATGATTCTTTAAGTTATGTAATAAACTAAGAGGAAAATAAGAAAAGATATTTGAAAGGGAAATAATATTAAGCTTGAAGCTTTAGCTAAAAGAATAATTTACTTGGACTAAAATAAAAATCAATCCGCTTAGAATTAAAGATTGTATTGCTTCATATTATTGTAATCGAAATTAGATAAACTTTATACTTAATTAGACCAATATTGATGATTAGTTCTGTCTACTTTTAAAAATTCAGTCTTAAAATATAAAAAATTAAAAGAATTAAAATTTAGATTTTCACTTTTATCAAAACAGTTAAAGAAGAAATAAATAAACTACTTCATTAAAAAATTTCCATAAATCAAGCATAAAAAATAATCCATTATACAAAGCTTAAAACTAATTTTATCCTTTTTATACTTTTCTCTATTACATACAAAAGTCCAGATCTCACTTTCAAATTAACACTTTTTTAATAAAAGATTATATTTTGCTAATATTTAAAATCCTGAATTGATATGTCTCATTAAACTCTAATGCTTAACTCTTAAAGTTAAATAATCGAATATAAAGTAGTTTATGTTTATTAGTGATCTAATAAAACTAACATATTAAAAGTTAGGTTTATAAAAGATAGCTGATAAAGGAATAATATAAAATCTTAACATTTACCATCAGACCTACTCTTAATTAATAAATGAAAACTGTAAGAATTAGATAAATATTAATTGCATTTATAAGATTAAAACTTTAGTTCGAATTCAAAAACCTTATTCAAAGTTACTATTTTCAAGATATATCTCCTAGCTTTTATACATTTTTTAGTATTGAAGGTATGCTAAGTTAACTATCTTTTTTCTATTAAATTGCAATTTTCCACTGATTAAGATGTATTTATTTATTTAATCTGTTTTTAAATTATTTGAATAGGATTTGTAGATTAAATTTTTATTGAATCTCTCTTTAAAATCACACCGAAACTGAAGACTTATGGATAATTTAACATATTCAGTTTATGAAATATATAATATAAAAGTATGGTTTTCTATGGTTATAAACTCCATTTATGCATGGATAATGATTATTATTTTAAATATTTCATTTAGTCAATTCTTATATTCATAATAACTTCCATTTTTTCCAGAGATTTGAAATATTCGCTAATCCTTTTAATTTTTAATCTTATTATTCTTTCTTTTCTATTTATCTTTTAACTTTAAGTTCAATATAATATCTTCTAAAGTTTCTTAATAGATTATACTTCTAAATATGTGCTTTTAGTACCCTAATAACTTATTATTAGCAAGCTTAATATAAGATAATTAATAATCTTCCTACACTATTATTTAGAATCATTTTTGCTTTTTGGTATTATAGAAATAATCTAAAAGTGTACTACAATTTTATCTTTTACTTTAAGAATTTCTTTAGGATTATCTTACAAATTCTCTTAAGTAAAAATATATCTCTAATAGTAGATAATAAAATTACTCAGATTTATAGTGAAATCTTAAGATAAAGATAGTTGATTACTAAAACTACTAAACAGAAAGTTAGAATTCTATTTCTTCAAAAGCAGATCTATTTCGATCAGTTGATGAATAAATGTAAATATAACTTTCATATTTGGTATGAAAGATTTGTAGTATTGTTTACATCTATTAGTGAAGGCTATCTTTTATAGTTAAAAAAGAAAATTAATTAAATATCTTAATCTTTTTAGTCAGAAAGAACAGAAATTATTTTCAGAAAGCAGTCAATAAATAGTTCTATGAGAGAAAGTTTAAAAGTCATCTAATTATGTATAGAATAGCTTTAGAACCAGTTATAAAAAGAAATAAGTAAAAAGAATAAGTAAAAAGAGTTAAGAAAATAGGATACTTTGTATACAAAACTTATTGTTAATATTTTATAAAGATAGTAAAAATAGATAGGTATAAATAATTAAACAAGCTTTATTTGTATCGTCTATTTTGTAGTTAACTAAGAATAACTCTTACAAATAGCTATCATTTTCTTCATATAATTTGAGTTATATACTTTATCTTCTGCTTAAGAGTCAAATTATAAAAATAATAATTTCCTATTAGTAACAATAGGTTAAGCTTAACTCTGTCAGTGTAATTACTGAGTTTTTCTACAAGTATAAACCAAAAGTATTAAAGACTAAAATACTAATGCCCATATAATTATTTTTATACCTTTACTATAAGAATGGTATATTATATAATTTAATAATTAGTAAACTATTATGAAGCATTCTAATATTACACTTACTAGGAGTAAGTATTTAAATTAAATTAAAAAATCTACTTTTAACAATCCTAAGAATGATATTAATTAACTAGAAACTTGCTATATTATTTAGATTTATAAAATCACATATGTTTAATTTAAAGATCATTGATTCTATATTGATAGCTTATGCATATATTAAAATAGTTATGTGAAAATAATAGATTCATTAAAAATTAATTTTTTAAGACCAAAATATTTTAAATTAAATATATTTTTAGTATTATTGGAAATATATTAAAACTAAACTTTAGAAATCTCAGGTATATTGAACGGATTTAGATAAGTTATTTTATGTAACTAAAATAAAGGGTTTAAGCAACAAAAATGAGCATATTATAAAGAGTTTTAAAATAGTTATAATTATAATAAATTTATTAATAGGCTCTAAAATTATTAGGTTAGCAATACCAAA
This sequence comes from Loxodes magnus, assembly GCA_946699065.1. Taxonomy (NCBI): domain Eukaryota; phylum Ciliophora; class Karyorelictea; order Loxodida; family Loxodidae; genus Loxodes; species Loxodes magnus. The sequence continues at coordinate 175,538 of CAMPDV010000068.1, read as the reverse complement.
AAGATTTTTTTGTTTTTATCAATTTTTTAATTGAGTTCATTGCCCTATATGGTGAATGTGCTCTTTTAAAAAATATTCTGGCTTGCTAGATTCTTGATTACTGTCTTTTATCTTCTCTTTGATAATGAGTTTAGTCTCTATTTGCGCTAAGTCTACCAAAGTATAGGACATTTTGCTAATTAAGAATACATACAAATCCCCAAAACATGAAGGAGTAGAATTTATTTTTTTCCAAAAATTATCTGCCTTATTTCAAAGTCCTTAAATGTCTTTTTGTATATTTCCAAGCTTTCTGTTTGAGAATGGCGGCATAAGGAAAGTAAGATTGCTTCCTTGTCTAAATGTTTTTCAAAATTGTTTATTTTTTATTATATAAATAAAACAAAATAAATTAATTAAATTAGCATGGTATAACCATTGTTTGGTTCACCACGAAAAAATAAAGAAACCAATTTTAATGGTTAATAATAGGCTAGAAATGTTTCTAGCTTCATTTGGTCTGTTTGATTATTTTCTTCATCTCTCCGTATTTATAATCAAAATTGATTGCCTTCACTCTTTAAATTCTTGTAATTATTCCAAAGTGTGTAGTTAGAGAACATTCTAATATTTGTATCAAATGACCCAATTAAGTTAAATTCTTCAAAATAATAGTTATTTGCGATCTCAGTCATGTCTTTGTTGTTTTCTAATTCCTGATCAGAATAGCAACATGAAAATATCAGGATAACTCTGATATATGGATTTCGGTTCCTTCTATTCGACTTCTAGTACCGATAGTGAGAACCCTCAAACAAATAAGGTTTATCACGCAATGGGCCCGTTTTTACTTGTTTGTGGTGGCATTTATTGCAATAGTACTTGCAGTACAGACATGACTGCACCTGATTTCCTACTCGGTCGATTAAAGCAAAAATCCATTTGAACAGTGAATATATAATAAAAACTTTATTATTTTCACTTTAATTTTAGATAAAAATAAACTTAAATTATAAAAGATACTCATTTAATTGCTTTAAAAAGGTAAAAGAAAGTTAAGTAAAGTTTTTTATCAATAAAAGAACAGATTAAATAGAAAATTAACAATTAAAGATAAAAGCGTTAGAAGTGAATGCTTTTAAATTTTCTTATATATAAAGAGCTTAACTTATCTTGCTAAAAATTAAAAGAAATTTAATTACATAAAATTATAAAATTTTTATTTTTTAATTTATTAACTTAACTGTTTTTTTGTAGCTATCGATGATCTCCTCTATAACATATCGATTATGTTTCTTGAAAGCTATTTAATACAAATTCCCTTGTTGCTATTCTATTTCTAATTAGATTAATATTCTGTATATTTTAAATTTTAATATGATTATAGCATAAATTTAACTTTTATAGTTATGAAATAAAATACTTTTTTAAAGTATTATTACTATAATCAATAATAAGCAAATCTTTGCTAAACAATCAAGATTAATATAAATATTTTAGCTGGTAATATGCTTTAATGTTTCATTTTATACAACATTCTTAATTTCTTACGTTATTATCCACATTCTAAAATATACCCTAACCCTATTATTTAGTTCTCATTATAAAATTTTCTTGAACAGTTATTTTTATTAAAGCTAGATTACATTATTATTATTTGCATTAACCTTTAAATAAAAAAGCTTTTATTTTCCTTGACTTTTATAATATAAGTTCTAAACTCTATAGCACCTTATTAAACTATGAATTTAATTGCATTTAATGAAAAAATAACGAAGATTACATATTTTATGAAATAACTATTTCTTATAAGATTCTAGTTCTTTTAACTGTAAAAAAGTCAACTATCTAAATCTGTATTTTAGTATGCTTATCTTTTTTCTTTTGACAATTAGATATAGAGTCAATGCTAAAAATAATGGCTCAACAAGTATTTTATCTCTAATTGCAACTTAAAAGCAAACTGATTATAGGTATAAGAATATAATGCTTCTATTATAGTGGGTTAAAAATAAATTTCTTATCACACTTGCTTATTAGACTTTATTATTATTTATTCTTGCATATAAGTGTATTAAACAATTCAAAAACCTTTAAATATTAAATAGTAATGATTATTTTTATTTTTTTATAAGTATGGCTATTTCCTTGTGAAGTAAGAAAGAAAATTAATTGAAAGCTTTAAATTCTTAAATATTAAAATTTTCATCTTTATCTCATAAAATTTTGCTTTAAAATTTAGTTGATTGATGATTAACCTACTATCAATTCTTAAAAAACACATTCATTCTAAAATTTATTTTTCTTATAAATAATTAAATTAAATTAAGATTTGAGATACTCAATATTAGTTCCACTTTATATTAAAGGTAGAACTCTACATTTAAAAAATACAAAACGAATTTTACTCACTCTAAATGAATTTATTTGAGGAGTAAAAGAAAAAAAAATGGATTAATCTCTTCGACTCTCAAAGAATTAACTTAAAAACCTAAAGAGAAAAGCGGCAAAAGAAATTTAGAAAAAACAATAGCAACGAGAGGAGTCAAGTTCGTCATCAGAAGGTAAAGTGATGGTAGGATCTATAGAGATAAGATAACCTAAGAACGAATCTGATCAAAAACTTTAAATTTAACTAGATAAAATTTAAAAATTAATTTCAAAGTATGAAGAAATAGCTTATAACTAAGGAGAAAAAATAAGGGAATTAATGAATAGCATAGAGGATTAAAACAACGAATTATTAATACTCAGAAGACAGCTCATTCAAAGCAATTTGATAACGGAAGAACAACTCTGAACTTAGTCACAATAAAACTTTAAATATGACACGAAAATGGAAATAGAAAAAATACCAATAGAATTAAAAACAGAATTGAATCCAGAAAAAGAAATGATTGCTACAAGTTTCATTAAAAGATTAGAAAATATAGAAAATAAATTATCATAAAAAAGAACGAAATAAAGACAATAATACAAACTTTGTTGATGTTGCAAATCAAATCAACATATTTTAAAAAACTGTTGATAATGAAAGAAAATAAACGAATAAGAGCAGAAAAGAACATGGAGACAACTCAATAAACTATGAATAACTCCAACAGGGATCTACAAATAAAAGCTTTTTCCAAGACCACTTGAACGGTTACAGCGATAACCTTCCACTTAATAAAAAGGTCTTGGATCACACCCACGTTAAAAAAACTGTCCGCAGGAACTGGTTGCAATTCCAAAAAATGCAAAACTCTACTAACTTTAAGTATATTATTATTATTATTATGAATTTATTTGAGGTGTTAAATAAAAGTACTTATAATTTAATTTTTTGCAGCAAAGGTTTAGCTTTCCAAATGACTTTATCTCAGATGTATTAAGATTAAGTTTTTATTATTAATAATAACTATGAAACATTCAAAAAATTAAAATAGATTTATTTTTTCTAAGTTATAAATAGATATTAATATACTTTCTCTTTATAATTTCTAGTCTATTTTCCATACTATTTTGCTACTTTAAAATAATTTGCTTGTTATTTCGATGCTTTACAATTTTTTTGTTTCTACTATATATTATATTAAGCTTTATAACCTAAGTTAGTATTTTTATTCTCTGCTTAGTATTCAGTTGAACGTTTTTGAAACCATTATAAGAATCAGTCGATTTTATAAGATTTAGTAAAGCTTTTAACTAAAGCATCGATACAATTTTTTATCTATCTTATTTAAAATTTATCATGCTGCTTATTACTTTTTGTTCAAATTTAATCAAAACCAAATGCAAAATAATGAAAATAACTAAGCCTTACTATTTCTCAATGCTAATATTAATTAAATATTAGTTTATATAATATTTAAATACCTTCGAAAATAAATAAATAATTCCCTCTCAGTTATAAAAATTAGGTTTCTATCTTAATTAGATATATATTAGCAAAACCGTATTTAATATGATATAGCACAATATTTAACTTTATTTCACTTTAGTTTTAATAAAAACAATCATAGTTATAGTTAGTTTTTAGCATATATTAATATTGTAGGTAAGCACAATAGATCTATGATTCAATATTTTTTAATTATTCCCACTATTTGAAGATACCATTTTTAAGCCTTGAAGCAAGAATATCTTAATAGATTAAATCATGTTACGAGGTTAATAATTGTGGATAACTAAAAAATGAATATCTAGTTCTATTATTATTCTATGGAGTATATTTCATTTAGTTAATTTACTATGCTCTTATTAACTTATTCTATGATAAATATTAAAGAATTATTTATTCTAATCTATTTAAATATTTTGGAATTTAGTGGTTGAAGGCTCCATTTCCTCTATTATTATACACAATGATATTATTTTTTATTCTGTATTTAAATTAGCTTAAATTATAGTGGCGCTTCTTTTAGTTTATTTTTCTTAAAGTATAAAAGAATCATGCTACATACTAATAGAGATTTGTTAGATGATGTGATTAAAAGTTTAAATCTTCCATATAAATTTAAAGCCTTACAACAGAGATAGCTTAAAAAGCCTAGAAAAATACTTTAAAAGCCTAATTGAAGCTTTAATTAAAAATAAGAATTAAAGCTAGAGCTACTTTATACTTTAGCAAGCTTTATTAGCATTAATAAATTAAATAAATGCTTTGAATAATTAAAATTCTACTAAAATAGTTCTACATTAATATGAATCTTCAGATATAAGAGTATTAATGTATATAATCAAGATGAGTTTATATTAATATATAAAGCAGTTGATATTTATGATTTAGATATGAAATATTGAGAATAAAATGAGAGTTTAATATCTAAGGCTATTTTAGTTGAACTCTCTATTGCCTTTTTTTAAATTAAGAATACTTTTAAGGGCTATAATATTAATAGCCTAGTACATTTTTTCTTTTTAATCTATAATAGATTTAAATCTGAAATTCTTACATCTTTAGGCTCTTTTTAATAAAAACTACAAATAGGTGTTTGTTAAGAACGATTTCAGCTTTATAGTTGAAATTTTAAGTTTTCCTTGCTTTTAATGTTCATTGTATTATCTATATGGAATGCTTCTGCTTTATTCATAAGCCATCAATCTTGTGTTGATATCAAATATTCTAATCTATGTTGGTGGATTATTTAAACAACTTTCCTTCTTATTTTACTATAAAGAAAACTCATGCTTATATGTTAGGAGTTTTGCTTTAAATCCTTGAAATTAAAATACTAATTTAAAATCTGCTATCTAACAGAATCTTCTTTAGATAATCAAAATCTTAGTTGCAAGCAATCAGAACATTCTAGCTTTGCAATTCAGCTTAACTTTTCTCATTTTTCAATCTAGATCTTAAAATAAATATCTTACTCACAGAATAAAGTATTTGAGCACTTTAGCGTTGAAAGGTTTAATAAAACCCTATGATGAATAATATACCTATTTATAAAAGAGGCTTAGCATCAAGATTTTCCTTGTAGTACTTTAAAATCCCTTCGTTTCATAAGCATAAGGTATTAATTTTATTTAGATTTGTCCCTTTTAGAAAAGTGAGCATAATTTAAGACTTAAATAGCCTTTCTAAGTTAATTAAGGATTAATTAATATTTTAGAAAGTAGCAGTTTTAAAAAGCATTTACCCAGAAAATTATTAAAGTGGAATGATTTAGTAGAAATAGCCTCATATCTACCTACCAATTTGAGATTAGGTAATTTATTTAAATTTAGATCTTTAGTAGCTGCACCATTCAATTAATTGAAATTAACTTAAAATTTTGATTTCTTTAGTAACTCCATAAGATAAATAAATATTAGTTTCCAAGCATTTAAAGAGCATATATTTTAGTTGAAGGAATTCCTTAAAAAATGAAATTGTAATACAATAAAATTTGGTAGCTAGGTAGTAATTACCTCTTATTTCAATTAAAATAAGTGTTTAAAATTCTAGAAGAAGTATTATATAACAAGCAGAAAATAACTAAACTTGTATCAGAGATAAATATTCTACTTAATTAAAAAGTGAAGCAAAAATATAATAAAAGGTATATTTGAACAGGTAGGTTTTTAATACTTCTCTACAAACTTATGCTATAAAAATCAGAAAAAGAAATAAATAGAAGTCAATAAATAAACTTATCTAATCAACTTTAATCTTTGAACTAAATCAAATCTAAAATAATAAAAAGTTAAATTAAGTTGATTTGCTAATATTAAACAAAGAACTAGAATAATTCTGTAGGAGGCTTATTTAAGCTGCTATTATATAATTAAAAAATACAAAATAAAATTCATGTGTAAATATCCCTTTTCAGTTAAATGCCTTTTATAAGATTCTTAAAAGCTTAAATAGATAAATTTGATGTAAAGTTGAAGAAAATAATTTGAAGTTAAAATTAATATGAATTTGTGGATGTAAGGTATATAAATTTCAAAAGAGTGGTTGATATATATTTTAGATATATGATTATATGGATTGAGTTTAATTAATCAAAAATCTTCTCCTGAAACAAGATATTTTAATACTTCAGGAAGCTCTAAAATTAATTCTGTAGGTAAATGCTTAAACAAATTTCTAGCATTCCAAATTCTCCTCTTCAGTTTATCAAAGTACTTCAGCCATATTAATGAGCCTATAATCATAAAAATAATGAATCATAAAGTGAAATGTAAGCCTAAATTGCTAATATCACTTTCATAGTCTCGAATTTATTTTTGTAAGAGTACTGAAAACTATTGAATTATTGTTGTCACTCATCTATTGAGCTCTTCAAAATCGTTTATTTTTTCAAAATATCCATCAGAAATTTCTATAAACAAATCTAGGAGTTTCCTCTAGGTTACTTCATTTCCTTTTGTTAAGATTCCATCCACCAGTTTCTCACATTTTTCTAATTTTTCTTAAAATTCTATATAGTCACAAGCATTTCCATCATAGTATTTAGTATAGAAGTCAATAACGTAGCTTTCGTATTTATCTTAATGGTTATTATAATAATTTTAAAGCTATAGTATTTACTTATTTCAATCTATGCTATATTGCTAACTAACCTAATCTACTTTTTTACCCATGAAATAGTATGATTCATTTTTAAACATGAACTCTCTTAAAACAGAAGATGAAACTCTCGTGTCCATTAGTAAATCATCTGCTAGCATTTATATTTAAATTCTAGAATAAAAAATTTCTAAAAATTGGTTATATACTACATAGGAAATATAAAGATACATGATGCATATCAAACTAAATACTACCAATAGTAGTATAGATTTTATATTTTCTCTTAGAGGATCACACTTCTTCTTTCTTATTTTTTTCTTCTTTTTGTTAAATATACTATACATCTATTACTTTCCTGTTATTTTTTTATTTTACTATTTATTATTATTTTAGTCAGAAGATTTATTACCTATATTTGTCTGTTTTTTTTAGCTAACCTCTTTTCTATCAACTATTATAGATTTTTCAAATGTTTCTTTTTCTTCTTCGAAGGATTCTTTTCCCTAATCAGAGAGATTTTACATGTCTTAGAAAATAGCATTTTAATCATGGTCTATCATTTGAGACTTTAGCATTTTTAATTTTTATCTTCTGCTTATGTTGAATATTATATGGAAAACGGCTGCTTCTGATTTTTTTATCTTATAGAGAGTTAATATTTATATAATAACAATCACGAGGCAGAAAATAGAAGTGACAACAAGTGAAATTACTCCTGAAATTTATTAAACTTCATCACTTTGCTACTGAATGTCTCTTATCTTCTATTCTCTTTTATCATATTAGTCATATAAAAATGGTAGCATTACATTATATGACATGTTGATCATTCAATTCATTTCAGGATTATCTAGTCCCATTTCTTCTAACGAATCGTTAAATTTTGATAGAACATATGAAACTATAATATCGTTAACTTATAAAGTTTTTGCTTTAATTATCTAGTTGGAATTGTGGGCATCTGAAAAAACGATAAAGGAAAAACAAAAGTCGAAAACATAATTTTTAACATCAATTGGATAATTTTCACTACACTAAGTATTATCTATCAAGGATTTTATACTTAATGCTGCTTAATATAATTTATTCTTTTGGTACAATTCAAATTCTTCTTTTGTTTTGCTCATTACTATTCAAGTTTGAGCATCAAGTGAATTGTTTGCTAAAAGAGTTAGATATCTTGATTGCTTACCTATATCTCTCATAGCTACAAGAGTTATTGAAATGTCTTTTTAATAGATCCAAAAATTAAAATTTTTATCTTTCACACTTATTAGAATATAGGTAAATATAATTTGAGAGATGGCAAAAACAAGGAAAGTCATTATCATTGTTACTCTTACTGCTTTTATTTCTTACGGTACTTTCATCAGCTTGCTAGTTTTTAAGTGCTACTTCATATAATTTGCTTTGACTTTAGAAGAGTTTAATGAGCTTTCCTGACATACTTCATTTTCGATTCCATCTAAGTCTTGCTGCAATCGTGATTTAGAAACGATATTTTAAGATGAATTTATGCTTTATATGTTCGTTCTCTAAATTTCAGAATTGATGTTATCTTATAGTATAACTGTATAATATGTTTAATCGCATATTTTGTTCTTTTCTATTGTTATTTGCATAGTGGTCGAAACTATTTCAGCCAAGCTTTAAGCAATTTCTCCTTTTTTTAATTTTTATGTTATAGTTAGCTTTATGTTATCTTAGATGTTTTCTTCAGCTTATTTCGGCTTATCTTTTAATGAGGGAGAATTTTATACACCGCTATTTTTTCGATTAACTTCCCTTAAACTACTGTTGGTTAAACTTTGAAAGTTCTATCTATTTTTTCTTTAAATTAATGGCTTAAAAATCTTTCTAAGCTTATGATTTTTATCCTTATATAAGTCTACAACTTATTTTAATTTTTTTATTTCTTCTTTGTCTTCTGGAATTAGGAAAGTAGATTCGAAAGAAATATACTAATCTTTAAGGAGTTCATTGAACTCAGGAATCAAACATATAATATTAACGTTTTCCTGCTGTATGAAGGAGGAAACTTCTTATATAAAAAGCTTTTTTAAGTTAGTTGATATTGCGTTTATTACTTTATTTTCGTCAAGTAATATGAAGCCTTTATTGGACTCTTCGTTTTTAGCTTGAATAATTGTAATAAATTCAAATCCTTCATTGGATTACGATGGTAGTAAGAACACCAGCTTATTTATAGGAAAGAGATAACCTTCTTAATTTTGAGCATAAAGCTTCTATACTTTGCCTTATTATTACTAAGTCTCGATGACGCTAAGCAAAGCTGAATCATGCTTGCTAGCTAAGAGTTTAGGAATTAATATGTTAATATGCTAATTTAATAGAAAGTCGCTTTTATATCCAAACACTTTTTCAGCATTCTAGGTCACTTACAAAATCTATCCGATATTAATTTAATTAGCACTTACTCTTATAACAACAGTATTGTCATTGAAAAGATAGTCAAATTGTTATAAATGCTGATTCTTTTACTAAGATCTCTTTACTTCTTGCCAAAATTAAATAAAATGACTCTGTTGCTTGTATACTTTAAATACATCTTACTTAATTTATTTAAAAAATTGTATGTAAATCTAAAAGGCAGATTGGTTATATGGCGATAATTTCTAAATTGTCTTATAAATTTCTTTGAACTTTATCTTTGCGTTTTGAAACATCAAGCTAGTATTTAAGAAACCTTGTTGTTATAGGTTCTATTAGAGTAGTTGTAGTCAGAAATTTCTGCGCCAGTTTTCGCATTCTCTCAACTATTCCTTCAATTATCCCATAAGTTCTTCAATTTAAATAATCAGAAAAGGGTTTTCTATTTCCTATCCTATCAACTAGCTTCCCATATAATTTTAATAGTTTTTGATAGTTTGCTAAGATAATCTTTGCTAGGTATTCTTAATACTTAATTGAATTATTGCTTTTAGCACTTTTATTTACTGCTTCTATATGAAGCTTAATTGCATCTATTCCGCTTTCTTTATAAACATTAAAGCCATTTATATGTTTTTAAGGCCTTAGGCGTAAATTCTAGCTATTTCTAAGTATAAAGTTCCAGTAAATATAGAAGCTTCTTCTAGTTTCTCTTGAATGTCTAATAAAATTGAAACCACTTTTTCATGATTAAATACCTTCGAGGAAGTTCAGAAAGTACTTAAAAGTCCTTTAAATCTTAGAGACTTAGATTCAGATTTCTAGTCAGTTATCATTTTCATATACTGGAATATTGTAAGGGAACTCTGTACGTTGATCTTTTGAAGTAAAATTTGATTTATGAATAGTTTGCTCTTTATTTTGAAAAAAGTAAGCAAAAGAAATAGTAAGATGATGAATGAACTTATTACTGCAAAGTAGTCTTAATCTACCATCTTAAAATAAGCAACACATACTATAAAAATAATCCTAGTTATGTTTAAGTAGTTTAAAGCTTGATCAACTTGAAAATCATAGAATACTGGTCTTTAAATCAGGTATATAGACTAGATTATACCTAAAATAAACGAAAGAAGTAATAAGGCTTAATAAGCTTCTAAAGAGTTAAGAATTATTATGCACATTCTTTCTAGTGAATATCATAAAGTGAAAAAAGTATTTTTTTCAAACCTATAAATTAAAAATTACATCGAAAGGAAATCAATTATATTATATGAAACGTTATGAAAGAATAAGCCTATCAATATGACGTCTATTAGTACTAATCTATAAGTAAAAATAACTTACATAATAAATGTAAAACCTAAATTCATTAATATTATCCTAGATATCAACTCATTATACCTCACTGGCTGTAGAAAGGATTCTATTAAAACTGGGAAAATTATTCAGGGCGTTAACATAAGGATTTTTATTTTAAGTTGCATGACTTGAGGATAATTTCAATTTTTCACATAAAGAATCAGATGAACTAGACTAAATATTATTGCAATAGCAAACTTTCAAATTTGAAAATGGTTTTGAGGGAATATTCTAATAACTCCCAGTAGTCTACTTAAAAAGCAATCAATGAAGTTAGGATCTAAATGATAGCTCATATATTAGATATATGATAGTAAGAGAATAACTATCGCTTATCTACGGTTTATGTTCTTAAGAATTATCAGATCAGAGCTGAACATCTTCTTACATAATAAGCTCATTTTGCTTTCATTTGAAGAAATCATTTTTATAATAATTACGAGTACACAGATAAAAAATGAAAAATAAAAAGCAACAATGTAATGAAAGTATAGCTTATAAGACAAGGAAATATCTTAATTTATTTTATCTATAAAATTTAATTTTACATCTCTAGAATTATATTTGCTTCCTTTTTCAAAACTAAAATTATAAACAAATAGCTTTTATGTAGCATTTATTTTTTTCCTTATTTTGAAGCTAGTAATATATTTGCTTGAGATCTAGTTATATTTTTTAACATTATATAATCAAATCTGGCATGGTTTGAGATATATCTTGAATATTAAATATTAGAGATAAAATATAATTACTAACATTAGTTTTATTATACAAATTTGACTTCTTTATAATTAACTAAACACATTGTAAGTCTAACTATACTTACCAAAGCTTCTTTTTTTGCTATTAGTGTTTGACTATTTTTATAAAAGTAGAAGAAACTAAATTTGTTCTTTCAATTGAAAATTTTAGATTTTTTCTTGCTAGAGGAAAACTACATTAGCTTCTACTTGTCAGAAGGCCAATTAAATTTACTTTCTTTCCTTCTTGCTAATTTTCCAGATTAGTCCTTACTTTTATTTATTCTTCTAGAGTTACACAATCATAAATTGAGTTGCATTTAAAGATTATTTTCTTTATTTTTAATTCTTAGGAATTATTAATTTTTGTTGAATTTAAATATAAATATCTTTAAGTCTCATACATACATAATCAGTCTTTCTTTATACTTACAACTCAACTTAATAAATAATTACCCAAAAATGATATAATCCTTTCAGCTTCCTTAGCATTTAATAACATCTTAGAATTTAGATTTTATCATCTCACTACAACTTAACAATCATATAGTATATTTATTTCTTAAAACTGACTAATTTATCCACTACTATGCTTTGCAATGAAAGTCTTTAATTTTCTTAGTCAAATTTTATATAAATAATATCAAAGTTTAGTAGATAACTCTATTATTATGCTTTTAGACTTTTTAAAGTGATTTTTATTTCCAAGTATCTAAATGTATGCAAGAGTGTCAATCTAAAATATAAAAGCTAACATGCTATAAGCAGATAGTAGTCATACCATTTAGTTAACTTCTGAATTGAACTGTAATTATAAAATAATACAGTTCTTTGGATTTCGGTTCTCATTCATTTTAGATATCTTTTATAATTAACAAATTAGTAGAAAAATTTCTTTAATTATAGCAAGTTTATATAAAGAAGGTTAATATAAAGATAAGATATGCTAAAGGATGATCTACAGGAATATGTTCAGTTATAGTAGAAATGATATTGTAAAAGGATTATTAAGAAAAGGATAAAAATAATAGAATGCTTATTAAATAAATTAACTTGATTATATCATTTTAAAGGTGAGTAGAGTGTAAAAAAGCGAAAAAACGAAAGAAAGGTAAAGAAAATTAGGTTATAAATATCTAAGCTAATGTTGATTTAGATAGTCACCAAAAATAGTGTATCTATAATAAAAGCAATTGCTTACTAGCAATTAATTATATATAACTTAATTATTTGATCTGAAAAGAGAAAATAAGACTTATTAATTTAACAGAAAAAATAGATTTAAAATGAGTAAAGCAATAACTTTCATAATAAGAGTTTTTAAAGTACTCCAATTTTAATAGAAGATATCAAAAGTATTAAAGTTGCATAATTAATCAATTAAAACAAGTAAATTGAAAGCAACAAAAAGAGTAAGAAAAATCTTTATTTAAAAAGTGAGAGAATAAACAAATATTTTAATAGTTAAATCTTTAAAGATAAAAGCTTTTGTTAAATAAAGTCAATAATTTTTAGATGAAGATTACCTATAAATAACTCATTACAAGTAAAAAATTTTAGAATTAATTGTAAATTTTTCTTTATTTGCAAAGCTAAATATTTTTTTAAATTTAAACATTTTGCTTAACAATCTTAGAGATTACTTATCAATATGATAGATATTTTCATTATAGTTATAATTACACTGATCTGTAAGAAGTTCTACAAAAAAACAAATTGCTATCACCTTTTATTTATTTAATTGAACTTGAAAGACAATTAATTTATAGTAAAAGTAACTAAAATGTAAATTAAATCTTAGTTAGCTCCCGGAAAATTGATAGTTATAGATAATCATTAATAAGTATTATTACTACTCAATGTATATCTAGGCTTTATTAATCAAAAAGAAGTATTTTATTATTTTTTAAGAATGAAAGCAAATAAATCAGAATGCTCAAAAATGTAAAAATTTGCTTAACTTATCTTTGCATCAAATTGTGGAAAAATTTATTTGGATATAGCAAAAAAATTGAGTAATTAATAAACTGGGATATTTAAAATTTAGCCCTTGGTATAAAGCGGTCAAAGAAAAAAAAATGCAAAAACAGAATGATAAATACTATATCCAGATACAATAAAAAAGCTGAAGATAACTATTATAAAAGGGATTAAATAGCCTTATTTCCGTAAGTCAAACTGATGAATTTTTTCTAGAATTTAAGTTAATTATATTCATTGATATTCATGGGAAATAAAAGAAACTATTAAATTTTTTTTAATATAATTCTTTACGAGAATCTATATTAAGTGAGTATATTTAAGAAAAGCTTCTTTATTGAAGTAAAAAGAAATAAAAAATAGATTGGTACTTGCTTATAAATGAATATTTCGTTGAAATAAAAACATATCATGTAAATTTATTATTGAGATATCAAAAGCTTTTAGAAGAAATCTAGTTAACAAAAGATTTTTTTAAGTTTTAAATTTTTACTTGACAAAATAACAAATTAACTAACCTATTTTTTATTGCTTTCCTTATATAAATTTAATGGTACTTGTTAATTTTCTAAAATTATTTATTGACTTTTTTTTAACTAAAAGCTCCATTATCAGCAACTTTTGTTTTTTTTATTAATAAAACTATGAGAAGCTTTTTATTCAAATTCCATATCATAATATAAAATTATTATATCCTTCTCTAAATTAAAACTAAGCTTGCTTATTTATAAAGTAGGTTTATTTTGTCTAATTAACTTTATCATTTTTTATTAACCTCTTCTTTATTACTAAACGAGTAATTAGTTTATACATATATTTTTTATATAGTCCATTAAAATTAAGTCTCATATTATTTGTACCTAATTATTATTTTATTTGCTTGACATTTCATATTTTCTCTTTTTTGCGTTGATAGTAACAATGAAAGTGAACAGTATTTGTAAACTTTTTTTTATATTAGCAGCTTTCTTAGGTTATTTAAATTAGATTTTCAGCTTTTATCATCCTTTTTAAATAAGTTCGAAATAAGTTTATTGCCTTATTTTACCTTTAATGCTTATTAGCTTATAACTTTTTTCTATCTTTCATATTATACAAAATAGAGCCTTTTATCTGTGGCTATCGAATTGGACCATATCTATAATAAAAGCCTATTTTTAGATAGTATGTAAATAATTATTTCTAGACTTGAATACAAGTATTGAATATCTAAATTAAAAAACTAGTGAAACGTTATATAGCATAAATGTATTTATTATATAGGTTTAAGACAAAAGCAGCTAGCTTGATAATATGCTATAAAGTACGATCTAAATTTTCATAATGGCACTTCTTAAAATACAATTTTAATGCTAATAATTTAAGAAAAAACTCAATCTTAATAGCTCTTCCATGATGGAAATAATGCTCATCACCCTTTAGACTATTAAAGAGTTGTTTTAAAACTTAGTTAAAAGCAAATAAAATATAGAAAGAATATAAGTCTATTGATCTTATTAATAAAAAGGTATTGACAAACAAATAGAGTGCTTTGATAATGACTAAGGGGATATAATTAAGCTATATTAATATAATTGCTCATAATTCTTAAAATAAGAATCATCAAATAACTTAATCTTTTATTTCATACATGCTTCTAATATTATCAATACAATGGCTACTTTGTAATCTAATTTATTTACTATAGATAATTAACTAAATTTATATCTTTATTTCCTTATTTTGAATTAATGGGTGAATTTATTATTTAAGACTAATAAAATGTATTAAGCGAACATACTTTAATTTTAAATATAAGTATTTTATAAAAATGCACATTATTTATTAAGTTTCATCTTATCTTCAGACGATTTAGATAGAACAAATAGATTTTTTAGTTCTTTGCCTTTTTGTATTTTATAATATATTTGAATTATATTTATAGCCTTATAGCTTATGATATTTAGTATTTTAACTCCTTTTATTTATTCTTTTTGTTTAAGTCTCTAGAAACAGTTTTTGACATCCACTTCTATAGTATATAGATATAATTTGATCCTTTGTCCTAGAAATATTTATTATTCACTCTTCAAAAACTATTTCCTTCATTCTGAAATATCAAATTGAATTAACTAAGATGCTTTTTTAGTTTCCTACTCAAATTATTTATATACAATATTCATATTAGAGCTTAAGCAACATTTATAAGCTTATTTCCAAGTAAAAGTTAGATTACATTTAGTTATTAAATTGGTTAAGATTGGTCGAATTTGAGGAAATAGCTGAAAGCATAATATTAGCGTTTTAATTTACATCTATCTCTAATTTAATATTCCATTATAGATAAGCATAGTATGATTAAATATCATTATAGATTAATTATGTAAATATGCAAGATAATTATAAGAGTAGCTTTAAAATAATTAAAGCATAAGCAAAACAAGGAATATGAAGCCTAAACATATAAACTGTAAAAGTGCCTCCAAATAATGATATAAGAAGATTATATTACATTTCAATTATTAGAAATTGCTTATAGAGTTAAGTCAAACATATATTTAGAGGTATTGTCCTTATGAAATGCCTTTAAAACTGTTTCACGAAATTATAGAAAAAGAAATAGAGAAAGGATAGTATAAAGTGAATCACAAGTGACAGACTCTGATTAAAATGTTCATGTTTATAAATAACTGATAATTGCTACTAGCATAAGAATAAATAAAAAAGGAAAGTAATTAATGTGATTAAAGTTTATTGATGTGTTAATGTGTTTTATAAATCAAAACTAGAAATATTTCGTTATTGTAGTTAATGCACTATTTAAGTTAAATTTTCTACAAGCTTTTTCTTTAATATGGTTCTTTTAAAGGGTTATAATATAAAAAATTATATCTATAGAATGAACTAAAATAAAATGTAGGCAATTGAAAGTTTGAATTCCTAAAACGGGTAGAAAATAGAAATTCAGTAATTAAGTAAAAAAATAAGTGGATCACCTTTAGAACTTCTAAACTTTATTACAATTATATAAAAAAGGGAACCTAAGAAATGATTAACTTCTCTTGACGAATTTTTATAAAATAAGAATAAAGCAAAGCAAACTAATAGCTACTTTAACTGAATTAATACTAACACATTTAAGAATCTTTTGTTCAATCCATCTAACTATGAATAATTAATATAAAAATATACTAAAATAATTATAAAAAGCTGAAGGGGACTTTGGATATAGTATTACAAAGAATAGATGGTGATATTCCTATATGGGGTGATTCTATTAAAAGACATAAAGTTAAATTTAAAGTTAAAAAGCTTTGTTAAAGCCTTAGTAGTCAGCCATCTGACCTATTCTATCAGTTTGTCTTGAATTCCTACTAGGCTTAGTTAGGCGGTGTAGCACTTCATTAGTGCACCATCCTTTAATATTCAGAATAGTTTTGGTCTTGCGCTTAGCGTTCCTAATTATTTATCCAAGGATTAAGATTTGAATTAAAGAATTTTTTTCTATAAATTTTTCCGCTTTATGTTGGATATATCCTAAATAGTTTTCTAAAAATATCTTATTTATTCTTTCTTTAAATTTCGCTTAGTTAGTAGCAGTATTTTCATTGGTGTTATTTATTGCACACGTAGCATCTTATTCTTCTTTTAAGCTATTATTCCTGTAACACTTATTTAATTTAAATTTACTACTTATTTTAAATAAACATTTACTATTTATTTTAATTTGAGGCTTAATTTTCTATTTCCATAGGATCTGATTAATTCTGTTAAATCGAAAATGGCGTAACCTGAATTTATTATTAAATTTAAAGAATTCTTTGTTCCAGTTTGTTTTCTATTTCTTATGATGATTAATATTGTTTCTCAAGTAAAGACGTTATTAGTTTTTCTAATTTTTCTACTTTATTAGTGAGGTATCTATTTTTAAACATAAACTCTTTTAATGACTTAGATAATATTTCTATTTGAGTTTGTGTCGGAAGTTTTTTTAGTTCTGGATTTCCAAGTGGTTAATGTTCGTCATATCAATCATATTTCTCACTTTCACTCATAGTAATTATTTCGCTTTTTTATTTTTTAGAGAATTTTCCTGTTTAACTGTTTTGTTCAAAGTTCTGTTATTTCTTAGAAGCCATTTTATATATAATAATAAATTTTTTGATTTTTAAATTTTGAATAAGAAGCTTCATAATAAAACATGATAAATTTAATAAAGTTAAAACATATGTTTTTATTTTTTTACCTTAAGAATAAGAAAAATGTTTTGTCTGCTTGGATCAAAAATTACAAATTTAAAAAATTACAAAAAGGGAGGTTTATATGACAGTTATCTCGTCATAATAAAAGAAATTTTTTGTTTTATAAGAATTTGTTTATAAATTGCTACGTATTGCGTATTAATCTAATTAAATAGGACTAAAAATCAGAATTTATAAAATACTTAAATGAAGGTAATCTAACATTAAAATTAAGTTAACATACATGATTTATATGCACTTTGCTTTTATTATTTTTTATATTTTGTAATATTTATCTTTCAGTTAGCCTTATAAAAATGTCAGAACCAAATTATTATAAGTTTATTAAAGGTTGTTAAAAGCTATTCGATGTGGATTTAGTTATTAAAAAGAAGGTAACCCGTAACTAAGCTTATGTCATTCTCTTGATAGCGTTTATTTAGTATTTAAGTTATCATCTTGATCCCATGTTCATTGATTGCTCTATCAGTAGATTACTGGGAATTTTAAGAATATTTCAATAGCATTATTTTTAGCCTTGAAAATATGTGATTGCTATTATATTCAGTTTGGTTCACTTTTCCTTTTATTTGAAAAACTGAAAACTTTCTTGAGTCAATTTAGTAAAAACTAAACTACTAATTTTAGTTACATGATTCGTATTTCCTATTCTAGTAGAATTTTTGCTAGATCCTTTGAAATACAGCAATACAATTGGAAGAGTAATACTGCTAATTATAAGTGTAGCTATAATAATGTAAGTACTATTTACTTTTAGAATACTACTGGTTGATGTTATGCTGATAGGTTTATTCTTTAATTATGTTTCTTACAATATAGTAGATTATCTTTCAATGTAAGGTTTAATATTTAGGTTTGAAAGAAATACCTTCTACTTATTATGATTTACACTAGAAAGAACATTCATTGTTATTCTTAATGCTTTAGAACTTAATTATGCTCTATTGATAGTTTCATTATTATTTGGTATGTTTTAGTTTATATACCATATAAAGAGACCTATTTTCTATGACTTTTATATATATAGAGCGTTAAATTATTTAAACATAGTTAGAATTCTATTCATAGTAAGCATATCCTATTGTAAGCTAGTAAACTATGATTAGTTTACTGCTTCTATATTTTTTGTAGTTCTACTGTTTCTAATAATTATATGGCTAGAAATTAAAAAAATATTAGTAGCTAAATAGTTTACTTTCACTGCTATTAGCATATAGGACTCTCTTAGTATATTCTAGTATACTAAAATGATATCTAACTGTAAATCAAGAACTCTATATCTTAAATTCAAAGGAATTTAGTGTATGCACGGCAATTACTCAAAAGACCTTAATAACAAAGCAGTTCTTGATATATTGCTAATGATGTAGGAGTAAATGGAAGAAAACACTATACTTTTTGGAGATTTATACTTGGAGATAGCAAGAGTTTACTTTTATGGATTAAGCAACATTTAAAAATCATTAATGCTCATCAATAAAGCAGAGAAACTACATATAAACCTAATATAGAGAATGTAAATAGCAGTACTAAAAGAAATTATTCTAAGAAAAGTTAAAATTAACTAACAAGGTTTATCACAAGAAGCTCTCTAGAACTATAAGACTTATATGGGAAATAGTTTAATGGGAAAAGAAATTCAAAACCCTGCTCTAATTATTAAGTGCGAAGCTCTTATTGAAAGTCTTAATCAGAAACTAAAAGACTGCGATAATTTGCGTAGAAGATTTTGACTATAACTACTTCAATAAGATAATAATCTTTAATAATTTATAAATATTAGTGAAGCATTTTAAAATTCAAAGATATAATTCAAATAAACTTATTCAGAAATCTAGCAAATATCTCCATACAACTAATCAGCTCACAAAGTTTACATGCAGTATTTGAAGGTAAAAAATAAGACCCTAATAAATCTTTTTTAAAATCATTGAAAAACTTAAAAGAACTGGCAAATCATTAATTTTATCTAAGCTTAAAATATAATAATTGAATACCAAAAATCATAAGAAAATAAAAGATCTACAAACAATTAACCCAATAAAGTAAATCAAACGATAGAAAAACTTGTGAACAACTTAAAGAGCATATTAAGTGAATCATTTGATAGTAACTTTTAGCTTGGTATACATTCTACTTCTATTTGTCACCTACTAAATGTATATTAATCTTTTGGATAATTTGTGCTATAGAATTAAGTTTCAATTATAAACTGATCATTTGTATTTTGATACTCTATTTTCAGCTTCTGACTTAAGACAAATGCTCTTTAAAAATAGTTCATATCATATTTTAGGCTAAAGAGTAGTTGAAATAAGTTAATATTACGATATTGTTTGAAGCAAAAACGCTTTAAATTAAATTAGTACTACAATAAGCATGAAGATACATATGAATCTTATGCAATAGACTACTATACCAATTTTTATGAAGGAAATAATTGCTATTTAAAGAATTTTTAATAAAGTTCTTATCCTACTAGAATTAATAGATGGAATCTTTATTTAAGGTAATAAAGAAGCATAAAGAAGATTAATAGTTCTATTTATTGAAATAGTTGACGGAGAATACTAGAAATTAAGTGATTTCGAAGAGCTAAACAGATGAATTTCAAAAATAATGGAAGATTTCGGAATAATTTGCACTGGCAGATCCTGGGTTTTAGTGTTATAATTGACAAGTTTGTTTTGCATTTCAATTTGTGATTTATTTTTTTCATGCTTATCATTTGATAAAACTATGTTGACCAAATGAAAAAAAATTGGAAAGCAAGAAATTTATTCAAGCATTTACCGCTAGATTTAATAATAAAGCTTCCTGGTTTATATAAACATCTTTTTATGGGAGATAATCTTTGATTTACTTTGCTATATAAAAGTAACCTATATCTTTATTTCTGAGAGCAATAAATCTAGAAGTTATAATAAATGCATATCATATTAATTGTTTTTTTATATAGAAGCATATTAGAAATCATTTGAATTAACAATTACATGTATAATCTAATGTTTAAGTCTAAAATAAGAATAATTTGGAATTATAGCTTTAATTTTTTAAATTGAAAGCCTTTATTGATAATTAGCGTAACTTTTTTATTTAATGATTAAGTAGTTCTAGTATTCTCAAATTTTCTAATCCTTAATGAAGTTAAACTACCATGTTTCATTCTTTGAACTACTATATTTCAATGATTTTGTTTATTATTTTTATCATTTATCTACTCATAGTTTTGCATTAATTAAGTTTCAGTCTTCTAATTATAAGCTTCTATTATTTATATAAAAAAAGCTACTAAACATTATGATTATTTAATATGATTCTTAATTTTTTGGTTTAAGGATTAAATAATAAAGATACTGCTAAACAGTATTTTCTCTATTATATCTTATTCTTTTTCTTTATTATTAATTAATTGCTCACTCTGAGTTTTATTCATACTCTAATCTCTATCTTCATCTATTTAAAATGAGTTTTTCTGATTTTAGAATAATTTAACTTAATTTATCAAATTTTTGGAGATCTAACTTTCACTTTATAGACTCACTGCTGGGATTAAAGTTATTTTTAAATATTTTTCGTAGTATTAAACTATCAAGTTCTTACCCCTTAAATTTTAAAAAATATAATTGAAATTCTTATGAGTTAACTAACCTAAAAATATAGCTATCTTTTATAATTAATAGACTAATTATCTCTATAAAAATTCAACTTCCTTCAAGGTATTAATTTTTTAAATATAAGAGCATGCAATTTATCATAGATCAGATATATTTCTCCCTTATAAATTCCAATTTTTTTAGCTATCTAAAGTAAATTCTGAATAGTAATAAACATATAGATTTTTGTCTAAAGAGATAGATACAAAGATTATAATTTTATTTCCTGGTATTATTGTCATCTTCTTCGTTCTGTTTATGAAAATTTTGATTATTTTATGGAAAGACAACTATAGTTATGCTTCCATTTTAACTAGAATTGACTGATATCCTTCATTATATAAGCTAAAGAAATTTATCTTTATAACTAAAAATATCTAATTAATAATGAAGCTTAATCTTCTCTCTCTAATATAGTTGAACTAAGCATAGACAATAATGTATTCGAATTATATAAGGAAGTCTAAAAATAAAAATGACCATTCTATTGTATTTCTCATGTGTTGTTATTATCATTTTAAAAGTATTAAATCATAGTTATTAAGATTGATAACTAAGTGAGTATTATTTTAACTTTAGTAAATTAGTTTACTTTTCTCTGCTAGTAATATTCTCTTTAGTTAACTAAATTAAAAATCTTTTAAGAATAGAGTAGGTTTAGATGTAAACGTTAAGATATAATCCATTTTAGAAAAATCTTCCTTCTCTATTTTTAAACCTGATCATATTATTAATCACTTTAGAATCTGAAGGAAGATATTATTTTTCTCTCTTGGATTTTTTGTTTGAAAACTTAAGGAAATTTTTATTTTCTTGGTTTTTATCTAATAAAATAAGCATTAATTCGATCTACTCTACTCAAATATCTACTTTAATATACATAATATACCAAGTAGCTAAGTTTCCTTCTATACTTCTCTAAAGTTAGCCTTTAATATACTTTAAGCTTATTGCTTTAGATGCCTAATTTCTTTTTAATTTATTCTATTTTACATTACAGTCTAAAATTCTAAAATTTGCATCTTTATGATTTTACACTTTCAAATAAATTTAGTTATGAAGTTAATTTTAATAATAGACGCTTTAAGCTTCCTCTTTCTATTAGCAAAGTAAATAGCTAAGAAGAAAACTTGAAAGTATTAAACTGAAAACCTTAAATTTTGGACCTATAACTGTCTAAAATTATTTGTCTTCTTGTTGGTCTAACAGCATAATGTATAACGAAAAGAATAGGAAAAAGCTAGTTGGAAGCTAATATAATTATTTTACTAAAATTCTTAGAAATTAACTGTATATATAATGCTTAAAAAGCTTGCTAGTAACAGTAATATGCTAGATAACTTTCTTTAATATGCTTAGCTATTTAATATAAATAATGGTATTTAATGATAAAAGGTAAGCATCAGGTCTTAATAATACAATTACATTATGCTTAAAGAAGCTTATTATATCCTAAAGCCTTCCTTATAAATTATAGTTTTTGCAGAAGAGAATCTTGAAAGAAGGACTGTGAAGAATATGAATAGCAAGTTAATGATTTGATATAAATGGATAAAACTTCGACCAGTCAGAAAAATAAAAAATTATCTTTAATTCCTTTCTAAGATCAAAATAAAGCAAACTAGATTTACTTTTATATAGGAATGCTAATAGAAATCTTTAGTTACCTTGTCTTTAAAATATTAAATAGCATTTCTAAAGATTCAACTATTCTGAAATTAAAATAAGAAGCTACGATTATTGCGAATAACATTCAGTATTTTATAAATTTACTTTAGTTATAAGAAAAAGATAGAAAGCTCCTAAATCAAATCTTCAACAGCTTTAGAACTAAGAAAAATTTTAAATTTGAAGCATCTTAAATTTTCTTCACTTGTTAGTTTCATTTATCTCCATCAAAGGAATATATGTTAAAGCCTACTAACACTAAAATTTTATAATATTTAGTAAAGCTAGAAAAAGCAAATTAGGCACTAAGGAAAGATAAATTGAGAAAAAGTATTTATAACCAGATTAAAGCCTTTATATTATCGAGCTAGCTTTATAACAAATGATTCAATAAGCAATAATGTTTTCTTTCTGTTTCATAGCAAAATCCATTTTACATAGAAAAAGTAAATAGCTTATGAATCTGAAATAATTGATTTTATTAAAGGAGTAGATAAATGCAACCAAGTTTGATTTATTGATGAGAGTTAGTATTTAAAATTAATAATTTAGCTCTTATCAATATATCAATCCCAGTTTTTGATAGAAATCAAACAGTTAAAATTGTACAAATTAAACTATTTATCTTAACTTAAGTCCCTTATTTTAAATTTAATATTAGTCTTAATTAAAGCAAATGAACTTTAACTTTAGCAATCTTTTATTACTAAACAACAGTTTT
This sequence comes from Loxodes magnus, assembly GCA_946699065.1. Lineage (NCBI taxonomy): Eukaryota > Ciliophora > Karyorelictea > Loxodida > Loxodidae > Loxodes > Loxodes magnus. Next base: position 151,818 of record CAMPDV010000068.1, on the reverse strand, counting down.
TTAGTATAGCACAGATAACTTATAATAAATAGCGAGGCAACTAAGAAAGTTTAAATAAGTGAAAGATCCTTAATAGGTATTAATAAATTAAGCTAACTAATTATAATATAATACTAGTAATTGCAGTTATTAGTATAAATTATAGTAAAATCAGTATATTATCCTACAGATTCCAATTTTGATTTAACTACTTTCACTTTTTAATTTGATTATTTACTTTTTATCTTATAACTAATCTAGAATTTTATGCTTGAGAGTTAACTATTTTATAAACATAAAAAACAAAGTTTAATATTTTTAAGTATATTAAGTCGTAAAATACCAAGAAGTAAGATAATTAAAATTTGTCCTTCTTAATTATTTCTACCCATCATAGTTGTCATTTTTATTTACTTTGCAATAATTAATTCTTTATAGTTCTTATATATAAAGCTCCAGTAAGTTTGTCAGTTAATTTAAGTACCTTGAAAATGTTTAGCTTATATTGTAGATTATGAATACTTTTATATCAGTTAAGCTAGACTTATTTAAATTACAATATAAATAATGAGAAATTGCTTTTATAAAGAGTTTAAAAGAGTCCTCAAATCATCACTTATTTGGTAGCAACTTCTTATCGTCCTTGTTACCAATAATAGTGTCGAAACTACAATTCTGCACTTGCATTCCATATTTTCCATACATCAAATTCCAATCTAGCTCCTATATTTCATAATTATTAACTTACCTAATCAAACTTTGATTAAACTCCTGATGCTAATAATCTCTACACATTTCAAATTCTCACCGTCTAGTCATTACTTGCTGATACTATTCACTTTTAATCTTAACTTATTTTAACGTTTTTTATGCAACTTCCATGTCCTGTCAAAGTAATTTTCCACAAACCACTAGTAAAATCCCATATTTTTATTGTATTATCATCACTTCCAGATACGATTCATTTCTGGTCACTTGTTATTGCTACAGATCATACAGAACTTGAATGACCTTTCAAAGTACTCTTTAACTAACCAGTTGTAAAATCCCATATTTTTATTGTATTATCATCACTTCCAGATACAATTCATTTCTGGTCACTTGTTATTGCTACAGATCATACAGAACTTGAATGACCTTTCAAAGTATTCTTTAACTAACCAGTTGTAAAGTCCCATATCTTTATCGTCTTATCAGCACTTCCAGATACAATTCATTTCTGGTCACTTGTTATTGCTACAGATGTAGCATGATTTTGATGTCCTCAAAGCACTCTTTGCAACTAGCCAGTTGTAAAGTCCCATATCTTTATCGTCCTATCAGCACTTCCAGATACAATTCATTTCTGGTCACTTGTTATTGCTACAGATCATACATAATGAGAATGACCCTGCAAAGTATTCTTTAACTAACCAGTTGTAAAATTCCATATCTTTATCGTTTTATCAGCACTTCCCGATACAATTCATTTCTGGTCACTTGTTATTGCTACAGACATTACATAATTTGAATGCCCCTGCAAAGTATTCTTTAACTAGCCAGTTGTAAAATCCCATATTTTTATTGTATTATCATAACTTCCCGATACAATTCATTTCTGGTCACTTGTTATCGCTACAGATTATACCTATCAAGTATGACCTTACATAATATGATTCTATCCAAGTTCAGTATTAGTCATATTTATATTATTGATGCTACAATTCTTCATTTTAGCATTCCTAAGATTTACCATAGTTAGATTAGCATTCTGCAAGTCGCACGACTCGAATATTGAGTCACTAAGATCCGCTCCTGAAACTCTTATTCCCTCAAAATTCTTTTATGTGAACTTGTAATTCATATAGTTCAAAATGGTTATAGCATTAGCTGAGGCTTGCTCAATATCAGTACTTTATTTTGATAATATTACCACTTCCATAAGCTTTTACTCTAAGTCAGGATCTTATACCTCATTTAGCTATAACAATAAGTCTACTTATTAAATCAAGTCTGATTTGTTTAATGGATTCTATTTGATTGACTTAACGTTTATCTATTCTTCTTTAAGATGATTTAAAAACTATTTCAGTTTCTAATAATCAACATTCTAAAAGTTTTAAATCTAGTATTTCACTTAGGCCTCTTAGTTTTACTTCTTCTCTTTTTCTACTAGTTCAACAGTTTTATTGCTTGCTTTTCCTCTAGTTTTATAATCTTCAGTTTGCTTCATTCCTAGAATTTAAGTATATAAATCCTAAGTTTCCTATGATTATAAGAAATTTTCTACAATTTCAGGGATATTAACTTCATCCAATGTTTTTTCATCATACGTTTTATGTACAAACTTAAACAGATTGAAGCAGTGATCTTGTAGTTTCAAGTTAAATTAGTCCAGTTAAATAGACTTAGTTTGGTTCTACTTTATTTCTTATATTTCCTTAACGATTTTCTCGTATTTCTCGTTTATTTCTATCAGATAGTTTTATTACTAGCTTGAGCTCACATTTTGTTCCTTCATTTATTTAGCCAGTTCCAAATTTTTTGAAATTCCCTATAGTTTACTCAGTATCTCTCCAGATTTAAATATCTTGGTAGAAAACACTGAAACAATGTCTTAGGTGGTGATGATACAGAACTACCTCAAGATTGCTGTAAAATTTTTTTATAGCTATCAGATGCTCTTTCTAAATTGCTGGTATTCGTACTGCTAATAGTTATAAAGTTTCGAAACTTTTTTGAACTACTCAGTTAATAACGGCATCTTTTAGACATCTCAAGGTTATCTACTGAGACTCTCAGATGTCATGACATCAATCAAATTGGATAACTTACACTCAAAGTTTAAGTTGTGCTACTTGCAGAATATCTACTTTGTAGATTCAAACAGAGGGATAATACATTTAAGGCATTAAATGCAGCCACATTCTAGTTTCTTAGGAATTCTTTTATTAAGATTGTAAGGTCTTTCACAACTAGGGCAGTTGTTTTGATCCATTTATAAAAGAAATTAAAAGTAAATAAATAAGCAGCTAATGTTAATCTTCGGATCCTTAAAATAAAATATCCAAATAAGCTAAATAAAAGCTTCATATTCATGTCTAATCATCCTAATTCAACTTTAATTAGCCTTTTTATTTAATTGACTACTTACCTTCTAAATCTAGCTCTACTTTGTATCTAACTCTTCCCTAGGCTTTTTATTAGTATGTGAAATTGGAAGAGTAAGCTGACTTAGCTTAACTTGCATAATCACTAGTATAGTTTAATTATTACTAGATAACTATAATAGTTAACTAATAAACTTAGGTTACTATCCTTATGGCATTTCTTTTAAAGATAAATACTTATAATAGAAATCTATGATGAAGCTTAAAAATTAGGATAGAAAGGATTTTAAAAATAGTTATATTTAGTAGCAAAACTATTGAAAATTAGCCTCTTTAAATCATGCTGATAATCTAGCTTCTTAAGTAAATTATTCTTTATTTATAAGTTAAATGAAAGATTCTACTATTTTAGTAAGAAAGAACTTTAGTATGCTCCAAAGATAAAAGCATATTCAAATTAATAAATTATACTTAAAACTCTGGCAAACTTTAAAGGGTAAGAGAATATAATACTTAATAGCCTTAATCTGATTGTATAAAGACATTGAAGGAAAGATATTTAATCTCAAGAAGTTACAAGATTGTAAGATTAATCTTAGAATAGATAAAGTTTATAAAGCTTTTCATTGCTTTAAGTCTTAGAGTGTAAAAAGAATTAAAAGTGATTTCAAATAGAGAATATCTAATTATCTTACTCAAAGGAAATAGAATATTCTTAGTCTGCTTTTTCTTATGCTGAAAATACTTAAGGCATTTTTTCGTGAAATTAAAGGTTATTAAAATAGGTAACTCTTGATAAAATTCAAAAGATAGGCTTTGAAATGACCTCTTTATTTCTCTGTCCATCAAGGATTTAAATTAGCTTGCCAGTTTTAAATTTAAAAAGCTTAAAGCGTTTTATTTAAATAAGCTAAATATGCAAATGGATCAAAGCCAAATCGAAAAGGTAACTTAATTGAAAAAACGTTAATGCTTCATTTACCTAGACAATTACATTCTTTTAGTTTTAAAGCAAGTAAAATGGATAATCTTCCAAAAATAATTAGGAAAATCCTTTATTTAGTGCACTCAGATAATAAAGCTATATATAATAAGAAAGCATTCATTCTAATAAAGCTATCTATAATTAAGTATTTTTCTATTTAAGCTATCCAATTTTCATTAATAATAAGCCTTTTTAATAATACTATGCTATATATAAAAAAGGCTAAAATATTTAATTGTTCACATCAAATATTTTTATAATAATGATTAAAAGTTTATATGAAGGAAGAAGAAGACAAAATATCAAAAGTACTATAATCATTATACTGATTTATGATATTTCTATACTTATAATGATATCTAGAACTATCATGATTGTCATATTAATAAATTTCTTAAAAAAAGAATTTATTTCATTCTCATGTAAAGCCTCTTTACTTCATAAAATTGTTTGCGTTGTTTTCTTTGCCTAACATAGATATCAAGCTTTCAATATAAGTAAATATCTCCCAATCTTCACTTAAAAGGCTTTCATCTAAATAAATTTCTTCATTAAAAGTCATATTGCTATCGTTTGCTAGTTCGTTTACTTCACAGTCTGGCTTTTAACTTACTTATACCAACATATTCTGGAATTTAGCTTATAAAATTGGTGCTTTTACTTCATCAACTTTGCTTACTTCTTATTTTTCTACTTTAATGCTTTTGTTAATGTTTCTACTCTATCCAAATACTGCAGCTTTAATAAGACATGTTTAATCTGACGAGCTACAAACTTAGAGATCAAGTCCATTGTCAAACTTTGACTTTTATCTTTATAGCTACTATCTATTGCTTCTACACTCAGCTAATAACAAAAGAAAAGTTAGGAACACAATTGTAATCTAAGGCACTTTACTCATTATAATGAAAGTAAGAAGCAGAGCACATAAAAAGGAAGAAGGGGTTTCATAACTATTCGTTTATTATATAAAATGATGATAATGCAGGGTTGTTATATGATAATTGTCTGCTTTAATTAAAATCCATTTTAACGAAATATAACTCCTTTAATAACCTCATTTCTATTATATCCTCTATCTTTTTATTTGCCTTTCTTGCTTCTAATCTTATACCTTTTAAGCTTTTTATTCTAAGGATTCAATTAGTATTGTGATTGCTATTTTACGTTTTATTTTATATAATTAGAGTGTGTAAGATAGTTTTTATGGAATAGCTTAAAAATAAAGGGTTGAAGATAATTAAGAATATCCTAAGAGTAAATAATTATTGAAATTACCTTGTACGTCAGAACTGTTCACTATATATCGCTTTTTCGATAAATCGAATAGAAATAAACTAGCTTTTTCTTAGTTAGATTGAGGATCCTTTTTTAATTGAAATTTGGTAAAAAAATCTAAAATCCATAAAAAATCTTTAGAAAGACTCAATGAGTAAATAGAAATATATTGCACTTAAATATCAAAAAGATATAGTATGCTATCAGATTACTTGGTACTCTTATGGTTTATACACTTAAAAATTATGAAGTTAATTACTTTAAGTTAGTTTATTTGTTTTAGTACAACAAACTCTTTAATTAATTAAGAAAACTAAGTATTCATGTATGCTAAATGAATGCTTAGGTAATTTTTTTACCTAACTAAATTAACTGGATTTTTATACTCAAGGCTATCTTTGAGGTATTAATAACTATGCAATTATTTGAGGTTAGATTTAGAACAAATTCTATAGCTTCAAGCTGAAATAAAAGGAGTATTGAAAACAAAGTCTCAGATAAAGGCAATTAATATATCTTATTTTTATAGATCTCTCATTGCTTTTAAACTATCTTTATTATAAAATATAAAGGATATTCTTTTATTATGATACTCTTCTAGTCTATTAAAGACTAGAAATATCTCTCCCAGATTTAACTCAAATTTTAAGCAGATCAATATTATTAAGAAGTGGCATAATGATTAGATAAAATGATAATGTAAATTACCATATCAACCTAGCATTTTACATTTTTGGTTATATACAATGATCCACTGCAAATCACTCTTCTTTAGTTAATAATTACACTTTTGTCTTTATAATAAATATAGAAGACTCTTTATAACCTCTTTACTTTTTTAAGCACAATAGATAAATAATAATAATGGTATTCTCTTTATTTTATACTACTAAGTAGAAAGCATTGGTAAAACTTTTTTGTCTGAAGTTAGCCTTTAAAGTAAATATCCATCATATAGTCTCTAATTCTATTTTCGATATTTTCTATGAAATGATTACTATTCATTGTTATATATTTATATAAGAAGGATGACTAGCTTATTTTCGTCAGAATTATACTATTATCTTGCAACTCAGAACTTATTTAATTCTTTCTTTATTAATTTAAATAAGATAATTAAGTTTTCCTAGCAACTCCCAATTAAATAGGCTAATTGAAGAGATAAGAATCCTGCTACAATTTGTCTAGTTTCTATATAATTCTTTTATTAAGGTATTCTCTTTCTATAGTTCTGAATCACATTAGTATAGTTAATACTTGCTACTACTAATTTGCTATTTTTCATAAAATTAATAAATTAAATTCCTTCCAAAAGTCTTTTGCTCTCTTCATTTAAATTCACTCGCTCTTTTATTGATAGAGCTTATTTTTATAACTTATCATAGTAACAATATCAAAGGGCAAGCTATTCATATAACGCTTATGAATATCAATCTCTAGATTAAAAAAAGTAGACTTAAAATTAACTTTGTTGCTTGACCAACTTTAAGGATTTCTTTTTTTGAAGGCTTTTGAATTATTATTCTTCAATTGTAACTTTTTCGTATATATCTCATCTATCAAAGTAGTTATTAATACTTCAAAATACCTTGGATATAGAATTTAAACTTAATATCTTCCTTCTCTTGCTTGCTAAATCATGATAGACAAAGTTTTGAATCATTTAGCTAAAGAATTTATAAGAAAAAGATTATATCTGCTAGTAGCTTTAAACTGCTGCATTAGGTTGAATTTTCTAACTTTATGGATGCTATAACTGGACTATTCTAAAGTTATGTAAGTTAACTGAGGAACTAATTGGTATTAAGATTAGTTATTCCTTCTTAAAAGTTATAAACTTCCTAGGATGGAGAATAGGAAGATCATATGAAAGCTACAAGCTCAAAACAAAAAAGGATATGGAATAATATGGAATGCTGATATAAAAAGTCCAATTATATCCTTTAAATATACTTAAGAATGCAACTAGCTATTCAAAGCTTTACTTTAACTTCAAATATTGAACCAAAAGATTGCTATACTAAGGGTAATTTATTTGCTTATGAGTTTTTGAGCTAATTATAACTAATCAAAACAAGATAGTTGGTAAAAGACCTTCTATCTTATTAACTAAGATATTGATATAATTTCTGATGCCTTTTAAAATAAAGAAAAGATAGATCTTATAAAAAATAAGGAAAACTAGTAATAAAATAAGCCAAATCTAAGATGATTAATACTTGCTAAGTTAATCATATAGCAGATTTTATTTTCCTTTACTATTGTATAACAAGCAGCATTAAAGACTGAAAAAGATACTATATTATATATAGAAAGCGATTAGCAACGAGTATAATTAAACATTTACCCCTGATTATAGTTCTAACTTAAAAATTCTAAAGCAAACAAATACCCTTCTATGGAATTAATATAGACATCATATTTAATAAATATTGATAAATATATATAAATCAATTTTAGAGAGAAGAAGCTTTAGTTTGCCTACTATTGCTCAAAATTGTTAGTGTAAAAAAAGTTAAAAATTAATTTAGATAAATTCTAAGAAAATGTAACTCTTTTTTATGAATATAATGCATTAATTGTTTACCTACCTTTTTATTTTGTAGTTGTACTAATATATCACCTTTAATAATAAATGAATTAAATTTTAGACTTTTATGCTCTTCTCAAAAATTTAGCTGTGAGTTTATAATTTTTTTGACTATTTAAATTTTTATCTGGCAGTCGAAAAATTAGTTAATTTTTCTGATTTTAAATGCGTTTATATTAATCTATAAAAATGCCTCACACAAATGTTAGTAAATTGAACTAATGATGTCATAAAATGATTAGTACTGATCTAATAATTCTTAAACAGGTTAACCGAAATATGGCTATCATTATACTCTTTTTATCATTTGTCTAATATATGAGTTATCGTTTAGATCCCAACTTTATTGACTGTTTATTAAGTAGGACATTGGGAATTTTGAGAATATTTCCTTAAAGCTTTTTCCAAATCTGAAAATTTGCAATCGCTGTAATATTTAGTCTAGTCCATTTGGTCCTTTATGCAAAGGACATCAAAAATCCTCTAGTTAAGGAATTTAAAACGAGGATCCTCATTTTACTTACTTGAATTTCATACCCTATTCTAATGGAATTCTTGCTTTAATCAGTGAAATGTGATGAGAAGCTATCTAGAATAGTACTATTACTTGTAGGTACTACTTTAACAATGTAAGTGAACTTTATTTTTAGTATTTTGTTATTTGATGCAATTCTAATAGGTTTCTTATATAACAGTTGACTATCTTTCAATGTAATTTTTTAGTATATAGGTTTGAAAAAAATACTATGTTCATATTTTGGTTTATACTAGAGAGAACATGCTCAATCACTCTCAATGTCCTAGAGTTTTATAGTGCTTTGTTAGCTTTTTCATTTATCTTTGGTATACTTTAGTTTATATACTTAGTTAAAAGACCAGTATTCTATGACTTTTACGTTGATCAGACTTTAAATATCCTAAACATAGTTAGGCTTTTCTTTATAGCCTGCATAGCTTATTATGAACTAATTAACAGAGACTACATCACTACAATAAGCTCTTTCATCATACTACTATTCCTTACGTTTGTTCTCTATAAATCCAAGATTAAATTAGTTATAAGCCAAAGCTTGCTTCAAAACTCTCTTAAAATTTTCTAATACATGAAAATGATGATTGGCACCAAAACTGAACCTAAATATCTAAGATTCAAAGGTATTTTATGTGTACAAAGGTATTACTCCAAGGTAGTGAACAACGAAACTGTCCTTTGTATCTTACTAAATATTTAAGAAAGCTTAGAAGAAAATTCCCAGTTTTCAGGAACTGTATATCTGGAAATAGCGAGAATTTACTCATAAGGTTTAAAAGATATTTAAAAAGCTTTATTTTATATAAGTAAAGCAGAGAAGTATCAACTTAATTTAATACAAAAGAAACAACTAATTGTACTAAAAGAAGCCATTTAATTCAGAATTAAAAACACCTAACAAAGATTATCCTTAGATACTCTCAAAAACTATCAAACTTATATGGGAAACTAGCAAATGGGATCAGAAATCCAAAACCCTATTCTAATTATTAAGTGTGAAGAGTTAATAAATCAGCTTAGCTAATAGTTAAGAGATTGTGATAATTGGCGCAGGAGATTTTGACTTCAGTTACTATAATAAAATCTTTAACTTCAAGAATTTTTAATCACTAGTCATAATTTCCAAAACGCAAAGAAAGTATTCAAAGAGATTTACTTAGAAATATAGAAGATAGCACCAAATAACCTTTAAACTTATAAACTATATTTATAGTATTTGAAAGTAATAAAATAAGATACTAATAAAGCATTGAAATATCAGAACTAGTTCAACTAGTTTTGGTAAGAAGTTCACAGATCATAACAAAAGTATTAACATCTATAGTAGTTTGACTATCTTTTTAATGATAATACTGTGGTTTTAAGAGTAAGTGCTAATCAAATCAATGTTGGATAAATCTTGTAAGTTACTCAAAATGTTGAAAGAGTGTTTGGATATAAAAGTAATTTCTTGGTAAATCAACATATCAACATCTTAGTTCCTTAGCTTCTAGCTGCTAGACATGATAAAGTTTTATTTAGAGTTTCTGAGACTCAATAATATTCAGGTAAAGTTTAAAATCTATATGCACAAAATTAAGAAGGATACATTTTTCCCATCAACAAACTGGTTTATTTACTTCCATCTTAAAACAATGACGGATTTGAGTTTGTAACCATAATAAAAGCTAAGACTGAAGAATCCAATAAAGGTTACATATTATTAGATGAGTTTAGAGTTATAAACTCTATTTCTAATAACCTGAGAAAGCTGTTTGGATAAGAAGTCAGCAGTTTCATTAAACAAGAACATGTTAATATCATGTGCTTGATACCTGAATTCGAAAAGCTAAGTAAAAGATGTTTTACTTCTTTTGAGGCAATTTTCTTAATTCCTGCAGATAGAGAAGAAATTAAAACACTGAAGTGTATAATAGACAGATATTAAAAAGAGCCTAATACATTTAAAAGAATATTAAAGCCCTTAATCTAATAAAAATATAAACTAGAGTAGCAAATATCTCTAAACAGTAGCTAAAACCTTATAATACAATAAGCAATCATAAATAAATTACTTTAATAAGTACAAATAGTTCGTGAAAGTAAAAAGATAAAAGTAAAGAAAAAGTCAAAATAGATATTTATCAAAACTCCTTAGAAGAGGAAGAAATTGCTACAAGCTTGAATAAAATAATTTCATCTAATATGCAAATATCAACGGAGTAAAAACATATTTGCGAATAAATTTATTATATAGTCTCATTATAAGATAACACTAATTCTGAAATATCTAGAGCAAATAGATAAAGAATTGATTCTTCTTCAAATAACGATTTAAATTCCTATTCAGAGAAAACAGAAAAGCTTTTTGAATTAGAGGTATTCTAAGGAAGTTCTTTAGCTTCTTCAAAATAGAAATCGACTTTCATGAAATAGCACTTAAAGAAAAGCAAATTGCTTAAAGTGCCATAAGAAATAAAAGCAATAAGATTTACAATCATACTAACTTTCTTTGTCTTCATTATCTCTCAAATTATATTTACTTGTATTTTGATAGATGTAAAAGATTAAAACTTGAAGTTTTGGGACTATCAAAAAGATATTTCAGTAACTCTTGTCTCAATGAGAGATATAGGAAAGCAATCAAGATATCTCACTCTTCTAGCAAACAACTCACTAGATACTGGAACTTGGAAGATATAGAACTAAAAAAGAGATGAATTTGAGTAAACATAAAGAAGCAAATTATATTAATCAGGCTTGATTATACAATCCTTGATAGATAAAACTTAATGCGACGAAAATTATCCAAGAAGTGTTGAAGCTTATGTATTTGACTTTTGCTTTTCTCACATTAGCTTTCCTGATGCTCATAATACTAAGAATAAAATAAAAGTGTCAACTTTCTTAGCCAATGATATTTTAATTTCTTATGTGATATCAAAATATAATGATTAACTTGAAAATATGGGAATAAATAACCCAGAAATGAATTGAATGATCAATATGTCGTACAATGTAATGCTGCCATTTTTGACAAATTAATATGAAAAAAGAGAAAAAAAATCGAAAGATATCCACGAAGAAAACGACTAGCTTTAATATACTTCAGGAGTAGTTTCACTTGTTATCACTTCTATTTTCTGTTTCTTAATAGTCATCATAGAAATAATAACGCTTTATAAGATAAAAAAATCAGAGCAAGTTGCATTCCAAATAATATTCAATATAAGCAGAAGTAAAAAGATATAAATGCTGTAAATTTAGATAGAGGATAAAAACTCTAATGAAAATGCACTAAGTAATCAGATTTTGATTCTACAGTAGGAAAAAGAATCTGTCAAAGACGAAAAAGAAACTTTCGATAGTCCTCTTACATCTGATAGACCAATTTTAGACCTAAATAAAGAGAATAAAAGTAACGAAAGTTCTTCTATTACAAAATTCGTTTCATAAAATACCAGGAAGAATTAAGGTAAAGTGAAAAAGCCAAATTCATAAAGCAAAAATACAAAGAGAAAAGGAAAGAAAAAGTATGATCCTCTTAAAGAAAATATGAAACCACTGTCCTTAATGGTAGGATTCAGTTTAATATGTATTATGTTTCTATTTGCTACTTATGAAGTTTTCTGTTCCCTAATAAATTAATTGAGATGTAGAATGGTAATTGAAATGAAAATAGAGCATTTATTTATGAACACTCGAATATCATCAGCTATTTTAAGAGAATTAACGCTTAAGAACGGTTCTTATTACTTCTTAGACTAGTAAATAGATAAAATTATATAATAATATGATAATATTTGAAGTGATAATGTTATAAATCAGTAAGAGTATTATAATGAACATTAAAGTACATATGAACACTATGTAGACAGCTTTTATACTTAATATTACGAAGGAAATGCTTGCAATTTACCTTAGTTTTAAGAAAAGGGATTACAGTGTCAGAATTTGGTAGATGGAGTATTAACCTAAGGAAATGAAGCGGCATAAGCAAGATTAATTGATCTATTCATTGAAATATCTTAGGGAGATCTCACAAAAATAGATGAATTTGAGGAACTAAATAGATGAGTATCTTTAATAATAAAAGAATTTGGAAACATTTTATAGCAACAAATTTGAGATTATAGTGACACTATTGAAAACTTTGCTCTTCACTTCACTTTATGATTCATTATTTTCATGATTGTTGGAACTTTAGTCTGGTTGAAGTATATCAATTAAATGAAAAGGAAAATTTGGAATGCAAGGAATTTGTTCAATCACTTGCCCATAGAATTAATATCAGAGTTTCCTGATATTTATAAATATCTAGTTTTAGGAGATAATTTTTGACTTTGAATAATAAATTTTTAAAGCAACTAAATTATAAAACTTATGACTATATGAGGGAAGTAAATCTCCTATTCTCTTTTAAATAAAAAACTTTCAAAAGAATAAAAAATAATTATTTGAATTATATTTTTAATCGCTTAAGTTTGAAGGAGTTCTTAGATATGTAAAAATTTAATTAAATGCATATGTTTCACAAGCAATAATTTATGCCATACATTTATATACAGTTTGTCTGTTTTCTTTATCGAAACTTTTTAAATAGAATGCTTATTTGAGATTTTAGGGAGTTTTAGATTATTTTTTAATCATAACAAAAAGTAAATTATTTAATATTGGACAAGTCTGAACAGTTTTTGAAGTATAAGTATATTTGCATGAACTTTGAGATATAAGATTTTGGATTTTAGATTTCATAATTGATAAATTTAAGTTATTAGTTTTGTCTCCTTTCGTATTTAATAAAGATATTCATCTTCATTAAGATTATAGCATATTCATTCTATGCATTATGTGCTGTGATTATATAAATTTTCAATAAGTGTCTAATTTTATCCTTCAGCATTTTGTTTGATGATTAATTCTTTAATCTGAAAAATATCCTTTCTATTTTACTTTTTATTTAAATTAGCACATACTATACCTTCATTCTTATTCCCTCTCTTTTACCACTTCTAGAGATACGAATTTACAGCTCTTTCCTTTAAAATTTTCTTATTTAGTAGATAAAATAATCCTACGTTATATCATACCTTCATGATCTTTAATTATCATCTTATTTAGTAACTTATATTTACTAACTTTGATTAAATTAATCCTAAATGCGCAGAAAATGGTCATATTTACTCCATCTTAAGGTATGATATCAATTTTTAAAGCTATATGTACAACTTATCCTATATTATTCATAAATATAAAATTAGCTTTCGTGAGCTCAAAAATGATGATCATTACAATAGATTAAAAAAATCTATTATTTAAGCATTACCTCACAAAATGAAAGTCCAATTTGAAATATGTTATAGATTACCTACATATTACATAATTTTGCTAGCTGACTAATGCTAATATTATGAATATCAAAAGGAAATGTAATTAAATGCCTGCTTTTATGTTTAATAGTCTCTTATAAGTCTAAAATATAAATTTAAATTAATGCTCTAGCTTACTATTAGTATAGAGTAGCTACTTAAATGTAAATCGTTAGCTCAAAAAGAGAGTGTTATTATTATTTGGTAGAAACTACAAGTGCTTTAGTTTTCTTCTTGTGTGTTAAGAGTAAACTAATTAGTCTCTACTTAAGCCTATTTTATGATTATGATATTAACTTAAAGCTAAGGTTTATTAATTTCTCTTAATAACTTTAACTTAGTAGAGCTACTTGTAATCTAAAGAAAGTGGCAATTTACTATAATTTTGAGTTTAAGTGTCCTTCAGTTCAATTTAATAATATTATTTCTAAATTATTATAACTGAAATGAAGAATGAGAAAGATATGCCTTTTATGCTTTGAGATAAAGATATTTACTATTTCACTAAATTTTATTAGATAGATACTTTTAAGAAACTCTAAGGAAAATAGTAAGAATAAGGAGATATTTAAGCTAAGGAATATGTAAGCAATGACAATATTATAAGCTTTATTTATAAAGAAAGCAATGAAATGAGTAATAAAGCATCTATTTAAGGATAGCTATTATTAGTATAAAAGAGTACGAACAAATAAATAAAATATCTTGAATAAGTTAGTTTTATGGAAAGATCAAGTTCTCTGTATCTTTCACATTTTATATTAACCTCATAATTACGTTTACCTTATAATTGACTATTCTTAAATATAGAATGCTCATTTAAACAGCGAAATATATAACTCCATTCTTCCTAAACTTCTAGATAATATTTCTTATAAGCCTTTTCAACTTAATAACTTTAGTAAGTATAAAAGCTACTAGATTAGTTTAAAAATTAATAAGATCATAAAATAAGCTTTCAATAGCAAGTATTAGTTTTACTTAATTATTTATCGCTTTTTTTGTTAAATTAATGACTTATTATTCAACTAATAATCTAGAAATAATATCTGTTATTACATTAATTTGATAGTAACTATATAATATTAGTATAGCTTTAGATATATAGCGTAAATATTTAGTAATAGTAAAGTTAAGAGTCTTTTGAAAATTTGATTATAGTTGCTGTAAATAAAACTATGAAGGTTCTTTAATTCTTTTATGTTCTTAACACTTAGGAAGTAAGTTAGTACTAGGCTCTTTTAATCCCTTTAGCAAATTAAACTATTTCTTATGGTATTCCTTTACTTATTATTTTAATTTCTTCTATAGTTGTATCTTACATATTAGATAGTAACTTCCATGGAAAATAATTATAGAGATTATTTAATTTATACTAAAAAGGAAAAATTGAGAGAAGTAATACAAGGATCTTTATCTTAATAGCAGCTTCTCTAAAATTGCTTATTTAAGTATAAAATTATTAAAAGTAAGCTAAGATAATTTAAAATAATGAAATTCACTTTATTGTCTCTTAATAAGGAACTTTTTCATCACCTTATAGCATTTTAATTTTTAGGTATAGTCATATCAGCAGATTTTATATTTTTCATTAGTTTTACTTTTAAAATTTAATTCATAGAGTTAGTCTTTTTCTTCAGTTTATCTTAATCCTATTCTTCTTCAAATTAAATGAAGCTTACGCTCTTATGCAAGTTTATAAAATTTTGGCTTTTTTATATTTCATATTCTTATTTTACTATTTCAAAATCTTTGATGCTTTATATCCCTTTAAGAACTTTAAGAGCCATTAATTATCCCATTTTTCTTTAATTATTTTATGGAAACATGCTAGAAAACCTTTTTCCTTATTGCCTTATTTATCTTTCAATTTCTTTTTAATTTGCTGTGTTTTTTCCTTATTTTGAGCTTCGAAACATAGATATTATTTAATTTGGATCAGTTTCTAGAGCATAAATTGTTAAGCCACAGTAAGATTAACACTAAACACCTCCCATTATTATTATTTTTGATCCTAGAAATCCCATACAAGCATTTCAACGACTTGGTGGAACTTTTCCATAGATATTTACTGTTTCTCATACTCAAGATTTTATGTTAAAAGCATAAATAGATGAAAAAACTTATTCTTCCTCATTCCCTCTTCCTCCATAAATTATAAGATATCCTCCATATAAAACAGCACAATGACCATATCTTGGACTTGGTGGTTTTCCATTAGCCTTAATTAAAGTTCATACTATCAGATATTCTTTGCCTATATCTTAAGTCTCTTTTGCATTTATTAGTCATAAATCATTTTTAGGTTCAGACTTACTACATCCACCAAACATATAGATACCTGTTTTTTCAGGATCATATTCAGCAAATTTTGATTTGGTAGGAACTGAGAAAATACCAAAATTTTGCTGTTTCATCGTTCAAAGATCGTAGACTACTGTCATTGTCATTGAATGCATCTTCTTAGGCTTAGTACTTGATTCGGCTATTTTAGGCTATCACATTCTTCTATGTTCAAGATCTAATATGTAAAGATCTCCAAGTAAAACTGAATTAGAATCAAAACCTCCATAAATGATCATAGAGTTTCCTACTACTGCTGCTGCGTGATTTCTCCTTCCTTATACTTTTGCTCCAAAATTATAAAATCAGCTTCATTTTTCTAAAACTATATAATAAATTACCAAGATCAAACATTCAAACCTTTTTATTACATGTTCTTTTTCCAGATTTATACTTAGAGCAACCTCCATAGATTACCATATATTAATTTCACATTTCAGCAGAATGCCCATATCTGCCTTAAGGCTTTTCCTAGCACTCTATTTTTTTCCATTCTCAATTATATTAGCTTAGGACTTTTATATCATTTTGCTTTCCAAGAGATCCATAGCCACCAAATGAGTATAAATGATTTTAATAATGTTTAAGTGTCATACTTTCTCTAGCTTCTGGCATTTGTCCAATAGTATTAAGTTAATGCCAAAATAAATGAATTCCTCTTATCCTAGCCTATTACTAAAAAAACTTAGACTTTATTTTGTTTTTTGAAGGGATACTAAGCAAATTAGCCACCAATTTCTTTGTCATATTTTCATATTAAATTTCAGGCAAAGCAGCAATAAGTTCTTCTATTTTTTATTATTCTTCCATCTAAGTGCTTAGCTACTCTTACTCAATCTGCTATTTTGACTAATTTTTTTATGGCATTTCAATACGAGGATGCTGAAATTTAATTCGCACTATTTCTTTTTGCTTGTTACTGTTATATTAAAATGGTTTCACTCCCGGCGAAGTAGTTAACTAATAAGGATTATGCTTATACCTATAAGAGTCTTATTCAACAAATGGCTCAATTTTTTTAATAATTTGAAAGTTCTTTTGATTTAAGTTCCCAGTGCTTTTGTTTAAATTCTTCCTTTTATTTTTTGAAATTATGCTATTCTCACTTCTAGGCTAATTTTCATTAAGTCATGCAAACTTTTTCTAAGTGCTAATTGCCTCTTTTATTGCTATTTATGCTGGAATTGAGAAATTTACTTTAGGGTCATCTCCAACGAAATATGGTTAACTTTCTTTATCAGATGATGCTTTAGATTTTTCATCATGCGGTTTTAGATCACTTCAAAGACCTGAATTTTTCGGTTTTTACACTCTAAAATTGGTTCCAGAAGGAGACTAAGATTAGTTCATTCTATCAGTGTAAATAAATAAATAATTTATTTTTTAGGCTGAAGTTTAGCTAGCTTCAGTTAATAAATTAGCGTTCATTTCCGTTTCTTAAGTTTAAGGGTATTTTTCCCTTTATTATATTATCCTTATCTGTCTTACTTTTAGCTAATTTGTACTCATTTCTTCTGTTCTTTTTGGAGATTTTTTTTAAAGAAAGTCAAGTTCAAAGCTCGAAGTCCTCATAAATAATCTGTATTAATAAATGAAAATTATTAGGAAATAAGCCTTATTTAAATTAAGCTAAATGCTAAAAGAGTGTCTTAGCTTTATTAATAAGAGTAGAGATTTATAAACAGTAAAGCTAGAAGCTTAGCAAATGAAATGCTTTGCACTTTAGATTTCACATTAATTAGATTACAAACTGGAAAAGCTAACATTGAAGATGCTAATTAGTTCTTTGATCTCATATCTTTATATCCTGAGAATCCTCTTTAAACATATTAGGAAATCCTGCTGATTAGATAAGCTAATAAAGTGCAATTACATAGCCACATTAATATAGCTTTCATTTATAAATTATTACTACTATGAGTTAAACAATTAAAGGAAGTTCTAAAGATCTATATAAGCGATAATATAATCAAAGTAATTTCTTTATAGTAGCGTCTTAAAAGGATAGCTAGTTGGTCTAAATTTAATGTTCAGTTTATGAACTAAATTTAGTTTCTTAAGCTAAAGTATTAAATTGCTCTTAAACTATAAAAGTGGAACTGCAGTTACAAGTTTTTTAGTTGGACTGAAGTAATAAAATTAAAGTGAGAAATTATAATTAGCACTTATATAAAATGTAAGGACTATATGGATTGGAATATTATTGGGATAATAGATACACAACAAAACCTTAAACTTATGATTGATATTGTGATTGAACTTAGTTGAAAACCACTATCTAACCTTATCTTCAAGGGAGATATGAAATTTTGCATATGGGTAGTGGAACTTCTTAGTTACCATGCTAAATGTTTGAAGATGGATTTGTTCACCAAGTTTGTGTTGATATCTCTTAAGTTGTTACAAAACTAATGCAGGATTTGCATAAAGACAAGTTTCCTACTATGCGCTATCTACATATGGATGCTAAAAAGCTTGAAAAATTCAATGATAAGCAGTTTGATATAGTTATTGATAAAGGATGCTTTGATGATGTACTATGTGGAAAATATTAATGGGGAATTGAAATTTTAGAGTAATGCTATAGAGTTTTACAGCCAGCTGGATATTTATTTTTGATTTCTTGCTCTGATGAAAGAGGAACTGCACTCTAAAAGTTCTTCAATTTTGAAATAAAAGAAATTCCTAAACCTCCAATAAGTGATGCTCCTGAAGAAGAAGGAATGCTAAAAAGTTATTTCTGTTATATATGTAAGAAGAAGTAATGATATTGATATTTTAGCTTGATAATACACTTTTATATAATAAATGGTTTTTACTACAACTGTAAGCTTACTTATAACCATCAATATTTCGTATTAAGGAACTTTCAACTTTTAATACTTAACTATTATTTTCGCTAATGGAAAGCCTTATTAATTTAGATTATAACTATTATATCCTTTAATTATGTAGGCTAAATAGTGTGATTATAATACTAAAATTAATAAAAAAATTAATAGTTAAATGAATTGAACTAATAGCATTAACTCTTTAACTAGCAACTATGTCTTAAATTAAAAATAAATAGGCAATTCTTAATATCACATTTATTGGATTTTTATAGAAATCCTTACTATTTAAGTACAACGCCAGTTTATGTATTTTAATACTTGAAATAGTTAGAAATATTTAAACTTATTTGTAATATATTTTTATTTATATAAATGAGAATTAAAATTTAAAATTGGCGGGAAATCAGAAAAGCATTAAGTATAGAAAAATTAACTAAGTCAGGCTAGAAGAAAGGTACGAAGAGAAAAAGGAAAAAATTAAAAGTTTCTAAATCTTCTTCTTCATTTAAAGGTAAATAATTATAAGGAACTTCAGAAAGTACTTCGATAAAGTAAATGAAAGAAAAGTTATGTATGGATAAATTGAAAAAATGAAATAAACTCTCAAAAGATGGAATAGTTAATATTAAATCTTTCGGAAAGACTAGAGAATCAGTGATACATATTAAAATCCTAGACTTAGATACATATATTTGAGAAATCAACTAGTAAAAATAAATTAGTTACAGAAGAGTAGATATATCGATAACCATAATTCAACTTTATTTAGGAAGTGCCAATGATATCTAACATATCTTAGATGAAATGTCAGTATCACAAAAAGAAAACAGAGAATCTTAAATTTTAGAAATAACTAAGAGGATTGAAAAGATAGAAAAGTTTATATTGAAAGCAAAAACCATTCAAATTGGTAAAATTTGGTATTATTGCAAATCATCAAAGTACCTATTCAAACACTACTCCTTTTTAAAAATCTTAAGAAACAATAAAATTTAAAAACATGAGGAAACCTTACACTATTATAAATTGTCAAAAATAGAATTTCAAAAATAAACTGGAGGATAAAATGAATCTTTTTTGGGAGAAAGAGAAGTGGCTACCTCTTATCTAAAAAAGTAGTTATGGAATCTAATTATGTTAAAAATCAGCAGATGAAACTGGATAAAATCCTAGAAGTGGCTATTTTAATTGAACTTTCAATTAATAATAATAATAATTTATAAAATAATTTATTTATTATAAGTTAAATTAATAAATAATTTAACTCTTTTACTTATTTAATAATAATCCACTGCAATAAAAATTTGTTGTATGAAGATTATATTAAATCAGATGCTCTAATTTTTTTTATTTTATAAAAATCATACCTCATTTATCATATTGTTATATCCTCTTTCTATTCTTCGTCTGTGTTTACTATTATTTTATCTTTTTTAGGTTTATATATCTTTATAAACTAAAACCAAATTTAAGTATTTTTTCCTTAGAAAAATTCTGTAAAAATTTGTAATTTGAGGAGATTTTCTTATTATTGAATAGAAGTAAATTGTTAGTTTCAGTGGTTCAGTCATAATTTTATTGCCAGGTCGTTTTGTAATGAAAAATTTTAAGGATTTCTAAATATTAGATATATTTTAAGATCGTCTAAACTTTTCTTTACTTTCAAGTATGCTTAGTTAGCTTTACAAAGATAATACCACAAATGCAAATCATATTAAATATTGATGAATACATGCGCAACTTAAGAATTAATATTATTTTATCCTATGATCCCTTTTGACTTTTATGATGTTTATTTCAAGAAATTTCTAAAATCTTGTTAATTTTCTTCAGAATATCTGTACAATCAGCTTGTCTCTATAATATAGAGTCGCTTCTTTTAAAATTTATTACTAATTATTCCTTAAATATTGTTTTAAATAGCAAGGTTATGCGAAAATACGAGTTGGCTGACATTATTTATTTCATACAACTAAGATTCGTTTTACTTGCTGAAAAATTTAAAATTTTTACTTCCAATCGTGATCAAGGAGTTATCCTATATCCTTTTCCGAGTAATTATTTTTCATATTTTATAGATAAAATGGCAAAAATAGCTTGCAAAATATTTTTGAATGTCACAATATATGTTCTCTCATAAAAATCAAGGCTCAAGTTCATCTCTATATTCGATATTGATAGTGCAAACATGCGAAAAGCATTTTAATTGTTAGGAATAGCATTTCCATAACTACTGAGAATTTAATAAATTTTTTCATTGATTCCATATAGTTTTAAGTTCTCTGTTAGCATAATAAATCTTATTCCATTTTTATACTAGATTAACCAAGGTATATCACAAGGTTCTTTATCAATTAGCCTTTTATTTTTAGATTTATTTCTATTTTAACTTTTCTTTTTAAGAAATTGGGTAATTCACACTTACTAGTGTTCGTTTGCTTAAAATTTTGTTGTAATAATTAATAAAACTATCCATCTTTATTCAAAATAAGAAAGAATTTTAAGCTATCTTCCCAAGTCCCGCTTAGTAATTTCATAATAGGCAAATTGACACTTAGTTGATTGTTTCTTCTTAAAACGCCTTAGTACTAAATCATTCTATATTTTCGAATAAATTAAACTAAAATAAAAAATAAATGTTCTAACTTTATTTTTAACGAGATATATAACAAAGGACAACAATAGCGAAATAAAGTACTAAATAAATTTAAAGTAACAGATTTAAAATAATTTACTAGGATATTTATAGTTTAGAGTGAATAATTAAGGTATTTTATATTTTTAAAATATTAGTTAAATTCATATTAATAAGAAATTAACTTAATCTGTTTGAAAACTCTTTAGATAAAAAATCTATTTTAACTTCAGAATTAAAATTTTCCTTTTTTTTCATCAAATAAAAATATTATGTCATTTTCTTTTAGAATGTTCATTGAATGTTTTTAAATAAAGAGAAGTTAAATTATTTTTCTTTTTCAATAGAAGAATAAATTATTAAACTTTTGCTTGTGAATATTTGTACTTTTAAATCTTCTTTTACTAAATAACTTCATGTATATATCTTATAACTTCAGATTCTTTCATTATGTTCTTATTAAAATTGCCTATAAATACTTATATATAGAACTATGGTTTAATTCAAATATTTTACAAACTAAAACTTATTAAGAAAAGACAAAAGTTAAGGTTATAGCAATATAATGCTTCTTACTTATTTTATTTAATATTAAAACTAAATCAAATTTATTAATATTTTTAAGTCTTAGTCAAAGCTTCATTGATTTAAAACCTTTTCAAGTTTTTCTCTTCCTACAACTTTCTCTATTTCTTCTAAGGTCAAAATATGATTGCATAGGATGCAACAAGCCTTTTTTGCTCCTTAAGCCTTAGAAATAATTTTGCCTCCAGTTTATATATTAATTTTGTCTTCTAGACAGTATTTGCATATTACATGATGGCATTCTAAATAAACGCAATCTTATCTATCATATTCTATTTGACATACTCCACATTATTAAAGTTATACCACTAAACTTTCCTTTTCTTTAATTTATTATTATATAAGTTAAGAGGTTTGCTCAGTACTAAGGTAAGGAAAATCAAATTAAATTTAGAATTATTAGAATTCATTTTATGGACATTCATACTCACTTTTTGGTAATTCTACAAAAAATGGTAATCCTGGATGCCAGATATCATATTATTTCGGTAACTATTAAATCCCACTAAAGTCTTCTCTTTGTTCATTAAAGCAATCTATATTTGATTGATCTTTTGAATATATTATATCATAGTGGCCAGGTTTAAATAATATGTAAATTAAGGGACATTTTCCTGATATTTCCATTTAATTAAAATTGATGGCTTCAGTTTGATTCTTATCAATAGTAACTATTTAAATTTTTACTTTTAAAACTACTTATAGAGGTCCTATTCCTATACCTTCAGCTTCTTTTCCCATTGTAAGCACATCTTTGATTATTTCTTTATAATCAATTTGACAAAAAGGCTCAAAGAAGTCTCTGTGAGATTCCAAATAATTTGCCGATAAGCAACGCATTATCCAAATGAGAGCTTCGTCTTGATTGTTTTTGTTAAACTGGATCTCATCACTTAAGAACTAAAAGATATTTACATTTTTTTAGCTCTTTAGCTCTTTTAGTCTAATTAAGAGTTATTTAAAAATAGTTCATAATTAAAAGCTCTAGCTTTATTATCCTTACTAAGAGTTTCTTATTTAATAATATCCTCGTTAACTTTCTAGTTTATTAATAAAATCATCTAAGTGTTAAACTGGAGTTGATAGTCGGCATAAATGCTCTAGGTAAGAAAACCCAACTGCACGAAAATAGTAGTTTCCATCACCTCTGACTTTTCGAATTGAGTTAAAATTTTTGCTTAAATCTTGTAAGATTTTTTATATATTTTAGTTATGCTAATATTCTTCTTATAATCTAAAAAGAGCTTAACGTTAATAAATTTATAGAAGCTATTGCTGCTAATTTCAAGGAGCTAAATCATTATTATTTGAATTACTCAAGTTAATGAGACTGTTTTATGAAGGTTAACCTTAGTTTGAATTTTAATATTATAGGTCTTAAATTTGAGGTTGCTAGAAATTTTATAAGTTTTAATTTGTGTTTTCTTTCTGGAGTTTTGTTAGCTAATTTTATAATAAGTCAATCTGATTCTTTTACTTGCTATTTTCTTCTCTTAATTACTGTAATTAAATTTCTAAATTCTAATTTTATTCTATCTTCTTTGTAAGATTTTCTATTTATTAAGCTTAATCTGCGTTAACTTTCTATAGTTGTTCTATTTATTTTACTTTAGCTTCTATTATAAATTATTTTTATTTGACTTAATAATTTAATTCCTCAAGTTTTATTTACATAGCTTTATTTTCTTAGTTCAATTATTCGATTTTCTTATTTATATCTTCTAATTCTTACTCTTTAGCTTATAAAATATCAATTTGAATCTATAACTCACTTTTACAGTTTTCATACTCTTATTGAAGTTTTTCGTAATTTTATTCTTATAAATTTTAATTTTAATTGCTAGTTTCATTGAGTTAGTTATTTAGAGATTTTATTTATTAAGCTTAATCTGCGTTAACTTTCTATAGTTGTTCTATTTATTTTACTTTAGCTTCTATTATAAATTATTTTTATTTGACTTAATAATTTAATTCCTCAAGTTTTATTTACATAGCTTTATTTTCTTAGTTCAATTATTCGATTTTCTTATTTATATCTTCTAATTCTTACTCTTTAGCTTATAAAATATCAATTTGAATCTATAACTCACTTTTACAGTTTTCATACTCTTATTGAAGTTTTTCGTAATTTTATTCTTATAAATTTTAATTTTAATTGCTAGTTTCATTGAGTTAGTTATTTAGAGATTTTATTTATTAAGCTTAATCTGCGTTAACTTTCTATAGTTGTTCTATTTCTTTTACTTTATCTTCCAATGATGTGCCTATTCCTTACATTTAAGATTATTTATTTGTATTTTCTTAGTTCAATTATTAGACTTTCTTATTCATGTCTTCTAATTCTTACTCTTTAGCTTATAAAATATCAGTTTGAATCTATAACTCACTTTTACAGTTTTCATACTCTTATTGAAGTTTTTCATATTTTTATTCTTATAAATTTTAATTTTATTCAATCTAAATTGTTAATTTCAATTTTTAAGCTTCTAAATCTTAAGCTTAATCTGCGTTAACTTTCTATAGTTGTTCTATTTCTTTTACTTTTTCTTCTAGTTTTTGTTCTATTTCTTTATATTTGTTATTTAATTCTATTAATTACTATTATAAATAATTATTTTATTGGTTTACTTAGCTTATTTATTCAACGTATTTAGTTAAATTTCATAATTCTTACTCTTTAGCTTATAAAGCATCAGTTTGAATCTATAACTCACTTTTACAGTTTTCATACTCTTATTGTAGTTTTTCATATTTTACCTCTTAAATATTTTATTCACTTTCTTGTGTATAAAATTTTTATAGAAAATCTTCTTTTGATAATCTAGATTTTTATAACTGCTCATTTAACTATTATTACTTTTACTCAAATTAAGACTTTAGATCATTTTTTTCAATTTCCAACTTATTAATTTCTTTTTATTAGGCTTATATATGTTGTTTATGCATTTATATTATTTCCTCTTATTTTCATAATTATTCTTGTAAGTTTTTAATTTACTACTGCTAGTTTTATTCTTTTGTCTTTTAATCTTCAAATTCTTTTTTAACACGGTCTAACTCCCTTTATTATTCAGATATTTCATTTTCTAATTATACGATTTTTTATTCCCTATTATTTTTAATATTTTATTCGTTCTAGTTATTTTCATTTATTTTTTCAATTTGCTATTTTAAGTTCTTAGTTTCTTATAATATATTCTTATTTATATCTAATTACTCTTCATATAAACTTTTATTTTCTTGTATTTATAAGTTTAATTCACTTATAACATTATTAAGCTAGTCTTGTTCATACTTCATTTTATTTAACTCATCGATTTAAATTTATAATGTCTTTTATAATTCCTCTTTTTCCTTATCATCAATGTCTTCATTTATTTTTTGTAGGGTAATATTTTAAGCCTCATACAGTTATATTTTCAAGGATTATAATTTTTCTTCTAATTCTAGCTTTATATTTTCTTATTATATAATTTTTTACTGTTATTGATCAATTTATTATTATTGATTTTGATTACTTAATCAAGATTACTCTAAATATTATTTTAGCATAATATT
Organism: Loxodes magnus; assembly: GCA_946699065.1. NCBI lineage: Eukaryota > Ciliophora > Karyorelictea > Loxodida > Loxodidae > Loxodes > Loxodes magnus. The sequence continues at coordinate 126,062 of CAMPDV010000068.1, read as the reverse complement.
TTCGTCTGAAATATTCTTTGCATTAAAGTTTATCTCTTCAATTGTTTACTTTTGCTATTAATTTAACTATTTTAAAGAATCATTTTCTTAGTTCTTTTAGTTAAAAGTATCTCTATAGAGTTTTATTTCTTAAGTTTGTAATTAGATTTAATCAGTAAGTAATCTGTTCTTTTTTTCTATTTCTTCTAACTGATTACTCTTCATTTTATTCACCTCATTCAAACTATCTACTACCTATTAGTTTTATGAGAAACTGTTATTCTATTTTAATTACTTAATTTTTTGAAGTTTTTTATTGTAATTTTACTGTGATTAAGAATTTTGCTAACTTAATTATTTAATTTAATTTTCCAATTCTTCTTTCTATTTCTACCAATTTTCTTAAAGTTTCTAGATTTCTTCTTATTATTTATTCGTATCTTCTTACTATTTTTCAAATTGTATCTATTTAATTTAATCAAAGTTTTATACTTCATTCTATAATTTTTGATTTTATTCCTTCAGAATTTATATTTCATTTGTCTAAGTTTGATTTAAAAATGTTACTTATTAGTTTTTTTCTTCTATTTAAGTTATTTAGTTTTTTAATGTTTGTATTTCCACTTAGAAATCATTAATTTTTTAAATTAAAGATCTACTACCTTCTTCTAATTTATTTGCTAAATTAATTTAGGTGTTATTCTTAACTTCTCTTGAATGTTCTGATTCTACTTCTTCTCAATCATTTTCTTCATTTTAAAATATTTTTTTCTATCTTTGTTGCTTTACTTAGAGATCTTATTAAATTTATTTTTGCTACTAAATTTCAAAATAAATATTTTTTCTTGGTTCAACTATTTATTGATTACTATTTTATATATTATGTAGCTATTAAGTCAATTAAGTAATTTCTTCATCTTTTGATTTAAGTTTACAGTGTAAGGAATTTATATCGTTTTATTATTACTCCATTTTTTATTTTAATGATGCGCATTAGATACAACCAGGTGTTTAATTGTTTTTTTCTTTATTTGGCTGGGCAAGTTGTTGTTAATTTTGTTTGGTTTAATTTTGGGGCAAAGGTTACTAAATATTTTGCTAGTTATTCTAAGCCTATACTTTGCTTGGCTAAACCGTTTAATATCCTTTTAAAAATTGAATCAATGCAGGATTTTTTATTTCTGTTATCTTGGTGCAAGTACACTTAAAATTGTTTTTATTTTAATCTTTACTATTCTACTGATAACTTTATCATTTCTTTTTAAAGCAATCAAGACAATATTGGTGTTTACAAATAAGATTTATTTAACTGTCAACTTCCTTCAAATTACAGTAACATTTAAAAGGTTTTGACTATTTAGCTTTATCCATATATTTTTTAAGCTATTTTCTTCTTAAATAATAAATTAATTTATAAAATAATTTTTTTCTTTTACTTAGACTAGAAATTTAAGTTAATTTTACTATTTTAATTTAATTTTATCTTATAATTTATAAATATGTTGTATTATTATTTATTATAACGAATATTTCTACATTTTTTAAGATATTATTGAGCTTCATATTACTATTCTCTAAAAAACTTTTAAAACAGGTACCTTTGCTTCATTAGAAGCCCTTTTTACTTCTTTACCCTCGTTTTACGGCTTTTTTGAAACGGTTTTTCTTCGTTCCCATTATTCTGAATATTCAAGTATGTTATTGAAACTTCTTTTCTGATACTCAATCCATCCCATGTCTTGCGCTCAAGAGTTATTTTCTTTCTTCTTACGCTAGCCCATGCATTTTCAAAAATTCTTTCAGAAGATAACAAAAGATGCATTAATTCGGTAGAATTTTTCTTTGGCCCTGTCTTTTCTATTTTACGCGTAATGTACTCTAAAACTCTAATTACCACCAGTATTCTCTTTATTAAGAGGAATCCCTTACAATTTGGTAGAGATGCCATCCACTACCAAAGTAGAAGCATTGCTTTTTCGGATTGCTTTACTGACTCTATGGAAGTTGGTGGGACTGCGGGTAAGGATAAACTTAAACAACTCCATAGGAGTTCCAAATTATAGTTTGTTGAAGGAAGTCATCATTTCAAATAGTCTCTGTGCTGTAAGGTTTAATAGTCTTGCTCCAGTTTGCTACTATGAGATTCTATCATTTTCCAAGTCATATTGAGCTCCTACAACAAATTCTGGACTCCCTTACCATATCAATTTTAACAGAACGCAGCTCCAAATTAAAACTGGCGCATTTTATCCAAACTGGGAGTTTTCGTCCTTTGCAACTGAATTTTTTGTCTCAGCTCATCTAATTCTAAGGTGCGCTATTCCTCAAATTAGAAGCTGGAAATTGAGAATTTATTCAAAGTTGAAACAACTTAGATATCTTTCTTAATGCCTGATATATTTTTCCTTCATAATATTTAATTAATTAAATCATTAAAATAACTGTTCGCCTTCCGGCTTAATTGAAGTTTTAAATGTATAAAATCTCCTTTCCTGCATGTTCGTTCCTTGTGCTCTTTTTCCTGGACTTCTCTCTTTTTAATAGTCTGAGTTAAGAATCTTTTTTCCAGATTTTCCCATTTCCCGATGGGAAGAATTCCGTCGCTCGCCATTTCAGTTGCTAATAGTTAATATTACTCCAAATATTCATTCTTATTCTTTTCTAAAGGGGACATTTTCGCCATAGATGTCAAGTGCTGTTGCAAATGTAACATCTTTTCCTTGCTCTAGGAAATATCTTTTCTTGTTTCTCTATTTCCATTGGAATTCCTTAAGAAAGCTTCTACAAGTTTTCTTCTATTAATTTGAGTCTGGAATCTAATTTTACTCAGTTTTTCTGTCTTGCTTTTGCATTACTCAAATATCATTCTCTAAATTTTAAATTGACTCATAGACTCCGACTTTAGCTCTTCGGTCTACCATATGGACTTCGTCATCATCTTTATGGCTTATCAGATCCTGACTTATTGTAAACATCTCTTCCTTCTGGGAGTTTAATTCCTCTTCGAGTTTTTTTATGTTTCTAATAAGTAGATGAATCAGCTGTTTCATCTATTCAGAGTTAATTTGATCTATTTCAATGTTGTCTAAATCAAAGGTAATAGAATCTATATTAAATTATCGTACTTTACCTTCTTCGTTTATTTTTTATTTCTTCGTTATTATTTTTATCGATTCAGTTGAGCAGTCTCTTTTTTCAGTTTTCAATGGAGGCGTTGAGAGCTGTGTCAACTTTTCTTTTCTGAATTTTTGCATCAATTCCTGCTTGTCCTTTGATGGAAGAAGTCCGCTTTATTTTAATTTGTAGGATTTAGTATTTTTTATTAGTTCTTCTAATTTATTTTGTTGTTCTGGTTATTTTTATTAAGAAGAGCGTTAAGTTGAAGAAGACGTGGTGAGAATATTTGCTTCTAGTTTTCTCTCCTGTTCTGAGAAGGTGGTAAAAAAACCCTTCTTGAAGCCAGCCATTTTATATTATAATATTAATAATAAATAAAAAAAATCTAACTTATTTATTCTAGATTTATATTGCTTTATTAAATAATGCCTTTTTTAACTTGTAATATAAATTCTAATTAATATAATTTATTACATATATGGAAATTATTTCTCTTATTAATATCTTATTTAATATCTGATCTCCAAATGGATTTTTGGATATTATTTTCACTACCCCTATAAAAATTAAATTAAAAACTAAACTAATACTCAAAATATATTTTGGTTCCTTAAATTGTCAGAATTATTTCTTCTAGATAAAGTAATTTTATTATCTTTAGAAAGATTCTTATATTTTTTTCTCCTGCCTGTTGTCTTGATATGTCCACTCGTTACAATTTTTTTAGATTGAAAAGCATAATTCTGAAAGAAAGCGGCAATCTTTGAAAAATCTTGATTTTAACGTACAAATATTCTATCTACTTTCTAGAAAATTAATTAATGCACAATTAATCCTAAAATTTAAACTTCTTCATATCTAAGTTTCAAACCTTACAGAAGTAATTCCTCAAATCATTAAAAGATGTATATTCCCTAAAATAACTGAATACATGTTATTCTTGATGTCTATAATATGAGTTATCAACTAGGTTATAGATCTTAAATACTTTTGAAATTTATAAGTTCAATTTTAATGGTTGCAAATACTAGTAATTTTTTATCTATTTTATTTATTAAACTCTGTCGCTGTTATTACTTAAGATATCATATATTTAGAAATTATTTGGTTTAAGTTTAGCAATTATATTTCTGTTGGCTCTTTCAGTTACAGCCATGCAATACTTTTATTGCATTCTTTATTTGATAAAAACAATAAAGATTAATTTTGATTTTTGAGGACAGCTAGATCCTTATTCTTCTATTTTCTTTGATAGGCCTCTTTATGGATGTAGTGGGATATTATCATCTACAATTCTTAGATCATAATTCTGGCCTCTTTCTTCTTTTCCAATCTTTCTATGAGTTTAATTAATATTTTTTAATCTCTAATTCTTTCTTTGAGGTTAAAATTAACATTTGCTTACTAAATAATATTCACATGCTCTGTTAAAAGCCAAATACTTATACTTCTACATGTCAACAGTTTCTATATTTTTCAAATTTTTTCATTCGTTTTTAGAGTCTCAGTTGTTTACTTCTTCTCTTTCAAGTTTTTAATTATATTTTTATGTTTTTTTATTCTTATTAAGAAGCAGATTATTAAAAGAGGAATTATACTAAAAATTTTACACTTCTAGCCATCTCTCCTTCTTTATTAGAAAATAAAAGTCTTTTCTGGAGCTGTTTAGCATTTTTTTATCAATGTATTTTATAAATAAAAAAAGTGATAACAAAAAAAAATTGAAATAGGAGAGACCTTATCAAGGTAGAGGAGTAAAATCATCCATAATAAAATTGGTAAAAGATGAATCTAACCACGATAAAAAATAGACAGTCGGAATTTATTGTAAACCAAAAAAAAAGTAAAAATATTTAAATTTAAAGTTGATAAAAGATAGTACTATTATACTGATTTACCTCAAATGCTTATTATAAATATTAAGAAGCTTAAAAAGTGATTTAAATAAATATTGATGTAGAGAATATAATTCTTATTAATTAAATTATCAAAAATAAATTAAATTTTAATCAAGCAGCAACATTAAGGAAATTACTCAAACTCAAAAACACATCTGTGAAATAGTTATCTAATCTCTCCTTTATATCTTCTATATCATAATAAATTTTATGCTTTCATATTAAAAGTTCATATTATGCTCAAACTTTTCTTAGAATTTTGGCTTTTTAAATTAAGATTAAATATTAATTAGTAGGCAACTACTTTATATGCTTCTCTCTACAAGCTTCAATTAAGAAAATTGCTAAAATTTATTTTCATATTCTTCTTATTAGCAAATAGGTTTAGAAAAAATATCAATATAAAATAATGATTTTCGCAACTCCAAAAAGATAGTGCAAATGACATTTTAGAATGGGAAAAGGGAAAAAAAGATCATCCATTAAATAGAATCTCCCACTTCTGAAGACAAACCTAAAAAATAGGTTTAAAATATTATACGCTCGAAAGTCTCCAATCTCACGCAGAGTAGTAAATAAACTATGACTAGGTGATTAAAGTGGTGTTAGACTTCCAGGAAGAGGTCAAAAACTGAAGAAAGATAATAAGAAACTGTTAAGAAAGCTTGAAATTGCAGATAGAATAGAGACTCATGAAATAAGAAGAGATAATAACGCATTTTGAAATGTTTCAAAGGACCAGAACAATTAATCATAACACTAACAATAGAAGCAGAAAGAAAAGGTCATCAAAATAGAAAAAATGGAAGAAAACAAGCAAAATTGCAACGTTAAATGAACCTAAAAGAATAAGGGAATGATCCAAGGATAATTGAAGAAGAAAATAACTCAAGATTTAGACCTAAATGAGAAGCAAAAAGATTATATTGTTGTAACTATAGAACGTATCTTTGAAAAAAATGCTAGAAATTTCAAAGCTTTATATAAGAATATTAAAGCACTCAGAAGAAGTTTGGGAGTAGAAAGAAAACACAACAACAACTAAAACTAAAAAGAGAATTAGAAAGATTATATTGCAAAAAATTTGGAAAATATACAAGATGAAAGATGCCAATCATTATCTATGAGAAAGGATACCTCAATGACAGTATGCATAGCAAGAAGAAGAGTTGTAACGACATTTAAACTTCTATATTTAGCTTCTAGAGCAATCTAGATGTTGACTGGAAAGAAGTTGAAATACCTCCAAGAATGCAAAACATTTAATTTTACACTTGTATTTTTATAAAATAGTTAATTTAGACTTTGTCCTTCTTTATAAACCTATTATCTTACTTAAAATTATTTTTAGCATAATTCAAGGATAAGCAATTTAATATTTCAATGATAAGGAAAGTTTTGATTATGTTTGCGAAAATATTAATAGAGATTTGTAATTCTAAAGTAATGTTACTGAGCTCTATAGCCTGATGGCTATTGCTTTTGATTCATACTTTGATGAAAAAGAACTGAACTTCTTAAATTTTTTACTTTAGAAATAAAAGAAATTTCAAAGCCTCCATTAATATGTTCCTAAAAAGGAAAGTTCAATAGATATTTCCTGCTATGTATGTAAGAAGAAATGATGGCATTGAACTTTAGTAAGATAATAAGCTTTTATATTATATAATGCATTCTATCTGCTACCATTTTAAGTTAAATAAGTAAAAAAATCATTTTTCAATAATTTTTCTACTAAAATGAATATTTTATCGAAGTGGATCAGTATAAGAAGCCAAATTTCAAATTATTATTTTGGTTAATATTCTTTTTGGACCGTTTCGCAAGTTGAAATGCCTATTTTAATTATTATGGGAAGATGAAACTGCGATAAGGACGATTAGAGTAATATCTTTCGCAATTTCTGCATTGGATAGTGGAGCCGATGGTGATTTATCATAGCATTAAGGTTAGATGTAGAAGGTCAATCTTCAAATTATGCTTTCTCTTGAAGATATTATTTTTTGTACTTAGAGATTTCTGGAAGTCTAAAATCCAGAACTCTTAAGCAAACTAAACTTTTTATTTTAATCTTAATCTTAAAATAATTTTTCACTCTTATTATATAAATAAAATGGATTAAGCCTATTTTGAATAAAAACTAAACAGCCTTAAACATGAAGGAGATATAGCAAATTTTTTGGAGAATCAAATACCAAATTCTTAAACAATGTAATTTAATGAAAAAATTAGGATTTTACTATAAGCTACATTAAAGATATAACAATAATACATTTAACTAAAAAAGGAAATTAACATCAAATCGGAATCTTAAGAGATAAATTTAAAAATAAAGCAAATATAAAAAACTATGCCAATATATTCATTACACAAACAAGAATTTGATAAAGCTTTTGAAATTAAGACTTTATGGATATTGAGAAGGAGTAAAAGCAAGCCAATAAACAGAGAAATAGATTTTGATGAAGGAACTGCAAGAGAGAAGAATGTCTGATAAGATAACGTCAATAATTTAACAAAAAATAAAAATAGAGGTAAAAATCTTTGGGCCATATTGAGTCGAATATATTAAACGTAAAAAGTTAAATTTATAGAAAAAGTTGTATCAAGGAATGAAAATACATGCATCATTAGCAAAAGCAGACTATATTATAATGAGAAAAATTTTAAAGGAGCTTCAAAATGATAATCTTTAAAGAGCAAAAAGAGAACTGAGCTGAGGAGAAAAATAGGAAGAAAATTATCAACAATTTCAGAAACTGAAAGGAAGATTTTAAAAAATAATACATTTAAGTTTAACTTGAACGGTGATCATCTTATTTAAGGAGAAATCACGTTAATCTACCATTATTATTTCAATCTTAAAAAAAATAATTTAAAACTCAATCTAGATAATTGAAAAGATGGTGGGAGCTGAGAATGACCTTCGTGACTAAACTTTCTGGTTTTATGGCTAGGAAAAAGTTCCTTTCCTGTCACTGAGAAAGTCCCTGGTCAGAGTCATTTTCTGAAAGGAACGCTGTCTTTGAGATTATCCCCTCTTGGTAGGGGCTTGAAGCCTGGCTGCTCATAGCGATGGAGCTCCCTAGCAGCTATGCCTGGAGCACAACAGGATGTCCCCGTTATTCCATAAAAAGAAAGCATCGGGTCGTGCAATCGGAAAGGAGTTTCCGGTTCAAAAATTTTTTAGTTGAAATTAATTAATTAAAAAACTCAATCTATTATTTTCATAATTGAATTTGCTATTAATAATGCTTATATATATTATTATCAACTCAAATTTAAGAAATATTTTTTCTTGGTTTTTCAACCAATTCCAGCTATTCTCTTTTATTGAGGTTCGATTCCTCAATTATTTTTTATGTAGATGGTCATCATTACCCTCCATTTGATTAAGATTTAATTTGTATCCAATCTTTTTTTGTAAATTTAGTACTATTTATAAAAAAAATTTATTAGTTCTCTTCAGGTTCTTTACCCCTCTTGTCTTCTAAATCTTTTATAGTCAGAGTAGTATATAAGATGTTTGAAAGAATTGAATTATATTATATCAGCATCTATTTATCATCTATTTCTGTTTTTATTTGGGAAAAATAAAACTCTCAAGCTTTTTCAATCTTCTTGCTATTTCAATTTTTATGTTTTTATTTAATCATTTTCTTGATTAGTAACGATATTTGTCCTTGTTTATTCTGTGATCATTGGAACTTCTTTTATTTAAATTTTTTTGGATTAATGCCATAATTGCTCATCTATTAAGATATTATTTTTAACAAATTATTTTCATAAATATGTAATTTCTAAGGACAGTTGTTGCAAATACGTCATCAGTTCTCTTATTCTATCCAAAAAAAGTAAATTACTTCATCATGCTTCTTGAGAGTTTTCTTCATTTTATCATATTGATCCTATGCGCTTCATTTTCCTGTTCTTTATTAAAGGGTAATGCTAATTCTTTTAGTTGTTATGCTGTTTCCCATGATACTATGACGAAATGTCCAGTTACTTTTGCATTTTCTCTTCTAGCCTGGCTTATCTCTAACCTTTCTTTGCTAAATTCCTGATGCTTTGCTTTCTCCATTTTCCCTATTTTTTTAAATGCTTATAGATATTTTATCATTACATTAAATTAAATAAAATTCTAGTTTTCATTATGTTAAATTAAAAAAATATATAATTAAGAAAGCAAGAAAACATTGAGCAAATGGAGATTAGCAAAGCATCAAGAATTTTGCAAAGAAAGGCTAGAAATAGCCAGATTAGAAGAGAAAAGGTAAAAGTAACTGGACATTTCGTCATAGTATCAAGGAAAACGAGTATAAGAAAACTAAGATAGTATAATAATTGATTAGAAAATAAAATTCGAATCTACATATTATTGCAAAATTCCGAAAGCTGTCAACAAGCAGGACGAGTTTATACACAATCTTCCAGAGAGAATAAATGAACTCTAACGCATTTCGAGCAATTGAAATAAAATACGGCACACCAAAGGAAGCAACTTATTTAAATAAAGTTTTTACAGAATAAAAGCTTGTGTTGATTATAATCCCCTTTAATTAAGAAGTTTCAATGATTACCGAAATAACTAAAACTGATACTGTGATTAATCAAGAAAAAATTAAATAAAAAATGAGGAACAGAAATAGCAAGAAGATTGAAAAACTTGAGATTTTATTCCTTTCAAAATAATAATAGAACCAGAAAATAAAGAGATGCTGATATTGAAGATCTTCACATTATTTAATAAAGCGCAGCTTTTGCTTCGAAAAGCTTGAAAAACAAGAGGATAAAATAATATGAAGAAAACTAGGATTACTTTGAATAAATAGCAAAAGAATTTATAAAAAAAATAAGATTAAAAAATCTCAACAATATGGAGAGGGAGTTGTAACAATTCACCTAAAAAATGACTGAAGAATCTAACCTCGAAAAAAATGGGCAACTTCAACTGATTGAAAGACGAAAAAAATCATACATTTCTTAAACTTTTAGTTGATGATAATAATAGCAACTAAGAAAAAAAGCTTATAGCATATAATTGAACTATTTAAAGTTATACCTTAAAAAAATAAGATAGTTCTAAATATCACATATAATATATTAATTACGAAATCCTTATTATTTTAATAGTTTAAGATATAAAATTAAAGCATCTGGTTTATTTATTTTAATATTTGAAATAGTTAGAAATGATTAAACTTACTTATTTATAAATTTTGATTTTAAATAACTAGATTATTATACTTCTTTAGATATTATAAAATGTATATATAACTATAAATAAGTTATAAGAAATTATTAAAAAGACAAATAAAAGGTAGTTATCTATCTATAATTTCCAGCATTGTAGTACATATTTGATAATTATGATGAAAGAACTATTAAATTACTTTGAATTAAAACATTTAAAAATAAGCTCTAATAGAAGAATTTAACTTAAGAAGAGCATTTTAGAAATTTGTAAGTATTATTCAAATTTTCTATAAGAAACTAAACTGAAACTATAACATGATTTCAGGTACATAAATCGCGTTAAATGGCTCTATTTTTTCGTAAAATATTAAAGTTAATCATGGTTTATCTTTTATAATGCTAATAAATCATATACGCTAAGTGAACCGAAATCTAATTTTCTTTTTTAAGTTTAAGTAAAAAATGAATAGATTTTATTTATGTGAGAGCTTACAATATATAAGCAGACTAGAAGCTTATCTTTAATTCTAAGTTTAAATTTTTAATTTAAGACCCATAAAGCTTATATAGTGAATCTAATCAAATTTAGTAAACTGATATTAAAACATTTAAGTCTTATTCAATTCTTTAATTCTGAACTAATGAGAAAAAGAGAAAGCATTAGTTATATAAAATGTGCATCTTTTAATTATCTTAATATTGGAAAAGTTTACTTCTAGTAGAAATATAGTTAATTTAAGTCGAAAATAGAGCTTTTATTTGTTGATGTCATTTCTTAGTTTTTAACATACTTAAGGCTTTTTTTTCTGTCTTAATGCATATACTTAAGGTAATTTATTTAACCCGCCTATATCTTATTTATTGGATTTTAAAATAGTAATGGGTGACCTTTGTTGTAAAGAACCAGCTACCAGACCTTTTGTGTTTTTAATGGAGCCTAACGGCAACCGAATTCATATTCTCTTTACAGATTTAGAAGAGTATAGATGCTAAAAATACAGACAGACTGTATACTAATAAAATGCTGTAGATTGAAGAAATTGAATAATTCTAGCAGGTGGTAACGCTATTACAGGCGCTTCTTCAATAACGTAAATGTTTAATATTTATGGATCTTGAAAGCAAAGCTGAAATTTAACTGAAGCAAGATATAACTGTGATTTAGTCGTTTATGAAGAATAATTTCTGTATGTCTTGGGTGGTTTGGATGAAAATAAATAGCTTCTAAGAAGCGTGGAAGTGGTGGATCTTATTCATCCTGTACCTTAATTTTAAGCTATTGTATCTATGAACTGTGCTCGAGCTCTTTCAAAATCGTTTGCAACTGAAAATTATATTTATGTGATTGGAGGGTGAGACCATAATTTATAGAAGCCAATTAGCTCAATAGAACAGTTCGTTATTAGTGAACAAACGTGGATAGAGTTGAAAGTAAATTAAATATCAGTTAATCTTGCTTTTAATGCCGTTTCATTCTAGCCTTTTCTAATTTTTGGAGGATACAAAATAAAAAATATGAACAATATAGGATGTAAAATAGAGTATGAAGGAAAAGAGGAAAACTACAAGAATTTTAGACTTCCTGAAAAATTTATATGCCTATCTCCTACGAAGAAAAACGCTCATCTTTTATATGGCTGATTCATAAATGATAGTTCAAAGGCTAAAGCATGAAGAATTAACACAAATGCTGAGAAACCTATCTTCGAGTTCATAATGGCAATCCAGGATTAGTTTGATGCAGATTCCTTATTTTAATTTATTTGTTTTTTTATTTTTAAGCTTAAATAACTTCATGTATATATATCTTATAACTTCAGATTCTTTCATTATGTTCTTATTAAAATTGGCTATAAATACTTATATATAGAACTATGGTTTAATTCAAATATTTTACAAACTAAAACTTATTAAGAAAAGACAAAAGTTAAGGTTATAGCAATATAATGCTTCTTACTTATTTTATTTAATATTAAAACTAAATCAAATTTATTAATATTTTTAAGTCTTAGTCAAAGCTTCATTGATTTAAAGCCTTTTCAAGTTTTTCTCTTCCTACAACTTTCTCTATTTCTTCTAAGGTCAAAATATGATTGCATAGGATGCAACAAGCCTTTTTTGCTCCTTAAGCCTTAGAAATAATTTTGCCTCCAGTTTATATATTAATTTTGTCTTCTAGACAGTATTTGCATATTACATGATGGCATTCTAAATAAACGCAATCTTATCTATCATATTCTATTTGACATACTCCACATTATTAAAGTTGTACCACTAAACTTTCCTTTTCTTTAATTTATTATTATATAAGTTAAGAGGTTTGCTCAGTACTAAGGTAAGGAAAATCAAATTAAATTTAGAATTATTAGAATTCATTTTATGGACATTCATACTCACTTTTTGGTAATTCTACAAAAAATGGTAATCCTGGATGCCAGATATCATATTTTTCTGGTAACTATTAAATCCCACTAAAGTCTTCTCTTTGTTCATTAAAGCAATCTATATTTGATTGATCTTTTGAATATATTATATCATAGTGGCCAGGTTTAAATAATATGTAAATTAAGGGACATTTTCCTGATATTTCCATTTAATTAAAATTGATGGCTTCAGTTTGATTCTTATCAATAGTAACTATTTAAATTTTTACTTTTAAAACTACTTATAGAGGTCCTATTCCTATACCTTCAGCTTCTTTTCCCATTGTAAGCACATCTTTGATTATTTCTTTATAATCAATTTGACAAAAAGGCTCAAAGAAGTCTCTGTGAGATTCCAAATAATTTGCCGATAAGCAACGCATTATCCAAATGAGAGCTTCGTCTTGATTGTTTTTGTTAAACTGGATCTCATCACTTAAGAACTAAAAGATATTTACATTTTTTTAGCTCTTTAGCTCTTTTAGTCTAATTAAGAGTTATTTAAAAATAGTTCATAATTAAAAGCTCTAGCTTTATTATCCTTACTAAGAGTTTCTTATTTAATAATATCCTCGTTAACTTTCTAGTTTATTAATAAAATCATCTAAGTGTTAAACTGGAGTTGATAGTCGGCATAAATGCTCTAGATAAGAAAACCCAACTGCACGAAAATAGCAGTTTCCATCACCTCTGACTTTTCTAATTGAGTTAAAATTTTTGCTTAAATCTTGTAAGATTTTTTATATATTTTAGTTATGCTAATATTCTTCTTATAATCTAAAAAGAGCTTAACGTTAATAAATTTATAGAAGCTATTGATGCTAATTTCAAGGAGCTAAATCATTATTATTTGAATTACTCAAATTACTGAGACTGTTTTATGAAGAATAACATTAGTTTGAATTTTACTTTTATAGATCTTAAATTTGAGGTTGCTAGAAATTTTATAAGTTTTAATTTGTGTTTTCTTTCTGGAGTTTTGTTAGCTAATTTTATAATAAGTCAATCTGATTCTTTTACTTGCTATTTTCTTCTCTTAATTACTGTAATAAAATTTCTAAATTCTAATTTTATTCTATCTTCTTTGTAAGATTTTCTATTTATTAAGCTTAATCTGCGTTAACTTTCTATAGTTGTTCTATTTATTTTACTTTAGCTTCTATTATAAATTATTTTTATTTGACTTAATAATTTAATTCCTCAAGTTTTATTTACATAGCTTTATTTTCTTAGTTCAATTATTCGATTTTCTTATTTATATCTTCTAATTCTTACTCTTTAGCTTATAAAGTATCAGTTTGAATCTATAACTCACTTTTACAGTTTTCATACTCTTATTGAAGTTTTTCGTAATTTTATTCTTATAAATTTTAATTTTAGGTGCTAGTTTCATTGAGTTAGCTATTTAGAGATTGTATTTATTAAGCTTAATCTGCGTTAACTTTCTATAGTTGTTCTATTTCTTTTACTTTTTCTTCCAATGATATTCCTATTTCTGTAGATTTATTAATCATTTCTTCTTTTTAAGATTATTTACTTTTATTTTCTTAGTTCAATTATTCGACTTTCTTATTCATGTCTTCTAATTCTTACTCTTTAGCTTATAAAGTATCAGTTTGAATCTATAACTCACTTTTACAGTTTTCATACTCTTATTGAAGTTTTTCGTAATTTTATTCTTATAAATTTTAATTTTAGGTGCTAGTTTCATTGAGTTAGTTATTTAGAGATTGTATTTATTAAGCTTAATCTGCGTTAACTTTCTATAGTTGTTCTATTTCTTTTACTTTATCTTCCAATGATGTGCCTATTCCTTACATTTAAGATTATTTATTTGTATTTTCTTAGTTTAATTATTAGATTTTCTTATTTATATCTTCTAATTCTTACTTTTTAGCTTATAAAGCATCAGTTTGAATCTATAACTCACTTTTACAGTTTTCATACTCTTATTGAAGTTTTTCGTAATTTTATTCTTTTAAATTTTAATTTTATTCAATCTAAATTGTTAATTTCAATTTTTAAGCTTCTAAATCTTAAGCTTAATCTGCGTTAACTTTCTATAGTTCTTCTATTTCTTTTACTTTTTCTTCTAGTTTTTGTTCTATTTCTTTATATTTGTTATTTAATTCTATTAATTACTATTATAAATAATTATTTTATTGGTTTACTTAGCTTATTTATTCAACGTATTTAGTTAAATTTCATAATTCTTACTCTTTAGCTTATAAAGCGTCAGTTTGAATCTATAAATCACTTTTACAGTTTTCATACTCTTATTGAAGTTTTTCATATTTTTATTCTTATAAATTTTAATTTTAGGTGCTAGTTTCATTGAGTTAGCTATTTAGAGATTGTATTTATTAAGCTTAATCTGCGTTAACTTTCTATAGTTGTTCTATTTCTTTTACTTTTTCTTCCAATGATATTCCTATTTCTGTAGATTTATTAATCAATTCTTCTTTTTAAGATTATTTATTTGTATTTTCTTAGTTTAATTATTAGATTTTCTTATTTATATCTTCTAATTCTTACTCTTTAGCTTATAAAGCATCAGTTTGAATCTATAACTCACTTTAACAGTTTTCATACTCTTATTGAAGTTTTTCGTAATTTTATTCTTATAAATTTTAATTTTATTCAATCTAAATTGTTAATTTCAATTTTTAAGCTTCTAAATCTTAAGCTTAATCTGTGTTAACTTTCTATATTTGTTCTATTTATTTTACTTTTTCTTCTAGTTTTAGTTCTATTTCTTTATATTTGTTATTTAATTCTATTAATTACTATTATAAATAATTATTTTATTGGTTTACTTAGCTTATTTATTCAACGTATTTAGTTAAATTTCATAATTCTTACTCTTTAGCTTATAAAGCATCAGTTTGAATCTATAACTCACTTTTACAGTTTTCATACTCTTATTGAAGTTTTTCATATTTTACCTCTTAAATATCTTATTCACTTTCTTGTGTATAAAATTTTTATTGAAAATCTTCTTTTGATAATCTAGATTTTTATAACTGCTCATTTAACTATTATTACTTTTAATCAAATTAAGACTTTAGATCATTTTTTTCAATTTCCAACTTATTAATTTCTTATTATTATGCTTATATATGTTGTTTATGCATTTATATTATTTCCTCTTATTTTCATAATTATTCTTGTAAGTTTTTAATTTACTACTGCTAGTTTTATTCTTTTGTCTTTTAATCTTCAAATTCTTTTTTAACACGGTCTAACTCCCTTTATTATTCAGATATTCCATTTTCTAATTATACGATTTTTTATTCCCTATTATTTTTAATATTTTATTCGTTCTAGTTATTTTCATTTATTTTTTCAATTTGCTATTTTAAGTTATTAGTTTCTTCTAATATATTCTTATTTATATCTAATTACTCTTCATATAAACTTTTATTTTCTTGTATTTATAAGTTTAATTCACTTATAACATTATTAAGCTAATCTTGTTCATACTTCGTTTTATTTAACTCATCGATTTAAATTTATAATGTCTTTTATAATTCCTCTTTTTCCTTATCATCAATGTCTTCATTTATTTTTTGTAGGGTAATATTTTAAGCCTCATCCAGTTATATTTTCAAGGATTATAATTTTTCTTCTAATTCTAGCTTTATATTTTCTTATTATATAATTTTTTACTGTTATTGATCAATTTATTATTATTGATTTTGATTACTTAATGAAGATTACTCTAAATATTATTTTAGCATAATATTTTCGTCTGAAATATTCTTTGCATTAAAGTTTTTCTCTTCAATTGTTTACTTTTGCTATTAATTTAACTATTTTAAAGAATCATTTTCTTAGTTCTTTTAGTTAAAATTACCTTGATAGATTTTTATCTCTTAAGTTAACTATTAGATTTAATCAGTATGTAATTTGTTCTTTTTTTCTATTTCTTCTAACTGATTACTCTTCATTTTATTTACCTCATTCAAACTATCTATTACCTATTAGTTTTATTTACTTTAAGAATCTAATTAATTTTATAAGAAACTATTATTCTATTTTAATTCTTCAATTTTTTAAAGTTTTTTATTGTAATTTTACTGTGATTAAGGATTTTGCTAACTTAATTATTTTATTTTATTTTCCAATTCTTCTTTCTATTTCTACCAATTTTCTTAAAGTTTCTAAATTTCATCTTACTATTTCATATCTTCTTACTATTTTTCAAATTGTATCTATTTAATTTAATCAAAGTTTTATACTTCATTCTACAATTTTTGATTTTATTCCTTCAGAATTTATATTTCATTTGTCTAAGTTTGATTTAAAAATGTTACTTATTCATTTAATTCTTCTATTTAAGTTATTTAATTTTTTAATGTTTGTATTTCCTCTTAGAAATCAGTTAATTTTTAATTTAAATATCTGTTATCTTCTTCTAATTTATTTACTAAATTAATTTAGGTGTTATTCTTAACTTCACTTGAAGGTTCTGATTCTATCTCTTATCAATCATTTTCTTCATTTTTAAATATAATTTTCTATCTTTGTTGCTTTACTTAGAGATTTTATTAATTTTGTTTTGGCTATAAAATATCTAAATAAATATTTTCTCTTGGTTCAACTATTTATTGATTATTAATTTGTATATTTTGTAATTATTTAGTAAGTTTAATATTTTCTTCATCTTTTAATTTTATTTTTGTACGTAATTCAGATATATCTTTTTCTTATTGCAGATTTTTTAATTTTAAAGTCGAACATTAGGCACAAAGGGAATTTTATTTGCTTTCTTCTTTATTCTGTTTTTAAGTTTATTGTATTATGCTGTTTTAATTTTAAGTCTAAGGTGTCTAAGCATTTTATTAGGTATTCTAGGACTATGCTTTACTTGGCTAACTCATTTAATTTCCTTTTAAAAATTGAATTATTGTAGGATCTTTTATTTCTGTTATTTTGTTGCAAATACACTTAAAATTGTTTTTATTTTAATCTTTACTATTCTACTGATAATTATATCATTTCTTTTTAAAGCAATCAAAACAGAATTGATGCTTACAAGGAAGAGTGTATTAATTGTACACATTCTACTTTTTGCAAGAACATTATACTGGTTTACTTGAAGGGTTTGACTAATATTTTGAACTCATATAATTTATAAAGTGATTTGCACTTAAATAATAATAAAGTTATAAAATAAATTTTTTCTCTTTATTTGAACTAGAAATTTAAGATAATTTTACTATATTAAATTAACTTTATCTTATAATTTATAATTTATGTTATAAACCTTTCTTATTTTAAATTAATGCTTATTTTACTAAATTTTAACTTATTTCTATACATTTTCAAGTATTCTGCTAAGCTATCAAGTCTTAAATAGATATGCTAATCAATTTTTATTTCCGCTTTTCACTTTTATGAATGGACTTGATGCTAAAATAAAAAAATTATAGTAAAATAAAAGTAGGAATATTATTCTAATGATAACTACTTAAGTCTTAGTAGAAAACTTCAATTTAAATATGGATAATTTTATATGCTTCACTCATTTATTATAAGTGAATGCAACAAGCTAGGTATATTTTATTCTAAATTTGCTTAAATATATTTTTTCTCTTTTGATACTTTTAATTTGATTGAATGTAAAATAGTTATTAACTGATTTAATTTACCTATTTGTTATATCTTTAAAAGAGGATTAATAATGGAGTTATAGTAGTAAATACTAAAAGTAATAGATATAATACTTAATATTTTAGTTATCAAAATTTAATTAAATTTCTCGAAATAAACAGCAACATTATAGCAATTATTATTCCAAAGCCAAAATACATTTGAGAAATTACCAATTTATCTCGCTTTTATTTTTATTGCAGTATTTTTAAGTGTTTGACTTCCAAGTTGATA
The DNA here is from genome assembly GCA_946699065.1 of Loxodes magnus. Taxonomy (NCBI): domain Eukaryota; phylum Ciliophora; class Karyorelictea; order Loxodida; family Loxodidae; genus Loxodes; species Loxodes magnus. The sequence continues at coordinate 107,560 of CAMPDV010000068.1, read as the reverse complement.
TTTTTCTTTTCGCTATTCAATTTTTTCTAAGAGTCTTCAATTTCTTGAGTTTAAGATTGAAACTTATTACGCTGGTCTAACTTTTTTTACTTTAAGCTTTCTCTTCTAATTTCTACATTTTATGATGTTTGCAAATTCTTTTTATATATTTATTCCTAAAATTCTCTGTTCTATTATTTCGTCTTTTTTATCAAATCTTTTTGTGTCTTTATTTCAATGTTAATTTATTAAATTTCTTGTTATTTCATCTTAATCATGCTCACTAAAGTTTAATTTTTATCCTTCATTTCTTATGTATATCTTTTATTCACAAGGATATTTCTAAGAAGCTAATCATCTTAGTTTTTAATTCTAAACATATAATCCTAATGCTACTCTTTTAGCTTATTTAGCTGTTCTATTTCCTTTTCACTGTTTTATATCTTAGTTATGTTCATTTATTTGATTATTAGTATATTTTAAATTTGTGCTTTGAGCTTTTCCATTAATATGATGGTACTTTACAAGCATTATTCCTGATTTTAATTTTATTCTCTTTTTTAATCCAGAATTACTGATAGTTGATCCATTTAGTCCTGCTTTTCCAACAACATCTGATCTATGTACTTGTTATGAACAATATTTATGTTTTATAGCTATTTCTGATATATAGCCATACTTTTCTCTTTTTCTCTTATTTCTCCTGATTTTTCATTTATTTAAGCATATAATATAGTAATGCTATCTTATACCTAACGTTAACTATTGAAAAACTATTCATTACGCACTTTATAAGTTGCAAGCAGCTCTTCTAAGTTAATTTCTGCGTTAAATAGTAAATTGCTAATATTTATGAGCTGCTCCTTGAAAGATTCTTCCAGTTCCTAAGTTTCTTTTGCTTTATAGTTAAGATTTTCTACTTATTCTCTAAGTTTTTCTATAAGCTGTCTCTTCATTTCTAAGTTTAGGTCAAGATTCAAAAAGGAATTGAAGCTTGAAACTTCGAAAGGCGTTTAATTAGTTCTAAGGATTTATCTAGGAGAAGTGTTTCCTATTGAAATATTAGGTGTATAAAATTAACTTTACTGCTTAAGCGAATAATTATGCAAGTAGCTCTTTTAGTCACTTACACTTCTTAAAACTTCAAAAGGACATTTCTTAGTTTCTTAATGACATGAATTTTCGTATAACCAATTACTGCTATTTGATTTTTCTTTAGAAGTCACATATTTAGACAATCCTGATGATTTAATTCAAACCTCTGGAGAGAATTCTGGCTATAAACTTTAGTTTTTAATTTTATTTTATAAGAAAGGGTTCTGTAAGTTTGAGTCGAAGTTGACAAAATCTTAACTATCTTAATGAATAATTTGTATTGAATTATTTCAACTCATTTATTTTTAACTGTCAAGGATAAAAAAATTTTCTTCTTATTTTAAACTTTAAAACTCTAAATTTTTAGCTCCTTGTCTATTTTGATTTTCCTTAGAATCCTAACATCCTAAGCTTTCTGAACTTCTTTATTTTAAATTTAACTTTATTTAATTATTTAGTCTCTTTGTAATACTTCTTAATGGCTTTTCCTTTATTTATTTTTATTTACTTTCTTCACTATGGTTTCAAAATTATCTTCCTGAAGGTAATTCAAGATCTTTAAAATTAGTAAGTGGACTACGATGTGTTCACTAACTAGGTTATAACTTAAGACTAATTTAATGAAGTGGAGACTATTACTTAGAAAGGACATTCCTATATGCTACATTTTCATTAAACTCTAATTACTAAAGCTACTCTTCTTGCTACATTCCCTCCAAATTCATTTATGTTAAAGGTATTTAGATTTTTGAATTTGTAGTAACTAAAGATATATTTATTTAAACCCTCTTATCCTCTTATAATACTTTAAATTTAAATCTCTTTCATTCAAGTTTTTATAACTTAAACTAATTGAAAGAAAATCATAAAAAAAGGTACTAGAGGTAAAGGAAGCTTTAGTTAAATCAATTCTAATCAATAAAGCTTTGAGTAAAACAGCTTTCATATCTATAAGCTTGAGTAAGAATTAAGTTCTTATGACTGAAAGGTGAAAATATAAGAAGGTAGTTAGTTAGCTAAAGAAGTCAGAAAAAGGATTTAATAATTAAAAGGAAATTGATATAAGCTCACTAACTAATTAATTAAAGCTTTTTCTTTTTAATGCTATCAGGAATTAATTTGCTTGAGTTCTTCTATCTTTTGCTACTTTTGGAATAATTAAGTGATTTATTGTGGATAAGGTAATTGCTATTTTAATAGAGACGATGAGTGATGAGAAGCATTTTTATTCTTTCGTTTTTTGAGATTTAGAATTAAATTAAAATCGGTAATTAGCGGATACATATTACTTGGCTCAAATCAACTTGATTTTTCAATTCTATCTATTTTATTTCAGTTATATAGTACTCTGCGTTCTAGAATTGATTTTAGTATATATAATAAAGCGCTTTCATGTATGATATTCTTCACTGCTCAAAGAAATAAGGACATGAACTTTCTTAAAGTTTATAATCCTCAATAGCTTCATCAGCTTGCTGATTTCTTCATGCGCTATTTATTAGTAGTTCTAATCTAGCTAATTAATTATGGTTTTAAGCATCAGCTATTTCTTTTCTCTAATCATTAAATAAGATTAGATAAAGTCATTAAATGATCTGCTATGCTCCTGAATTTTCCAATTTGAGTTGATCAAGAACTTTCAGAGCCTTATCGTTCTCTCCGTTATAGTAATAAGCAAAAAATCCTCTTACATTATATTAAAAACTGAGAATGGTATCAAACTCCACGTTCTAGTTCCTTTCTATTACTTCCTTTACAAGTTTGTATTAAAATACACCACTGAAACTTTCAACTTTTATAAGCAAAGTTGTTGGATCTCTTTCATCAATCAGCTTTATGCTATCAATAGCTTCTTGATAATACTTATGGTTGAAAAGAAACGAGCTTATGAACTTTATTTTCAAGGAAAACAATTTGGCATCCTAATGTTCGTTAATTCCACGAAGTAAATTACTTAAAATTTATTATTAAACTTCAGTCTTGATAACAATGTCTCGATTAAGATGAGGTAGGTTTAAAACTCTCATTAATATATTTAGAAGAAAGATTCAAAAAACTTTTCTTAACTTAAATAATTTAATAGCAATAATCACTTGCTTAGAGTTTCTTACTCTGCTATTATTAAAATTGCACTCTTATATACTAAAAGATAACTTTAAATAAATCAATTTTGGTATTAAATATTTCCTTATAATGAAAAATTAAGCTTACATGATATAAGGTATTAGAATCTCTACATGCTTAATAATTATTTTTTTAGTTTTTATTGTATTTTTGAGATCATAAATTAACTTATAGCGAACTTTATGTAAAAGGTAAATAGTAAAGGATTGTAATAAGTTGAATCATAATAATAAGTTTATTGATTAGAGTAATATCAAAGCTAAGGATGAATAGTTATTACTTTTTGATCTAAATCCTAATTTAATTTCTAGATAGCATTCTTAATCTTTAGTGCTTCGCAAGTGTTCATTATCTTCACATCTTCACTATGTAAAGAACATTTAATAGACACTGTTACAATATAACCTTTATCAATATCTATTAAATATTAATAAGAAAGAAATGCTGGATAAGATAGCTTAATTTTAGTTCTGGTTGAAGAAAGTTTAAATTTTAAGAAATTATTTACTAAAATCTCAGATTGAATTCCATAAGCATCAAACTAATTTTCTCATTAATAAATCTAAGATTTTTTCATTGCAAACCAAAAGGAATAAATAATATCTAATAAAAAAGTACCAAAATTACTCTTTTTATTAAATCTATACTTACCTATTTAATACTATCTTCCTTCTATTATTTTTCAATATGATTTATTTATAATTCCTTTTTTTCTAGCATTGTAATAAGCTTGAAATAGTAAAAAGCTTATCTATTTTTAATATTTTTTTAATATATTTATTTTAATTCTTCCATGCCAAAAATATTGAAGAAGCTTAAAGTAAGATTAAATACATGCCTTAATTATTTTTATTATAGCCCTTTATCTGAATCTTATTTAAAATATATTATATAGATTACCAAAAGATTATCTTTAGCTTGCATAAATTAACTATACTTATAAAAAAATTAGCTTATAACTTAATAGTTATTCAATTGGGATCTAAATTTTTATACAGTTGCTTATATTTTGTAATGATATATTTTAGCTTTTATCATATTTATATCAGAGTGATTATTTAATTTCTTACAAATAGAAAAATTAAATTATTTAAAAGTTCTTTTATTTAGCTTTTAAAGCAACTTTATCGTTTAAAACATATAAAGAAGTTCCGTTAACCAGCTTTTTTATATTTCCTTCTATGCTTATAAGAGTCTTATAATATTTAAATTAAAAGAAATTTAAAACTTATTAATAAACATAGCAGCATAATTCTCTAGACTCCTCTATAGAGTTTAGAAACTATCTAGGATTAGTAACTTTATTATATAATTAAGATATTTATTTTACTTATTTAATACTTATAATTAATAACCCTTTTTCTATGTAATAAGCATAGTATAATACTTAATTTATAAATTCAAAGTAAACATTTCTTAAATTACTATTTTCCTTTATAAGCTTAAACACCTTCTTCTCTTATCTCAATTTATAATAAAGCTATTATTATTAAGTAATACATTTACTAATGAAATATCTTTAGCTTTTATTAGTCTAATAGTATTATTAGTATCTTTTATTGCTTAAGATCTATATTTATAAGTCTAGCTAAGATACTAACTTTGTTACTCTATCCTTTAATTCTGTAAATTTATCCTTTTATTAGCATTTTTCTTTGCTTAAACTATTTTAGTATTTAAGTTATACCTATATATTTCTAATTCTTAGCTATAATCATTTTATATAGAATAAAAAGTTACTTTAAGAGATAAAAAGCCCAATCAATTAAGAACCAAATTTCTTTATATCATATAAAAAAAGCTCATATCTGCTTAATACTAATATAGCATTAGAATCTAAATATAGATATTACCAAAGAAGAAGTTAACAAAGGCTATCAAAAGTACTATTCATATAGTACTGCTTTGCACTTTATATTATAAAGTCTTTAAGTTGACTGTATATTAATAAGCTATAACAATAGGCTTATTCCCGTTAGCTGTAAAGTTTACTTTATATAGCTTTTATTATTTTATACTTCTACTTAGCTTTACACCAATAGCTTGTATTTAGTATTATTATTATATTTAAATACAGCTTTTCCATTTCTATCTTCTTGTATTTCCTTTGTTTTAAAAGTTAGCTTAAGCTTATAATAAAGTCTGTTGGTTCTAATTATAGTTTGAACAATTTTAAAATACTCAAGCTGATATAGCAGAAGTTCTCTTTTATGGCCTCCAATAAAGCATAAATAAGAAAGCATTTTAATAGTGATATCCTTCTTAATAATAGTAGCATGTTTATACCTATTAATAGAGATATCTATTATTAGCTTAGAATGCTTTTCTTCATAGTATGCTTATAATAGCCTGATTACTATACTTATCTAGATTATACACTTAACTATACATTAAAAAGCAAGAAAGCTAGAATAATTTAGTCTTAGTCTATTGTGAAATGGGATACTTATTTAATATATTACTCACTATATATTATTTTAAGCAATTTTATAGTTAAAAGGCTTATTTAAGAATTTAACTTGATATCTCTTATTTCAAAGGCTTGTTCAATAAAAGCAATATAAAAAGTAAATAAGTAAAAGATATTTCAGTCATATGATTAAATGACTACAGGAATACTTATTGCTATTATAATTGATTAGACCATTTTAACTATAACTTGTATTAATAATAAAGATTCCTAAACTAAGGCTTAAACAAATGCTCTTTAGTTATATTAAAGTAAATAGTAATATTAACTCATAAACAACTATCTTAATATTTATCAGTTTTCTAGTTAGCTGATACATATTTATATTAACTGGTAGGTTAATTATATAAAGGGCATAAGAATATAGAGTATTAAAAGGAAGAGGAGTCTAATAATGGAAGATAGCAATAAGTATTAAATGAAATATTTAATTTCAATTACATATCTTTCTTAATGTTTTAAATCAAGGTTCAGTCCCATTGGCAAGTTCAACTGGGTTTAATACTCGCTTGCCTAATTTCTACTGTTCCTTCTAACTGGTTAAAATAAAAGCTATAATTGCTGAGAAGCCAAGTATAAATAATACAGCTAGCATTACTTGAATATCTGAAGAATAGCTAACTCTTGTAATTTCATTAAAATCTTCAAAGAATCGTAGACATCAAAGCTATTTTTCATCTTATTTTATAGCCTTCATATAGTTCTTAAACTTTAAGTTTATGTAGGACTAGCATTATGAATTCAATATATTTTGCTTTTCTTTTTCCTTTAGTCCGCTAGTGTCATGTTTGCAAACAGAATTTCAAAATTTCTGGAAATCTTAAGAAAATATAGATTATTAGCATCTACCCTATCCCTTAACAGATGGTACACACTCACATATTTTACTGGTACATTCAGAATCATCAGAACAAGGTTCAAAATCCTATTTTAAAGTTACTTCATAACTGAATTTATTTATTTGATCACTTTTATATGCATCAAATAAGCATTCAACTGGAGAGTTATTAGTGCAATATTTCTAGCATTCTAAAAGCTAATAAAAGTCCTTTTTACTACAGAATTTATCTTAGTAAAAGCTATCAATTTGATTGTATATTGATGCATTATTAGGTTAAGAGAGTGTGAGATTTTCATTTTAGCATTAAGTATTTTTGGCGCCTTCATAAAAGTCTAAGATATAGCAGCTTTAAGTTTATGCACACATATGACCAGCTTCTATTACTTCTATTCCGTCTTATTATTTACTCTAGTAACAAACTCCTATTGCTACCTGTTCTGAACATTCCCATATAGGACAAGACTTTAAGCTTTCACTAGATCTGATTATAATGGAAATAAAAAGTAATCCAATTTTGCCCTATCAATATTTCATTTTCGTATAATCTGAAAGAAGTCAAAATCATAAATCATTAATTAAGATTAATTCACTTGTAACTTAAATAGATTTCAAAGCCTTATAAACTCATCTTCTATAGCTACTTCAACATCACTATAAATAAAGATATTAAGATAGATTCTATTTAACTAGTATAGGAGTTATTGCTCTTTACTCTAATAGTAGTCATTTAATATAACTAACACTATTATAAATCAAATTTAGTTGCTAAGAAGTTTAATATCTAAAGGCTAATTTTCAAATTAATAGATTTACCGTTATAGCTTTTTAATCTCATTTGTTTATTTAACAAACTTAACATAAAAGCATTAACAAAGTAATAATAGTAGGCTATATTCCAGTCCTTAAAACTATAAAGTTCTAATAATGTGGATTTTGGTAATTTAACTAATAAAATGCGTTTAAGTTATAATGATTGAACGTGGGTAGTCAATTATCGGTGGAGACACGTAAATTATTACCATAATAATAAGCTTTAATACTGATAAAGGATAATAGCTATTAATATTTGCTTTATCTAGAAATTTAAAAATGTTAGAGGCTTTTCAATTACTCATAATAAGTTTGCTTCTTAAAATTAACTTTAATAAAGACCTTTCAAAAGCTTTTAATATAAAATAGCATTTTAGTATTTAATAGACTAGATATTTATATTACAAGCTATTATATCCTTCTTCTTAATATACTCTTCTAGAAATTTATTAAAGAAAGGTTAAAGTAATAAGATAAAAGCTTTCCTCTATTTAAATTATATTTAAAAATATCCTTTTCAAGTTTATTTAACTAACGCTTTTTATATTAAATATCAGACTCTCTATAAATCTTTAATTCTAAAGAAAGGGAAAGTTAATTATAGAAAATACTAATTCAAAGCTTAAATAGAGGAATTTAAATAGCTAGCCAGACTGATAGTTAGTAGAATAGCCTATTAAGAAATATAGATAGCCAATTAATGCTAATCTAATAATTAATACTGCCTAAGGGTGCTTTTACTAATGCTAGTTTTATAACTAGTTTAAATCCTTTTTTCCTATCTTTTTTACTATTAATTGATATGGTTTTAATATTATTTGATAATTAGAGCTACCAATAATTAGAATTTTAAAAAAGAGATATCCAAAACTTGTCTTTATTACTTTAAAAAAGTCAACATTAAAATTAAGATTAAAGGATTTTGCTTTTGCTATGCACTATTAATAGAAACTATCTAGCTGTAAGTTTAAATAATAGTAACTTAACTCCTTTATAATTGATTTTCAAGCAATTAAAATAACAGTGAGATGGAGGTTTAAAGGATTAAGGCTAAAATTACTTAAGATAGATTAATTTAAAAATAAGTGGTAATTCCTTTCTATTGTAGGAACTCTATTAATTTTAAACTTTTTTCTAAATGAAATTGATAAAGCTAATATAGAACTACCTTACATTTAATTATAGAATTATAATAAATTAAAAGTTTAAGACATTTAAACAATCTACTTTCCTATCTTTTTCTCAAGAATTTTTATGATTTATTCATGTAATTTGAAATATTATTGCTTTTAGAGTAGCTAAAGTTACTGCATTCTCTTTTCTTATAATTCTATGTTGTTTTAATCTGTTTCCTCTTCTTCCTCCTTTATAATAATTTAGTTGTTAACACAGCATTTCCTATGATTCAATGATGCTAGCTGCTGCTTTATTTGGTCTATAATATCATCTGATTTCTATATTATTTCTGAAATATCTAAATTCTCTTTATTCCTATACCAGTCGATTTATTGGGTAACTATTCTTTCAAAATTTTTGTTATAATGTTACAAGCAGCTGACTTTATGTTGATTGTGAGCTTCGAAATCGAATAAGAAATTTGTGCCTTTCTGAATATCTTAAATATAATAATAAATCGTTTAAACACTTTCTCCCATATCTGCAGCTATATCCTATTTTACTTTTGTTACGTTTTTCTCTTTCTTAGCAGGAGTAGCGTCCACTAACTAATTAAAGTCACTAATCATTTTTTTCACTTCCCATAATTATCTTTCTCTTTTTCTATAAGGGCCTGCTTTATTATGTGCTTCCCTCATTTAGCCAATTTCAGTTTTTTACTGTTATATTTCTTATGAAAATTCAGAATCACTTTTTTCTTCCTCTTTGACCATTTTTTCTTTTAAGACCTATATGTTTTTAACGTTTTCCTGCTATAAATTATAGCTAACTCTAAGTACAAGCTAATTATCATGCCACATTTTTTAATTCAAATAATTGTATCCCTTTAACGGAACAACTCCCTCTAGTGTAAAGCTTTCGTCTTGCTCCTGTAGTTCAATTTTTTATCCATCTGCAATAGTTCCAATTTCTTTAAGGTAATAAATAACTTCGACTAAATTAATAGTAGAATCCTAGTAAAGCTTTGAAACTATTCTAACTTTCTTAATATCTTCTCCTACTATCAACTTTATATAAAAGGAGACTTCTTTTTTGTTTAGCTACATATACTCCATTTTAAAATAAGTTAAGCCTTTTTTAATAGTTAGATCAACTTTTATTCTTAATTTTAATTTTTGCTATTCAAATCTTTGCTATCTTTAACGAAATCCTTCTTTTAGCTTTAATCTTATTACCTATCTTATATAAGTAAAACTACACTGCCCTCACTTTAAGAACCTGATAACGGTTTAGAGCTTTATACTAGCACATTGACTTTATTAAGTTCTAGCAATCCCTTTTAACTACAAAAATCACTCCATATTCTTTCCTTTATGCTAATAACTACACTCAGACTTTTGTAAGCAGCTGGGAAGAGATATTAACACAGAGAGACTAAATTGACTGATTTAAATAGTTAAAAGACAAGGTGCAATGTGCTTTGGAAAATAAGAGTATAAAAGAAATTTGCTTAATATAGAGAGCCAAATAAGCTTATGTATAGACTCCTTTATTTTACATTCTATAATTTCATATAAGAACAGCTTAGCTTATACAATATATAAATTTTATAATTAGCTCACTAAAGCCTAAATATATAATCTACCATGCCTTAAATCTATTTGCAAGGTATATAATATATATCTTTAAAAACTGCAAAATTGAGATATCATATTAAGGCCTTGGACCTTTAGGAATCATTCATTTTAAAGTATTTTGAATTTATACTTTAGTTTAAATAAAGCAGGTTAAGAAGTATGCTGTTGCTTTATTTCGGCCATAGTAATAGCAATGCTTTTAGTTCTAATGCATCTATCTCCTTTAGCTATATTATTAATAAGCTAAGACTAATTGATATCTTACTGCCTCACTAGTGACTTATAAACGTTAGGTCTTAAGCAGATTAGTCATAAATTGAGTTGCTATTCTGGAAGATTTTTATAGGATTGAGAAATTGTTGGCTAAATAGGATTTTATAAAGGGTAAGAAAAAGAAAAAGCGAAGTATAAAAACTAAAACGTAGCAAACTAGCTAATATCAAACTATGTATAAACTGATAATATCAGAGCAAAGAATATTGATTGAGGAAGAATGAGAGTATCAACTACCTAAAGGCATAAAAACAATAGAACAAGATTAAATCTCAGCTTGAAGCTATAATTATAATTGAGTATTTAAAGCAATGCATTTGATAATCCTCTTAACAAAATTCTTTCTAAATTCAAAGTAAAAAAGTATAAATTGTAATTTTTTACATTGGTTAGTTAGCAGAGCTCATATGCTCTTATCAGACTAGATTTAATCCTAGAACTATGATTAAATAAATTTTGCATATAGATAGATTGCATAACTTAGTTACCTATTATACTTCTTTAATAAGTTCGTAAATATATAATGCATCATTTTTAATAAGTTGTGCTACTTCCTTATCTTAACTGTAATTAGCTGATAATAAAAAGAGATAAGGTAAAAGAGACTTGAGAATAATTGTAACAAAGGACATTAAAGGATTATGCTTAATTATGTTTAAATAAAAGTATGATAAAAAGAGATTAAGTTATGGTAATAAATCTCATCTCTATATAAGTATAAGGCTAGTTATCAGTAGTCTTCTAGTTTAGCAGGGAGCCTTTGGGTTTTGATGTGGAGACTAAGAAGTTCTGCATAACTTATTTTGAAAGTTAGGGAATAGAACGGATATAAGTAGTTTTAGATGCATATACTTAATTTTATATTTTTAAATCCATAGTTTATCTATCAAACATCAGTAATTAAATAGCTATAAAATCCGACAAATTAAATGTTTATAAAAAATGAAAGATTAAGTGAGACGATTGCAATCATACAATTACTGCGATTAAGAGGTTAAAGGAAGTATTCTCTAAGGAATGCCAAGTCTGTAAGGTAATTTAATTCAACTGCATTTTTCAAATAGATGGCCTCAGTGTTTAGATCTACCTGCTCTTAGTAACAAAGTGATAGATGAGAAAGATGATAAGATTGAATTAAAAAACCTTTAAGAAGTCTTTTTCTTAGCTAGAAAGAAGCGACTAAGGGATTAATTTGGATTTGAGTTAAAATAAATTATGAAGGTTTCTAAATGTCCTCATACTTAAAGTAGGCATTATGCTAAAAACATGTGTTCTGCATGTTATCATAGAAAGAAGAAAGAAGAAAAATAAATAGTATGTGGACATAATGAAAAAACTGTTTTTGCGAGAGGAATGTGCAGCTCATGCTATTATCGATTATATTAGGGATACAGGAAAGAAAAGGATAGTTGACTTTTGTTTTTAAATTATCTCTGTGATCTTTTTATAGCTTGCAAACTATGAAATCTTATATCAACAGAAAGTATTCTTAAGATCTTTTAATAAATAATTGTAAAAAATCAACTATATATCATAAATGCTTATATTGCTAGCTCTTAATTTATCAGACTAAATCTATTTTTATAATTAGTTTAAAAACTTAAAGCTACCATTTAATTTTGAATCTAAGTAGAAATATTATAAAAATACTAAAAATGTAATTTTATGGCAATCCTCATTGTATTTTAAGCACTTTTTACTCGATAAATGTAAAATGTTAAATAACAAATTAATACTTTCTTTTTCTTCTCATCCAATACTAAAACTGTTTCTCACTGACTGCACTTACTCATAAACGAGTATAGTAGATTGCAACCAGGAAGTGAAGATTGTTTTATCCTAATGACTAAGTTCTAATTATCTTTATATAGTATAATTGTAAGTTTAGGTAATAATCAAAGATTTATTTCTACTTCTTAAGCATTTTAACTTCATTTAGAATATCCTTTAAATAGCAAATTGTAAACTTAATAGCTTCGTTGCTAAATTAACTTTACTAATTTAGTCGAAGGTTTTTGCCTCTAATTCTCTACTTTTCTTAATTTCTAAGTTATCTATTTTCATAAGCTGATACTAAATTCTTGGGGGATTAGATTGAAAGTAAAAAATAGAGTTATTAGATATAAAAAGGAAGCACCTAATGATTTATTAGCCAACTAGATAGTGAAATAAATGAATAGCATTAATAAAGTTCACTAGGAATATAGCCTGATTTATCAATTTTCTGTTACATTCTTATTAATTGTCAGAACTATCTAAACTATTTGTATATTGAAATTAGCTGATATCATACTCTTTAAATTACTTTTGTTTTGCTTTTAAAGGACTTGGATCAATATAATAATTTGGAAACTAGGGTTAAAAACCCTTACTATAATGGAGTAAATTGCGGTTGCCTGATATTGTTATTAAATCTACAACTTAGAAATGCTTTACCTAAATAAGGCTGTTATGCATTTAAATCTTCTTGAAAACCGTTGACTGAAGCATAATTCTCTAGGATTAAGGACAAACTTAGATTTATCGTTTTTCCCTTTAATAATATTGCCTAGTAGTGCTCCTTTATATTGATAGCGGTAAATTAAAGTAAATAAAGACATAACTCTCTATTGGAATTTAGAAATCTTCAATAAATAAAACCAATAATTTGAACTTAGAAATATTAAGTAAATCATTAAAGCTAAAACTAAAGGTAAAATCAAGACATCATAACTACCTCAAGATATCTTTCTAAACTATATTTCTCTTTTAAAGCATCACCTAAAATCTAGCAAACTGCTTCCTTAAATTATGAATGGAATAATAAAAGATGAGATATAAGCTAATTAGGAATGGCAAATATAAATATTAAAAGAAAAATAGAGAAAAAACGTATTTCTAGATTAGTAAAACCGAGTAAAAATAGAATAAATGGGTATAAGATCACATTAAAGTAGCTTAAACTCAATGAATATAGGTAGTTACTAAAATGAGAAGTTTCACTAAAAGTATATAAATTTGAAAAAATAACAATTTAGATATGATTAGCCATACAATATTTCCATTAAATTATTCTACTAAAATATCTTAGTATATGAAGAATAGCTTCTCTTAATGTAATCTGTTGTTAAAATAAAAAATAAGATAGTAAATAGAATAGATAGAATAGATAGAATGAAACTTAAATATATTACAAAGTTTAGATATAAGTATTTTAGTTATAAGTGAAAAAGCTTAATGGCATTAAGTTAAAATAGAAGTAATTAATATCTTGTAAAATTGTTTAGAACAGCTATCTTAACTTTTATCTATTTATTTAACTATTTTGTGAAATTAAGTTACTGCTAATAAAAATATTAGCTTTGTTCTAAAGTATGCATAGATTTTACTTAATAGATAATATTAAATTATTGCACTTTTAAAGGTCTTATAAAAGAAAAGTTTAGTAATAGGTTTGTTAACACTAAGTATTTAATTTGATGATTTAGATCTATAATTTTAACTTTGAAAGCATTAATATTTTTAGTTTCAACTGTTAATCTAATTACTACATACTTCTCTTAAGCCTTATTAGTAATCTAAATAAAAGTCTCTTTTATTTAGCATTTAAATACACCTATTTATATCCTTTATTTTATATAATCTATCAAGCAACTATAGTTACCTTATATGGCATTTTATATGCTAGATGTATTTATAAGCTTTTATATCTTTATTAAAATAAGCTATATAGTAAAGCATTAGCTACCCTTTGCATATTTACGATAATCTTATGATTTATAGGATAATCCCCATATTAGAGCTTTTAGCTTTTTTATCTTAAGATTGATAAGATATTAAGGGTTGCTTATCTGTTTTATTCTAAATGATAATTAAATTAGATGATTGCCACTAAGATTTAAATATTTATGATATAAACCTAAATAAGCTTAGATAAGACATTTAGGAATACTTATGGAATATAGTCAGTTTGATATATTAAAAAGGAGTTTCTAATTAATAAGCTAATTAATAGAAAAATAATCATAGTAATAGCTATTTTTCAATGCTAATCTAATAGATTGCTTTGCAAATATCTATTTCATAGGAATAGCAAAAGCTTAGAAATGAATGTAAAAAGCAGGATATCTGGGTAGAAGTAGTGATTGATATTATTGATTTGATGTATAATTAAACAATTTTAAGACTTTAATATAATTATTTGCTCACTTAATGTGGTTAGATCATTTGAAATAAGCTGGTGCCATGCCTGCTAGTTGAACTCCTTCTTTGCTTGCTTGCTCTCTCAATACTGCAATTTTAGATCTATTTTATGCTTTCTTTAACTCCGAACGTACATAAAGAACAATAGGAATACTAATCAGAGTGCCCCAATATGCCCAAAATCTAATGAAGTTTTTCATATGATGAAAAGTAGTATCAATTTCTAGAGGAAGCCATTGCTTTACTTTTGTTGCAGTTTGATTTTAATCCCTAATTTTGCTAAGGTTAAATTATTTCACTTCTACTGATCCTACTTTTTAGTTCCATGGGGCCATATGAGAATCTCTCTCTTAAAGAAAATCTATCATACCTGGATTAGCTCTTGATCCAGGTCCTTCAAGGCCTTCACCTCCATGAATATTAGCTCTTTTAGTTCTACCATCTTTTATTGGAATACCACCTCTATACTTATTGAAAGTATCGACATTAAATTTTTTACGCTCATCTGCCAATTCTTGCAATCTTTTCTGTGCATATTCAGTTCTGGCTTCCTAAGGACCTACTGGTAGTCCTGATTTTCCTCTTTCTTGCTTTAAAATGCGGTTAACTTCTTCCTAAGTCATTTGTTATTTAGTTTTATCATATTGAGCACGTACTTTTAGATTGGAAAGAATATGATAAGCTTCATTAATCAATCTAAACATATTTTCATGCTCAGAACTAACATCAGGATGATACTTCTTTGCCAAATTCCTGTATGCTGTCTTAATAGCTTCTTCATTGGAGTTTGGCGGAATTCCTAGTATATCGTAATAAGTTGTGAAAGTAGAAATTCTTCGAGAAATTCCTCTTAATAGCATTTTTAAATATCTTTATACTTATTTAATTAACTTTTCCTTTCATTTTAAATATGAAATTCATTACTCTCACTACCTCACTTAATCAGTACCATCTCATTTCCAAGCTTTTATTCCTCCCATTCATTATCACTTATATCTTACAGATAACTTTTTATCATAACTTCAATTCTTTAATTTTGACTATTCATCAGTCTTTAGTAGACTTAATAATGGAAATAAAATGCTAATAGCTATTGTAAAATGCTATAATTAAATAAAAGTAAAAAGGTAAGGAAAGTATATTTCCAGCTTGGTTAAAGAGTTTATCATTCATCTAATTATAATTCTTATTAAGCATCAAGATAAATTAGATCCTTAGCGTCATATAATAAGCTAATAATGTAATGAATATACAGTCTATTGATATTCTAGGTTTATTATGTATTGGATAAATAAATGTTAAGATTAGTAACTTCTAGTTTTTATTTGGATTTAAAATTCTCTTCTATAATCATGCAATTAAAACTAGTAAATCTCCTATTAAATATACGAAAGAAACTAAAGTATAATGGAGAATAGTTAGCATATATAAGGATTATTAGGACATGCTGAAGAAAATAAGACTTTTATTTGGTTTCTTTCTTTTGCAGCTGGCTTAGGAGGATTTTTATTTGGGTAAGTTTTGTTATGTAGTTATGATACTGGAATAATAGGAGGAGCGAACTAATATATAAAGACTGAATGATAAAATATTGATTCTTTAGAAATTTCTATTATTGTAAGTGCTACTATACTTGGAGCTATTTTTGGAAGCCTTTTGTAAGCTTTTTCTATAATTGTAGTGGAGGTTATTTTGCTGATAATTATGGAAGAAAATGGGTAATTCTTAGAGCTGATATTATATTTTTAGTGGGAGCTTTAATAATGGCTGCATCAAATGAATTAATTATGCTTGTTTTAGGAAGATTTATAGTAGGTCTGGCTGTTGGAATAACAGCCAACACAGTTCCTATTTATTTATCTGAATGTGCTTCTCCAAAAAATAGAGGCATGATTGGAGCTTTAAATAATTTAATGATCACTTTTGGATAATTGATTAGTTATTTTGTAGCCATTCTCAGTCAAGGAAATTGAAGAGTGATGTTCTGAATTTCTTGTATTCCTGCTATCGTTTAAGCCATTTTATTTATAAGATACTTGCCTGAATCTCCTAGATTTCTTTGCAAGCAAAAGGAAGACTAAAAAGCTTTAAATACATTAAGTAAAATAAGACTCAAAAACACTGGACCTCCTGATGAAAACGAAATGGAGTTGATAGAAAGTGAATTAAATTAAATTTAGTAAGCTGTTTAGCAGGAAGATGACTAATTAAATTGGGGTTAAAAACTTGCTAAACTATGGACTTAATATAAAAAAGCTCTTTGAATTGGATTGATCCTTTAAGCGTTACAATAACTATGTGGAATCAATATAGCAATGTATTTTTGTCCATAAGTAATGGAAAAAGCTGGATTCAGTCAAACAATTGAAGAAAGCATCTAATGATCTATTCCTGCAGCATTTGCTAATGTTGCTGGAAGCGTTATTAGTATATTCTTAATAGATAAATTCGGAAGAAGAAGTTTACTATTAAAATTCCTTCCTTATTAAACTGTCTCCATTTTATTAGTTTCAGTTGGATTTTATTTATCCAAATTTACTACTTAAACTGATCATGGTACCTGACTTTCCTTTTCTGGTATTGTGATGTTTGTCATATTTTTCGCTTGTGCAATGGGTCCTGTTCCTTGACTAGTAAATTCTGAAATTTATTAGGTATTTTTATAATTTAGCTTCAATTAAGAGGAACAGGAAACAGTATTGCAACAACTACTAACTGGGTATTCAATTTAATAGTATCAATGAGTTTTCTTTAGATAGCTAAAACCAATATAGGATCTGTTATAGTTTGGATTATTCTTGCTTCTTTCGGATGTATTACTTGGCTCTTCGCATATTATGTTTTAATAGAAACTAAAGGGAAAACTCTTACTGAAATCCAGGACCTATTTGGAAAAAGCAATCAATTATAAGATCAAAATAATTCCACATATAATCAACTAAGAACAGAAAATACAAAAAAAGAACGAAATTCTTAACTTAAATAATTTATTTCCATTTACAACTTTCTAAATATTAACCAAATCTCATTCTTTACTTTATTTTAGAAAAGCAAAACGTATAACTTCATACGCCCTTAATAAAAATAGACATACCCTTAATATTTATAATTATAAATAAAAAAAGCAAACGACAAAGGTAGTTTGATTACTTTTAGAATAATAAGCTTGATATTTTAATTACCTAGAAGAGATTTTTAATTTAATTCAGCTTTATATGATATTCTTTATATAAAGCTTACTTTTAAGTTCAATTACTACTAGCATTACTTTTACTATCCTAGATTTAGGTATTTTTTATATTTAATCTATTATCTACTTATTTATTAAATACCTAATACCTAAACTAAAATAAACTTTCCCTTTTTTATATACTTCATAATAGAATAATAGCCAAAAAGTATAAAAATTGATGTTAATCTGAAGCTTAATATTGAATTATATAAGTTATATAATAAAGAAGTAGCTATATGTTTAATGATTAAATACCTTAATAATAAAATAATTAGTTTTATATTTAATAGTTCTACCTTTCATTACTCCTCAAACTCTTCATAATATTCCTCATAAATTCTTGCTCTATCTTTTAACTGTTAAATAAGCGTAATAGAAGTCTATAAGTTTATTTACTCTAGACTCTACTTTTCATTCGGTTCTAATTCCTCTAAAACTTAAGACATATATTCATAGAACTAAGTTTTTTCCTCCTATGATTTTTCAGAATTAAGTTCTGAATTATTTTGAATAGAGAAAAGTTATTTATCATTAATAAGATTTTTATTAATCTTGAAATAGTCTTTTAGCTTCCTTTCTTCCTAATTTTATTATTCACCTTTATACTTTTCTTTAACTGATTCTTCTGCTCTATGCGTTTTTTAGCTT
The DNA here is from genome assembly GCA_946699065.1 of Loxodes magnus. Taxonomy (NCBI): domain Eukaryota; phylum Ciliophora; class Karyorelictea; order Loxodida; family Loxodidae; genus Loxodes; species Loxodes magnus. The sequence goes on along the minus strand of CAMPDV010000068.1, from coordinate 89,153 downwards.
TCATAGCTATTACTTTTCTCCCTTTTATACGAAGAATAGAAAAGAACATCATTCTCTTCTTTACTATTTTCAAGCTTTTAATATGGAGGAGGCTCTCCTTGGTTCTTTTCTTTTATTTACTATTAGTTAGTAAGATTCAATTCCATTTTTTGTATAATAATTATTTACTAAGCATAAACAATCTTTTAGCTTATTTCTAACTAGATTTTATGATTAATTATATTATAAAGTACTTCCATTATTTATAATATAACAAGGAAAGACGAACAGATGACTGGATATAATAATGATAAGGAATAAATATAATAAGTTACATTTAATATGCTAGCTTCATGCAATATTTCTACCTTCTTTTCTATTATAATTTCTTAATTATATGCTTTTGCTCGTTTCTTTTAATAGATCGCTTTGAAACAGTATTTGGAAATTATCGTTATCATTCTTTTAGAACTAAGCGTTTGGAGAGACTGGGACCTATCTTGAGTTATATTACTTTGCTCTGAAAATGGTGGATTTTCCAGAAATTATCTTAGGACTGCATACGTTTTAGGTATTTTTTTGTTTTTATTATATTTAGTTATATAGTTCTCTTTGTCTTTTGTTGCTAAAATGAGGACTAAAGTCTACTACTTGTTACACTCTCCTAATAATCTTTTTCGTATGAGTAATGAATTAATTAGGAACTATTTTATACCTTCCTGAATTACCCCTTTCTTATGAATAATCCCCTGAAGTTGCAGTTTCATTGCATTAATCATTTTTAAATTAGATTTTCGTTACTTACAGATTTTTCTGGTTGCTGGTCTATTAATTGACATTTTACTTTTTTGACTTCTTAAAAGACTTTTCATTCACATCTACAAACTTAAAAGTTTAACTTTTTCTAGACAAGCTCTAATCTTGATCAGCATATTATTATTAATCATTCAAATTAATTGAAGATATTTAATTTCCTTAATTTTGGTTTCCTGGATATGAACTCTTAGGTCGTTTTTCTTCTGATTAAGGCAAAAGATTATTTAAATTATTCAAAGAATTCTTCCGATCTTCTCATAATTACTTGAGCATTTCTTCAACTTATCCTTCGCTTATGTAACTACCATCCTCTAATTTACTTTCATTTTTATCCTTCTTCTACTTTTGTTTTTTCAAGCTAAGTCTAAGTTTATGGTTTTAAGTAGATTATTTAAATTTTTACTGATTTTAGTTTTAGTTTAGATAAATAGTAGTCACCTTTACATTATTGCTATTATTGCTCAAAGCTTAAACTTAGCTTTGCACTATTTTTTCCATTATCTTTTGTTTTATTGGTTGATTTAATCTTTCAAACACATTTAGGTTTAAATACTGATTATCCTCTTTCTCTACTTTTTTACTCTCTATAATTGGACTGATAGGAATTTTTTGAGGAGTTAAGCAAGGCTATTTCTCTGAGTTAGTTCTAACATTGTTATTAAAGTTTGTAATTAGTTCAGATTTAGTATTTAAAAGAGACCATTAATAGATAGATTTGCATAAATGTTCTCCTATGTCTATATAATTTTACTTAGTGTATTCAATAGTTTAGGCCTACTCTGCTTCTTATTAAGTACAGTTTGACTTTTCTGGATTAAAGTTGTTATTGCTCGTATTAGTATCTTTAGCCTAAATTTATCATTTCAAGTTATTTTTCTGATTTCCTTCTGTATAGCCAAGAAAGCTTGCTTCTAAAGTAAAGCTATTTATTATAAAAAACTCTTTCCAGGCCACTACTCTTCCCGTTCCTTCTCTATTAGGCTAAACTTTAAAGCAGCAATCTTTAAAACTAAAAAGTGGAGATGTAAGCTGAAATAGTTTAGGTAGAATTCTTACTCGTCTCATACTAGAGTAGAATACAACAGGATTATAGCATCCATATAAAAACGAATTCAACTTTTTACTATGACCATGGAGATCTATAAACATAATAAACTACTAATCAGCCTAAGAATTTCTAATCATCTATTTAGCACTATAAATCGTAGGGTGCTATATTCTGTCTGGTTCTTTTCACTGGCGGTTCAAATCTACTCCATTCAATCCAGTTCTATAGTTACCACATATAACACCGTCTGGATTAAGCATTGGTATAATTTTGAATATAAACTTGTCTCTCAGTTATTTAACTTAAGAGTCATTTGAAGTTAAAAACTAAAGCAAACCATGACACATTCAACTGCCTACAGTTTCTCCAGGATGAACTCTAGCAGTTATTAAGATTTTTAATTTTTTATTGCCTTACTAAGTACTTTAAGCGTTATTTTAATATCTATTTTATCCTAGCTTCTTTAATTAAGGCTTGTTTGTTATTGTAAGACATGGTACATAAATATTCCCTAAAGATTAACAAAGTTATTCTTCCTTTAACCATAGATCATTTTCCTTTTGCTATTACAAGTCTCTTATAAACTTTATTAGTTTTGAGTATTTATAAGGGAGAGAAAAAGCAAACTGAACAGTATCATTTTCGTATTCAAATTTATATTCAAAACTGAGAAAATAGAAGTTTGAAGGAATTGATTTAGTAGTGGAGATTTATTTAGCTTAGTTATATTCTTCTTCTTCGTCTGATTCATCTTCTATATTAGAGTTAGTTTTAATGACTTTCCTTCTTTACTCATATATGCTATATTAAATTTCTGATCCTCCTTTTTGTCATCCTTTTTACTACATTTCGTATAATTTTTCCGACTTTATCATAATCTTCATTCCTAGTTTATACATTTAAAAGGGTTTAGTATAGTTAACTATTCTAAAAACTACCTTTTGCCCTTTCTTGTTATTAGTGGTTTTGAAATTGAACCATTGGCAGTATCCTCTTGTGTTAGTATCAACATTTATAGTTAAAATATATTCATTTTCATTAATAGCAAAAACTCGATGAAGATTTCCACACTCATAATTAGAGTCAAACTTCAAGAAATAAAATATCTTGGATGCTTAAACTTCTTATTTATCTTATCTATTAGAAAGGTTTTCATTGTTAAGTAATAGCATTTGACTTTAGTAATTTTACTGATATCATTACTCATTCGCATTATTTCATAGTTCTTCTTATATTAGCAAATAATCTTTGAAATACTCAGGTTTCTAGGTTTTAATTTGATCTATTAAGTAGATTAATCAAGATTTCATCTCCTGCAAATTTCTAGGCTGGTAGCATTCATAAATTAGCAATCCTCTTTACTAAGGCATTTCTCCGTTATATTTAATATCAAAATCAATAGACTGCTTTTCTTCTTTATTCATTTAATGTAATAAATATAAATATATGCATAATTCAATTATCTTAAGCACCTAACAATGATTAATTAAATTTCTTAATGAAAAGATAAAGTAAAGTAAGCGTATAATTAGTTAGCATGCAAATGAAAAATGCTTATCTCTTATAGCTAACTATTCTATCAGTTAATAATCTACTTATATTCTTCCTTTATAAATACACCTTTATTAACTATTTTATGCAGCACAATACCTAAACTACAAACTTATGTCTAACTGGTCATTTATCACCTAGTTTTATTAGAGAATCACTTTTCAGCTTATAAAGGAAACCTTTAGATTTAGAATCTTACTATTTACTAGTCTTTTTTAAAAAAGGCTTAAATCTTAAATTTTTAAAGTGTTTACTTGATTACAATGCTTAAGATTTTAAAATGCAAAAAGGATTTTAAAGAGCAATATACATTATAAAAGATTAGAAGCAAGTTACTCAAAATACATTACAAGCTCATTGCTTTATAAATTACTAAATCATAGCTAATAAATAAACTATCTAATGAACTTAACTTAGTATTATACTTCCTTAATATCTCCCTATATAAGCTTCTTACCATTCTTAGTACTAAAAATTTTAAAAGCTTTCAAACTAGCAAGTTCAAGTTTGACTAGTAGTATCTATAAACTAGTTTGAAGCAGAAATATGCTTTTATATATATATACCTATAATACTTTTAAATCCATCTATTCTATCTTCTAGGCTGTCTTTTACTACTTTGCTTTATAGTGAATCATAAATAGTTAATTTAGTAATAATTCTTATAGCAAATATTTGTACTATAATGCTGATAGGATGAGTAAATAGTAAGATACTAATATAGCTTAAAGATGTCCTAGTTATAGTAAACTACTTATAGTATGCTAGCAGGCATATTTAAAATAGGCATACTTATTAAACAGTTCTAAGTTTATTATTCTCTTTATTAGACTTAGGAAAGATGTATTAAAGAAGAAATAGTAGTTTTAGCTTAAAAGAGAAAGTCCTATGTAAAATTCTATTCTTGAGGAAAAAAGCTAAGCAGCATACTTAAAATAAGACTTTGCTTCTCTTTACTTAAATTCCTCTGCTAATGAGTAAGTTTGAGATATACGCTTGCCTTGAAACTAGCTAGATCTGCTAAACGATTAAAAGCAACACTAATATAAAGACAGCTTATTACATTCAGTAACAGTGCTAGGAAGATTAAGTTTATTAGATTCCTAAAACTTTTGAGTCAAATACATATGTGGAATAAACTAGTAAGTATAGCTTAACTATATCTGGATTTAATATGAATTGAAATGCTAAAAGCTTTATAGTAGCCTAGAAATAGAAAATTAATGAGTATAATATGATAAAAGGAAGATCTAACCACAGAACTATTAGTTATATAAAAAAAGACTTTATAATATCAGGATTTCATAGAGAAAAAGCATTGAAGGAATGTGAAGTTTTTAGTTATTCTTCTTAAAAGTTTCAAAGTATTGATAAAATTCCTAAAAAGACTTGCTACTTTGGTATTTCTATTTTGCATGATTAAGTTTTCACTTTTGGAGGATGGTTTAATGAAACAATTTGCTACTACAATATATGTAAAAATTAATGATTTACACATAAAGAAGTTATTAAACTTCCTTCAAATTCACTAGCTTCTAAATAATTGGATAACCTTAGTAGTGTCATTCTATATGAAAGCAATATAAAAACAAATATTTTTGAAAATGACAAAATAATATTCCATGGTACCATTTTTGGAGGAAGTTGTCCAGTGTACACAAATGCTAGTTATTACTAAACCAGTGTCTATTAATACGACTTAAAGGCAGAATTATATTAATATCGTCTGAATAAGAGTGAATGGATCAAACTGATGATTTGAACTACTTATTAAATTGAACAGTTGATTAATTTCTTTTATATTGAAACAAAATCTTAAGTTAGCTATACTATTACATTTTATTTATCAAATAGAAAAGAGTAATCCTTTAAAAAAGGAGATTAAATAATATTTCCATTTTACAAACCAGAAAGCAAAACTAACTACAGTCTAATATTTTAATATATATCAAAGCAGCACTCTTTTAGCAGGATTATAATAAAAGGCTATAAAATAACTCTCACAGGATATATTTTTGCAACTGCTACTTGTAAACTAAAATAATTTTAATTTGGAATAGTATAAAAGCACCTATTATTCAATCATTTACTTAATAATGATAGCATGATTAACTACATGCTTTCCCTTTAATATTCTAAAATATAAGAATTTTACTTTTATTTTGAGAAGTTATAATAGTAATAACATTAGAGTTTAAGATATTAAATAGTGTATCAAATAAAAAGAATACAAGTAAAATAAATAACTATAATGAGAGATAAAAAAGTAGATCAATAAATAAGATATTTGTAAAGTTTCATGGTCTGACTTGAATAAACATTAATCATTTATCTTAATTAGAGAAGCTTAATCAGTATTGTTATGTTCTGCCTCTACAATGATACTACTTTATTTAATTAAAGCTATTAAATTGTAAAAATCTTGTATTTAATTCAGAAAATGAGATGCTTCTTCAAATTTGGAGATAATATACATCGATTTAAAAATTTAAAGTATAAAGAATGAAATATGCATGTTAAGAATATTAAAACTATTTTAAATATTATTCTGTGCTGTTGAAATAATAGTCTAAGCTGTCTTGTTAGCAATTCAAATAACTTCACAGGATTTCAACATTGTTTTTTCATGTTTTGCTTCTTTAATTGAAATCTAAAGTTTATTCTTCGAATGAAATTTCTTTATAATTTGCTTTATAAATTTTTAATTTGAAACTAGGATCAATTTTGTATATTCAGTATATTTCACTTTTCCAATCACATCTTTGTATCAATAGTTAACTTTGCTTCCATTATTTGAAATTTCTAAATCTTATTTAAAATAAAACTTCTTATTTTCTCTTAAATTTCCAAAACCTTAGAAAACAATAGATGTAAAATTAGAATATTATGGCTAAGAAAATTAAAAGTTAGTAGTTATATTATATAACTTCGTAAAAGCATTTAGGTTTTAATAAAGTAAGCTTATATATCTATTTCAAAATGATGCATTATACTTATAAAATTGAATCTTAGATATATTTATTCAATTTTAACCTTTAGTTTGCTAGTTTATTACTAAAGTCCTTGTTAGTTACTATAATCTCTTTTAATGATGAGTTTAAATCTGATATTTTAGAATCTATTTTCAGAGCTAGTAATTTTAATATTTCAAAAGCTTAGTTTAATGCTAATTAAAATAGGAGCATCTTCACTAGGTATTTTTGATAAATAGAGTAGTTAGTTATAACTTAACTTAATTCCATCGCTAAACTTCTCCTTTATGAAATTTTTTGTGTTTTCTATTTTAAATTTTTTGGAATTATAGTATGCTAATTATAATTAAACGTGTACTCCTTTAAACAAAGAGCGCTAATTTAAATGAATTAAGTTTAATTTAATTAAACTATTCAGCTATTTAAGCAGCCATGCTTCTAACCTTTATAAAAATAAATAGAGAAGTATGAAATATTGCAACCTTTGCGTATGCTAGAGTTCGTGCTTTATTAAACTAGCCTTAAAAATGATGAAAATCTCATCATCAGATTTTGATGAACTAATTCTCCCCTGATCATTTTAATATTTGCTTAATCTTTTATTCTACTTCTATAATTCAATCTCTCTTGATAATATTGTAACCTTTAATTAATAAGAGAGACAACTTTCTTATTTCAGCTGGATTATATAATACAGCTATTATTATAAATCGAAGCTATTTAAGAGAATAAATAAGAGAAACAAAGGTTATCTTAGCTAAAAGATTAAAGAAACTAGAAAAAGGTACAAAGGAACATAAATAATCAGAAGCTAAAAAGGTAAAAACTATTTTCAGGATAAATGCAAATAAAGCTTTAGATAAATAAGCTAATATTCTATACTACTATTTTCTTACCTTTTTAGTAAAGATGAAACTAGATTAAATTTATCTACATGAACAGTATATTTGTATCAGTACTTCAATAAAAAGTAAAATTATTAATATTCAATTTAAAAATCTATCAAAAATGTAATAGCTAAAAGTCAAAGATTTTATGGAGTAATTCAAAATTTAGAAGCTTAGAGTCCAGATAAGCATAGATAAAAAGCTATAAAGTGTATAGACATTGAATCATTTTTAGTCTAATTATTTGTGTTTTTAGATAATTTAGAAGTTAATGAAATCTCAAAATTTTGAAGTACTAGAGACTAATTGAGAAATTGTTTACTTTTATTAGCCTAGTAGAAGTTTATTTAATGTCTATGTAAAAATAAACATTTAATTAAGCTGATTTATGTATTAAACGTTAGTGAAATTATCTTCAGTTATTGAGAAGATAAATTTAACATATATACCTGAAAGAAAGATTCAAAGACTCTAAGAATGATAGTGTGATTGGTTATAATTAGAGCCGGATTACAAGATAAGCAAATAAAACACCTTAGGCACATCTGATAAAATAGAGCTATAGATTTAATACTGAGATATGCTAAAATAATTATAAAGCAAATTTACCTTTACAAATAAATATAAATCTAGTTATTTTGACTATATGGATTTATTTAAACAATGGTTTTTATTCAATAGGTAAAATAAAGGAAATATATATAAAAGTTAACTATGTATATAGAAAGAAAGATTATGTAATATCATCCTTTAATTAAGCATCTTAGTATAGTTTAATACATCCCACTAATTTTAAATTCCTGATAAACTACAATTAAATATTAAAATAGCTTAGAATTTTATAAAGAATAATCTATAAGCCAGAAAAAAGGAGATAATTAATTTGAAAGGTAGAATTGTATAATAAGTAATCTCTCGATAGATTACCAATTAGTAATTTATATTAATGCAGTACCTTTAGTTTTGCATTATATCCAGTAAATTAATCAATCATTGCAATATTTTTATTAAGAAGGTATAAAAATAAAATTATGAGTAGATAATTTGATTTGGTGAGAATAGATAGCTATGGAATTTAATTAAATAGAATTATATGATAAACTTGCTATTTTCCTAGCTTAAGAAAAATATAATTATATGGTTAAGCTTTAAATAATTAATCTAACTTAAGCTTTATTCACTAGAAGGCTAGATAATAACTTCTTAACTGACTTAAATAAAGCTATCTCTATATATAGTTTTATATTAAAGACTGATTAAGAAATAGTATCTTGACGTAGGGTTATAAGACTTAAATAAAAGGAATGGTGAAGTAAAGATAATAATGATATTAAAGCCAAAGCATATTTATATACTATAGACTATTTCATTCTAAAACTTACTTTAGATACATTTCTATCTTAATATTAAAATACGGTCAGTATAACTCACTTTCTTTTTGTGCAATCATTATGCTTTTAAAAACTTTGTTTCAATAAAAGATTTAAAATGGAAGGATAAAATAAAGTATTTTAAACATATGAAATCGCTTAAGAGTAAAAGATTACATGCAATAGGAGAAGAGAGTATAGTGAAATTTATCAAACGTAGAAAAAAACTTGGAATAACTACCTTTTATTAAATATGTAAAAAAAGAGTCTAAAGAAAACATTTGAAAATGAATCAAAAATATTAACAAAATAGAAAACATAAAGGGTATTTAAAAATTTATATTAGTGAATTGAAGAATGCGAAGATAAGCATTACCAAACCTTTTATTTCTAATAAGAATCAAATAGCTAAAGACTTCTTTATAAGATTAAAAACAAACTAAAGAAGTTTTATTTATAAAGAGCAAATTCGGTGAAATGTGATTTTAGAAAGAAGCATAATTAGCAGTAATTTAAGCTATAAACAAGTCTAGAAAAAATAGATTTCATAAAGGGTTAGGCATAAAAGAGGTGAGATAAGATAAATTGCGTAATATCTCAGAAGTTTTTTTAAAAGTAAACTCTATCTGAAAAATAGTTATTATACCCCATTAATTTAATCTTAGGTTCTGACTCCAAAAGCATTAGCGTAAATAATTAATTGGACATTCAATCATAGAAGTTATTTGATGTAATTCAGAATAAGGATAATAAAATTAGCTATCTAGAAAAGAATATTGCCTCTTTGTCAGAACTCCTAAATGAACAAAAAAAGCAAATAATATTCCTCAATCATAAAATTCAAAGTAATGGAAGCTTAAAAACAGATTTGAAGTTATAAACCTAAAAGTAGGAGTAAATTAAATAAATCATAGAAGTCCAGGCTAGTAACGAGATAATTTGGAAATAAAAAGAATAGCTAGCTTAATTGGAAAAATAAGAATTGTAGTAAAAAATAAAGAAACTAAAGAAGAAAATTTAGTAACTTATGGATAAAATATTAAGTATTAATCAAGAGTTAGAAATGTAAAATAAATATTCAGAGTTTATTAAAAAGTCGCTTAGACAAAAGATTTATAATCTACACCAAGTTATTAGTGAGAAAGAAGAGTAGATAAAGAAATAGAAAATTTAAATTATAGCATATGAAAACTAATTAAACAGTGGGAGAAGCACTAGTGAATTACAACGGAAGTTTATGCAAAATTACTAAAAAGAATAAACATAAAAAGATTTTCTAACGTAAGAAGATTTCCAAGAGTAAGTAGATACGAAAATACTTTAAGAAATTTTTGATGATTTGGAGTAACTTTCGCTTAACTTAAATTATGAAGATTTTAAATAAGAAATATATGAAGATGCTAAAAATCCAAGTACTATATTAATTAAAAAAATATAGGGTATTCTTCAGCATTTAATAAGTAAATCTAACCTTAACTTGTGAACAGAATAAACTGCTAATGTAAATCAAATTCAGTTTTCAGTTTCTCCTCTTAAAAATATTAGAGATTAATGCTAGCCTAGTACTAAGATCTCAACTTTTTAGTCAAGTGAATCTAATATTATGCAATCATAGAGATTCATTGAATAAGATAAACAATACATCAGTTTTGAATAACGCCAAAGTCCTGATAATTAGCCAAACTTTATTAAATTAAATAAATACTAAAATCCATGCTTATCATAAGGATCTTAGCGATGAAGCAAAAGCTAAAAATTAGATTACTTTGAGAAATAGAAAGAAGCTTAAAGCTCAAGTCAATATGAGAGTGAATAAGAAAACTATTATTAAATATGTTTTAACACTGAAAGTAGCCCTAAACTAATAAATAAGGATTTGATATTAAGATATAGTGAATAAGATCTATTTACCAATACTGAAGATAGCATTCAAAGCCCAATCATGCAAGATTAGTGGACATAAGCAATATTTAGCAGTAGTTCCTTTAGTTTAAATGGGAAAAACTGACAAAAAGTTTGATTTTAAATAATAGTTTTTTAAGCATCTAATCAGCTAAAACTTAAATTATAAAAATGGATTTACCTTCAATTTTATAAGCAGTAGACTAATTTATAAATAAGACATTTAGTAAATAGGTATATTTCTTATTATAAGTTTGGGAATATATTAGCTTGATATGAATGATATTATATCTTTAAAGAAATAATTTAAGCATTATTTTCATTAAGATTTTTATATTTGGTAGCTTCTTTAGACTTATTTAAATAATTAGCTCTTGTTTAATTTCTATTTTATTAACCAATGGCACAAAAAAAATTAATTAGGCTTATCGATTAAATAATAACTAGTAAGTAAAAATACTAAATGCTGCTTATTTATTCAATCTATTAAATATAGTGAGATTATATTAGAGTAATAGCTATTTACGTTACCAAAATATTATAATTTATTATATAAATCAAAGCCTCAATTATAACACTTAAGCAATTGCTTGTATGTAATATCTCCTTAAAGACAATTAATATGAAATATAGCTAAAATTTATTATTAAAAGGCTTTATAAAAGATTTAGCTTGTGATTATCCTTTTAAATAAAAAGTCTAAACAAAGAATCTAAGTAACCTGATTTAGATAAATTAAGATTAAGTTAATTTATTTGTCAAAGAACTGAACTATTTCCGCTAAGATACTCATAAATATTCTTCCAGATACTAATTTCAGAATTATTTAAAGAAACAACATGTTTTGCCAATTAATGTAGCTGTTCTCTAAAATGGCAGCCATAATGAATAGTAAAAACTCAAGGCATATCTAAAAATCTATTTGGTCATTGAAATTTGAAGTGATAAAGTATGCACTATGAATAGTATTATTTAATATGAGTAAGTGTGGGATTTTGCAAAAATCTGTTACAGAATTTCGGTCTCCATCGTCTTCAAGTCATTCCTGCTGTATTATGATAGTATCAATTGCTATCTCTAGAAATTCCTTAAAATAGCTTTTATTTAGTAAAGGGAATTTAGTAAGTTTTGTAAAACTCTTCTAATCATGTTGTATTATCTTAATTATCTTTCCATTAATTTATATAGTAAGAAATAAAAAGTTCATCAAACCCGTATTTTTCAGGCGTTTTGAAGAGCTCTAAAGTTTTATTTAATATAATTTATTTTTTATGATCATAACTAAAATCCTTCATACTACTAGCATCTAAAATAAGGTGGACAAAATCTTTTACTTTATAAGTCATAAAGAAAAACAGTAGTCTCATTTTGATAAAAGCACCTTTATAAATATGATATTTTCCTAAGAAAATATATCAGTTTTCCCAAAAATGATAAAACTTATACTAAGTGAAATTATGTCTATAGAAATCAGAACAGTCCATATCAAATACATCTATATCTCCTTAAAGTATGAAATCATCTTCTTTAAAAAATAAAGGTAAATAGAGTCTTATATCTTAATTTCATGTCACATATCCTTCTTTATCTTATATATAATCTGGCTTAAGTATATCAAAATAATGATATTGAAAGTTGTTTTCTTAGAGTCACTCTAGTACTTTCTTGTGTTCTCCTATGTTTCATTTCTCCTTCTCTTCTTCTAAAAAAAATACTGGTTCGTATCCACATATTCTATAATGGATTCCTGTAAATGCTATAAACTTGTAGTATAATCCTGAGTTCGAAACAGCGACTGGATAATATCTGTTTTTAGGGAAATCGAATTTCTATCAAAACTGAGTAAAATCTAGTTAGACACATTCAGGAATAGTACTAAAGAACTGAAGAACTTAACTAGGAGAAGAGAAAGTATCATTTCCTTCAGGTATTTTACTAGATATAAGTTCTTTGATACTTCAAAAATCCATTGATTAGAGCTACTTTCTAAAATTTGGTTCATCAAAGACACTTTTAGATAGATCAAAAAGAGTGGGATTATGAGATGAGAGAAGATAGTCATTAAGCCATAAAAAGAAAAATCAAAGGAAGATAGAGGCAGGAATAATCAAAGTTATTAAAATTTTTTATATTCTTTACATTTTAATTTCAAATTAGACACTAATATAAGCATAAGTACATTTTAAATTATAGATATTTAGAAAAAATCTAATATATAATAATATCAAGTAACTTAAATTTAAAAAATAAGACTAAGAATTGCTTTTTTTAGTTGTAATTAAGCTTCTTAGATACAATAGTTAAGGAGCCTCAATAGGCTTAAAGTCAGCAAAATTCTGGAAATAATTGAGACTTTTTTTAATCTAAATTGATATATAAAACAAAATATGCATTGATTGAAAGATTGAATAAATTAGCTAACAAAAAACACTTTATCAAAAGATATCTTTACATATATATAAAAGAAGAAAAGCAATACGATCGAATAACCTGATAATTAAATTTAGAAAATGTTAAAATTTTCATTTAAATTCAAATAATAGCAATAAAGCTTATTCCAAAAATCATAAAATAAAAAGTCATAAAGTCATTTATTTTATAAGTATAAATTGCTTTACATAAATATAAAGAAAGTAAATTCTACAAAAAATTAAAAATTTATGAGATTAAATAAAAAACAAAATGAGCTAAAAAATAAAATAATAAGATAGGAAAAATGCTTTTTATTTTAAATCCACCTAAAAGTAACTAAAAGTTAATTAAATATATATTCTAGATAATTTATAAAAAAATGAACTTAATCATGTCCTTATTTTAGATATCGAAGAGATTATAATTTAAATCCATAAAAATTATTAAGATTTATAACAACTTTGTTTGCAAAAATTATCAAAGATAAAGAGAATAAACAAGTTTAATAAAAGTAAACAAAATATTAAGAAATGAAATAGTAATTATATGCTTAAAATAGGAGCATTAGAATTTTAAAGTTGTATCACTTCAAAATCAATTTATATCCTTTTTGATGGTTTTCTTATGAAAGTTTGATTGCATTTATTTTAAATAATATCATTTGAAAAGTCGCAATATAAAATAGCAATTGAAAGAAATGAATTAAAAAACATATAGTTCAAATATTTTAAAGGGCCTATAATTATAGTCTAATTGATTAGAACTAAAATAATATTAAACTGATATAGTTAAATAATAGAAATAATGAAAAGCTACTAAAAGTATCTATGTTTTAGATACAAATTAATAATTATTTATCACTTTATAAATGAAAGTAATTTACTCTAATCTTTATTATTAGGTTTGAAATGGTGAGGATATAAAAAATGATTATGATTTTGACTGGTTTAGCCTCAATCATTGTTTTTTCTTATTTATTCCATTTCTCAAATAATTTTATCTCCTCTCCTATCTAATTTTAAGCTCTTAAAACTAATCATTCCTACTAGCATAATATTAGAAAGTAGCTCTAATCAATGGATTTTTGAAGTATCAAAGAACTTATATCTAGTAAAATACCTGAAGGAAATGATACTTTCTCTTCTCCTAGTTAAGTTCTTCAGTTCTTTAGTACTATTCCTGAATGTGTCTAACTAGATTTTACTCAGTTTTGATAGAAATTCGATTTCCCTAAAAACAGATATTATCCAGTCGCTGTTTCGAACTCAGGATTATACTACAAGTTTATAGCATTTACAGGAATCCATTATAGAATATGTGGATACGAACCAGTATTTTTTTTAGAAGAAGAGAAGGAGAAATGAAACATAGGAGAACACAAGAAAGTACTAGAGTGACTCTAAGAAAACAACTTTCAATATCATTATTTTGATATACTATCTCCTAATCCATTCTAAAAAGAGGAGGATAGTATATACTGAAATCAAAATATAAGAGTGTTCTTACCTTTATTTTTTAAAGAAGATGATTTCATACTTTAAGGAGATATAGATGTAATTTATATGGACTGCTCTGATTTCTATAAGCAAGATATAGAAAATTATAAGTTTTATCATTTTTGGGAAAACTGATATATTGGTATGTAGAAGTATTACAGGTTTTGAAAAAGATAAATCAAAATGAGGTTGCTGTTCTTCTTCATGACTTATAAAACTTAAGATTTTGTTCACTTAATATTGAATGCTACTGATAAGTGAAAATAGAGTGATTAAGAAAAGAAAAATTTTATTTTAAGCTGAAATCAAGAGATATTCAAAACTAGGAAAAAAATAGGAGTAGATGAACTTCTTATTTCTTATTATATTGACTAATGAAGAGTTGAGCAAGATAATGCAACATGATTATAAGAGTTTTATAAATCCCATCAAATGCCCGCTACTAATCAAAAGTTATATAAAGGTATTTGAAGAAACGATAGCTGGTATTGATAAAGTACATTTGGAATGGTTTGAAAAGTATGAAGATAGCGCTATTGTGGAAAATACTTGCAGAACTTAACTCTTACTCATTTAAAGGATTATCATAAAACTTGCAAACTTTATCATTTCAAGCAAAAATACGCTCGGTATAGAGACAAACCTTGGATTTTTACAATTCATTATGGATGTAACTATAGAAACCAGCTTTATTAATTATCTAAATTCGCAGTTGAAAATAATCACCCAGAGAAAGAGCTTTGGAATAATATTTATCAATATTTTAAAAACTAGAGCAAGCTAAATAAATTTTAATTAATTAAGTTTCCTAAATTAAGTATTAGCTAGCTATTTAAAGGCAATAGCTAACTTACATTAAATGCTATACTCGTTAGATCTTAATATCATTAGTCTCTTTGCTTATTAATTAAACTTATATTAAGAATAATAGTTGATGGTGTAGCTTAATTTAAATAAGGAGTTTGATTGTATTAATTAAGAATTTATAAAAATGTGGTCAAAAAAACTGCTAGTGAATAATGAAGCAGTGCGTTGTAGAGGAAAATAACATGAGTAGCATTTGATGAAATTACTAGAAATAAAGACTTAGGAGAGTTAGAAAATTAAAAGAATTGATAACGACTTTCCGTTAAGTTCTAAGCTATCTCCTTTAAGATCTGCTAGAATATAAAAGAATTTTTCATATGCTGGGTTCTGTAAGTTTAGATTTAATGCTTATTTATCAGATAAAAATAATGAAATCAAACGTGAAAATTAGTCTTTGTTGAATAGGTTAGTTGATATCTCAATTGGTAAGTATAAAGAGAATAATTCTAGTAGAGTCAGACATAATGGATCTTTAAATGCTATACTAAAGAAAAGACAAGCCTTAAAAATAGCAAGTGAAAATGATGCTTTTGCTAAAAGACTTGTAGATAGAAAAGCGATAATTGTATCAAAAGAACTAGAAAGCGCCTATAAGAAGAGCAGAAAATATATTCAAGTTATAAAGAGAAAGGTAGAAACTCCAATGCCAAGAACACTTACTACAGTATTACCTTCCGTTTTCATTTCTTAGGTATTCTCTATTAATGCAGAATGATTCTAGAATCAGAAAATCTTAAATATAAAGAGAGAGTGACTTCAATCCCAGGTCAAGAAGAGGTTTCTAAAAGCCAGATCGCTTACCTTCTCACTTATTAGATTTATAGCAAAAATCTCTCACTTTTGATAAAAGTAAAAATTAGTTAAAAAACGAAATTTTGGAAAAAATTTCAGAAGATCAGGAAATTCAGTAGTCTTTAAAGGCAAATTCAAAGTCTAATCTGTCCTAGTCTACCTAAAATAAGAAGACTTAAAAAATCACTTACTAAAAGAACTAAATTCCTAATAAATAAAGCGTTACTTAAAATCGTTAATTAGATGGTAAATCAGATTGTGCATGCAATCAAAGTAAATTAAATAGTAGCCCATATTTGCAAGCAATACAGAGTACTTCTCATTTCACAGGCTTTTGCAAATTGGATATAGATTTTACAAGTTTCTCCTTTTAAGATATTTTTTTTAAAAAGAATGAGATGCAAATTAAAGAGCTTCTAACTTAGTTCAACGTTTAATAGTTTGATGCTAGAAGCGAATAGAACGCTTTAACATCATTTTATGCAAATTTCCTTGAAAAAGATCTTTACTAGACCTCTTAAATATATCTTCTATCTGTTCTTTCAAGTAAAGGAAGTTCTTACTCAAAGCTTAAATCTTTCTGAGAGAAGTATATAGATTATGAGCACAAAGGATAACAACCTGCAACTAAAATATATAATTTAGTAGAATAAATCCTTCGAGTATCGATAGAAATTATACCAAAGCTAGCAATTGAACTGAAATTCCTTGGCGCTTCAATTCTAACAGAGTAATAGAAAGTTTCATAATGTAA
The DNA here is from genome assembly GCA_946699065.1 of Loxodes magnus. NCBI lineage: Eukaryota > Ciliophora > Karyorelictea > Loxodida > Loxodidae > Loxodes > Loxodes magnus. The sequence goes on along the minus strand of CAMPDV010000068.1, from coordinate 72,307 downwards.
AGACATTTTAATGCAAACTTTTATATCTGAAGTTTTAATTACTATCGATCGGTAGATTACTGAAACGTACTTCATTCAACAAATGAAGGAACAAATCAACAAAGGCAAAAACTGAACCTCATTAAATGGTGTTTCTTAGATATTTTTGTTAGCTTTCGAGTAGATTTATAAGTATAAAGAAAAAGCACAAGAACAAAAGGTTGCAAGCAGTAATTAAAATCCTAAGCAAGCTGTTTCAGATAACAGCAACTATAATTTAACTATTTCAGAAATGGATCAAAATTAATAGTCGTAGAACATTAATTAGAAGTTAAACGATTAAGACTAATCAAATCAGCAAACTCAGTAGAATAATTAGGAAAATGTAAAGCAATAAGAATAAAGCTGATAAAGACTATACATTAAGTTATTTTTAAACTTAGCATTAAACTTAAAATATCTTACTTCTAAATTTATTTTTAACTCTAAGTATAAAAAAAGGATTTAAACTAACTTTATGTGATGGTGAAATAAATAAATCAATAAGGCTATTCTTCTTTTAAGTAAGACTCTTTCAGGAATCAGTTAATTAAAGCTTTAGATAGAGTATTATGTGCTAATATGATACAATAATTTCTAAACATTTGAGAGATAATTATAATAAAGCAATAATAGTTTAAGCTACTTATAATTACTATTTTTAATGAAAGAACATAGAACAAATAAATAATAGCCTTCATTATTAAGACTTAATTTAAGCGTAACTTTATATAAATATACTTACTTTAAGAACATATGAATATTATATAAAATGAGATATTTAGAAATTAAGTGACTATAGTTTATAAGAATAAATCCAAAATTAAATCAATAAACGATAGCTTTAATAATAGATAAGGTAGCTGACTAATTTGCTTAGTAGAAGTATAAAGCTATTTTAAATTTGTTTCCTAACATTTAAAATAGAGATTAGCATTTCTCTAGTTGTAAATATCATATAATTAGGAGTTTAGAGAAGAGATAATTAAGTTAAGCTATTTTATAAAAAAGCATAAATAATTAGATATAAATAACCATTTTATAAGCATAGGCTATCTAATTAAACCTTAATATGTTTTACTAAAGTTATTAAAATCATTATAATGAAATTTAAATAAAGTAAATCAAACATAATACAGAAATGATACACATAAGATATCTTATATTAGTATTTAGTAGATATATAAATAGATTTATAAAAACCATGTTTTAGACTGAATATTATAAGAGAAAAAAGAATGTTATCTAAAGACTTTAAAGTATAGAAGGAATTTAAAATAAAATTGAGAATTTTATAAGAAGCTAATATTAACTAATTTAAACTTAAATTTCTATTTTCATATTTCGTTATTACTCATTTTAGATAGAGAACATTCTATTCAAAATTATTCTATTATCCATCGCTGCTTCTTGGAGAATTTTCATAACTCTATAATTCAAGTTCATTGTTCAACTCGCAATCAGTAATGATTCGTAGTTATTTTTTAAATGAATGCTTGGCAACTTTATATAAAGTTGATTATTTTTCTTTTGTAGAATTTAAAGAATAACTCTTATTAGATTATTTGCTAGGTTGACTTACAATCTAATCTGTTATCTAGATTATTTCTAAGGATTTAGACTAATGTAGTCTTGAAGTTAATTTTGACTTTTTGTTTTCTTCTAGTAAACAATTTCGCTATTAAGTTTTGTTTTTAGCTCAGCTTTATTTAATTTCCTTTAATCTGGCAGAGTTGGACTCGTATGTTGGCGATAATCCCTAAAGTTATTTCTAAACACTTTTTATTCTATCTGGATATAAACTAAATTTATTTTTTCTATATTGAAATCTTGGAGAGAGGTTATATTTCGCTAGAGGTCTTTCTAATTCTCTAGCCAGCAAAGCCTTTGCTAAATAACTATTGAAAGAGGTAAAATTATCTTTAAGTGTAAGCTTTATTTTATTTTTACTTTATGCAATTACTTTCTTTTTCGATTGCTGCTATTTTTTTTGTTTATTCTACTTTTAACTTTCGATATTAGATTTGAACTTGTTTCCAATAAAAAACATCTCTCTAGTTTTAGATTTAAAATTTGATTAGTGCTAATTACTTAACTATTTTATGTTTTTAAAGGTATCAAAATCGTTTTAAGATTTTACCTGAGTTAAATTGGGACTCATTAAGTTAGAATTACTAACCATTTTATTACTTTTAGTAGTGGAGCTTGTTGAAGCTTTTGGTGTTTTTGATTAAAAACGCTTTTTAGGCTTCTCATTGGAGCTGAAGTATAAAGACACTTACTTTTAAAGTTAAATCTATTTAATAGACTACTTAGGAGTGTGGTTTATCTCTGAGAGAGAGGATTTATGGACTATATTAGGTTTGTAGCCATAGGAAGTACTTCATTTTCCCATTCCTTTATACTCAGGAGCATTTTAGGAAATATAATATTTTCCTTCATTGTAACTAGAACCTGGTTAAGACCTAGGATCACTATTACCACTAAAGCAACTCTCATGATAAAAAAAGCGCATTTTTCTTCCATCTCTTATCATAATTGAAGTTCCTTTCATAATTGTTCCTCTACATTCTCTACAAGACCAGCCAGTTCTACAAGCTACTCCTTTTGTTATGGTTCAATAACTTTCCATTAAAAGCAAACAATAAAATATTATAAGTTCATATTTATCGTTCCTTCAATAAAATAATGGCATAACTTTAAGTAATTATTTAAACATGTGAGCTATATTTTCACCACCATTAATTAAAATAATGATTCTTTAACCTTTTATCTGTTAATCTAATATTAATAGATATATAATCTTTCATAGACATTAGTCATTGATGAATGTTTCTTTAGATGATATAGTTAACTCTATAGATATTATTTTACTATACTTATAATTATCACTCTGTAAGACTAATTATTTACACTTTTAATTATATGTTTTATCAATTAAGTAACACTTAGAATAAACTAGGCTTTTAAAAGGTGATACTCATACACTTTTGCTTTTTTCTACTCTTGACTAAATTGTTTTTTTATATTATTTAAATATTCTTTCTAAGAATATAAAGGAATATTAGCAACTCTTTTTAGATTTTTGCACCATTCAGCAATCAATCCTTCTTTACAAGTAATACTAAGATATATGTTCTACTAATAAATGTTCATTAGACTTTACAATTGGATATTGGTTTAGCAGTAGTATTAAATAATATGCATAAGCTACGCTTGATTGTAAAGAGGCCTCTAGATCAAGAAAAAATAATCTGCGATTCTGCCTTTAACAGAAAATTCATTTTGAATAAAATAAAAAAGAATATTATACACAATAAGCTAAATTAGACTAAATACTATATCTATGATATAACTTAAGTAGGAAAATTCAATTTTTGATTTTGATAATTTCAAAATACTTTAACTCTAAAGTGAGTGCTCAAAAATATTTCCACTATATCTTAAAGTGCTTTTACTTGTTTAGATTTAAATTTTCTTTTATTATAATAATAATTAATTTATGTAATTCTACCTTCAATAGGTTAATCAAGGTTTATTAAAAAGTTCTAAGATTAGTTTCGTATTTCCTTCTATTTTTATCTTTTAAATTTTGTTTCTCTTCATATTCTTCTAATTCTTCTTCCGTTGTCTTTCCATCATCTCTTCATTGGTTAAGTATGAATCTATTTCCATTATAAGTCTTCTTGTGCTAGTTTATTCTTTTGTTAATTTGAATTTTCCTATATTTGCCAATAAATTTATAAATCAAACTTGAAATCAAAGTGATCAGCTTTATCAATGAAGAAAATGATTTTTTCACTTGAGCAAGATAATTAAAAAATTAACTTATAATCATTTTGTAGCTCCTTTCAAGCCTAATACTTTTTGTTATTCTAATAAAGTTAATAATTTTAATATTTTCAATTTAAGAGAATCAAATTAATAGAATTAGACTTATCAAATATAATTTAATGAAGAATTATTCTTAACAGTAAGTTTAATTACAACTTCTAAATAAACTGATTTATAAAGAGATATTCAATTATAAATTAAATTTTGAAAGTTTCGTTTAGAATCCTATTTTTTCATCACTCTGAATTATATTATGGAGAGTTTTGCTATAATGATTATATTTCGAAATTATCTTATGTTAAGTCGATAATTAAATCTTACTCTAGTTGCTATTACTTTGTATTTGAGGCCTATTACTAAGTATTCTCTAAATTTTAAATTAGATAATTGAATTCTTTTATCTTATTTATGACTTTCAATTCTATTTAGCTCTTAAGAGATTTAAATTAGTTCTTTTTTAAATTAATTATTTTGACTACTTTTTCTGAATCCTTCTAAAAAGCATCTCAATTCAATATTTTAGATTTTGGGAATTTTTATTTATCCTGAAAAGTTTTCCATTCTTACTAAAATAATTGCTCATTGCTCAGAACGTTATTCTTCAATTCATTTAAAATATCGATTTGTTTATTAATTGCCTAGTTATTAAATTTAAAGGTTTATATTGCTTTTTCAGCTGAAATATTGATATGATTTGAAATATTCTCGATAGTTTTTACTAAAATTTATTTTATATTCTCTAGTTTTTCTTAATTTTTAGTATTAAAGCTCTAAATTTTTGCTATCTAATTGTTGTTTAGTTTTGTTTACTTTTTCATTACATTTATTAAAGATTCAAGCTTGACGTATGCCTAAAGTGATTTCTACTAATCTTATAAAAACTAATTTTTACTGCTGCTAGTTAAACTTAGTTCTATTTATTGCAAAACTGCTCAATTTTGTATGAAGTCTTGCACATTTTTATTGCAAAAAGGACACTTAGCAGAGTCTTTTTTTATTTTAATAGCACACTTTTTGCACAATGAGTGGCCACAATTAATTAAAGCTACTGGCTTATGCTAATCTGAATCGAAAATGCGTGAACAAATGGTGCATTCAAAGATTTCTTGCATTTTTTCTTATATATTTGATCTTAGCCTAGTTAGTTTTAAGTTAATTCTTTAATTATCAGTTTAGATTCTAACTAGTTCTAGTTAGAACCTAACTAAAACTAAATTATACTTATATAATAACTCTTTTAGCTACTTAAAATAGATAAATTTAGCTTTATTTTAAGTTTAGTTACATTGCTTTATTTCCTCCTAATATTATAGAATAAATCATAAGAATACATATATTTAGCTTTAATTATTTGACTAATCCATACATCTTACAGCTTAATGATTGCTAAAGGAATAAATAAAATGGTTATAACTATCAGGCTCATTAGTTTCACAATAGTATACTGATCTACTTTAACTGAAATTAAGGATTGTAAATACTCTTTAAGAAGAAAGGTTAATATAAATACTATAAAGACTGTTAGTAATGACTATGTAGTAAGTAAGCAGCTTAATCTATTTAGTTAGTTGGCTATTTTATAATTCTTCTCCTTATTTTATAGTTTTTCCTTCTACCGATTAATCACTATTTAGTTACTTTATAACACTCTTTTAGGTAAATATTCTCCTTAAAGCTTTTAATAATACTAACAAGCGTTTTGTAATAAATAACTAGAAACCTAGCAAGAAGGATAGCACTATGTGTGAAAAGAAGTATAATTTTAATAAGCTAAATTAAGTGAAGCATCTGATTAAATCAGAAGCTTAATAAATAACTTTTTATTAAATGAAAATTACAATAAGTAGCTACCCTTTTGCTATAGTATTCAAATTAAATAAAGGAATAGAAAAATAAAATATTTATACATTTTATATTAACTAAGTCTTGCATTAAATAGCACTTAAGAAAATTTAGAAATATAAAATTTTAGTTATTTCACAGTATAAAAAAAGTTGGATTTTGATTTTAAGAAAGATGATTAAGAATGTATTTTAAAATAATGTAAACATTAATTTCAATCCTAAATTAAAAATATTTTCTATAGGAGAGATTTTTTTAGCTTCGAATTTAAAAAAAAAATTGTAGAACTAAATCTTATTAATGCTTAAATTTTATCAATTACCTTAAAAAGTGTTTTTTGTGCTAATGTACTGATAAACTAAAAAATGTATAGAAAAGACTTAAATAGTTTTAATTATGTATATTCTAGTTAAAGGCTTATAAAAGGAAGCGTTTGGTTACTGATTAAGCAAATATAAAGTCTAATTCTAAAATTTTGATACTTAAAGTATCAAATTAGTTTATCAATTTCAATAAAGAAATTTTAAAATATTGCATTACCTTTTGAAGTTTTGAGAACTTAGTTAAACTTAAAGGCATTACTTATAACCATATTATATAGCAAGTTATTAGCTTGCATTTAGTTGGCTTTAGTTAAGATATAGGTAACAGAAGTTAAATTCTTCTTTAGTTAAGATTTACGAAAAATAATAACTCTTAAAGATAATTTAAATGATCAAGCATCTATAGCATAAGAGATATTTATTAAGATACTAAATTATCATTACAGTTAAAACTTTAATCAAGTGAATTTGAATCTATTTGCTAAACCTAAGTTAACTAATATTGACTAGAAAGCATCAATCAAATTAATATAATAAATGCTAAAAGTAAAGAGGAAATTAGACTAGTTAGCATAATAGTTTTATACAATTATGCTATTAATATCTGTATAGAAAAAGTTCCCTAATAATAGAAGTTTATTATACACATACAATCTACACAGATTTAGCATTAAACTCAATTTAAAATAGATGTTTATAGCTAATGTATAACTAGGTGAAGAAAGATAAAATTTAAATGATATATGAATATCAATGCAAAGATAGTAAAAAATTGCCTTTTAAATTTTAAATATAACTTAGTTTTAAGTTAAATTATTAAGAAATAGAAAGATATTTAAGAATGCTTAAGCTAAAAGAAGAAATCTATTTAATAGAGAAATGTATACTATGTAATCAAGAGTTTGAGGAGGAACAAAGAATTCCACTTATGCTGAATTGTAAGCATTTTTTCTGCTCAGATTGTATTTTTGATGAGTTCCTCAAGACAAAACAAAACAAATGTAAGTTTCCTGAGTGCATCAATATTTCAGTAACAAATCCTAGGAAATTACCTTTGAATGAAAGCATAATAGTAAACTTATAAGCTTAAAAAACGAAAGCACAACAAATTATAAATCTACTTTAGCTTCTAAATATCTAAAAAGAAGAATTAAAGAAAATAATTGAAAGAATTATAGAGGAACAAACAAAAGTAATTGCTTAGATCATACTTGCTCTGAAAAATATTTATTTTATCAATTCAAATGTATTAATATCTTCGATATAAAAAGAACTAAATTCTATTGAAGGAATAATAAACTAAACAAAAGGATTAAAACATTTTATGAAGATAAAGGAATAATTAATTCAACCTTAAACTGAATAAGTTACTAATCTACGACTGTCTAAAATAAAAGAGTGGGCTGAAACTCACATTCTTTAGTTGAAAGAATATTAAAACAAAATAATAGAAGCCCTAAAATAAAATGGGGAATAGTAGAATATTTCTGAAGAAATGGAAAATAATTTAGATCTTGAAAAACTCCATGAAGATAATTAAAGAGCTATATAAGATTTTATTATATAAAGTAAATAAAAAAATGAAGAAAATCAAGATTAAAAATCAAATTTGTGAGAAAAATCAAAAAATTTTATACATTAATTAACTTATAAAAAGAAGTAGCTACACTTATATTATATAGAATCATAAGAATATAAATTGGTTTAAATTTAGTAGGAAGTGCCTAAATTTTCTAGAAGTGTTGAATATAATTAAAAAATTTATCTTGCAGGAGGTGTTATTTAAAAGTAATCTTCTAAAACTTCTTGAGAAATCGAATTAAGTGGGAAATGTAATTTACTTAATGATCTAAATAAAGTTAGAGAATCATTTGGTATGGGAGCAGCTAAAGGATATATTTATGTTATAGGAGGATATGACGGAAGCTTAATTTTAAAATCAGGAGAATGTTTGTAGTTGATCAAAGGATAAGAATGAAAATTTATATCTGAATTACCAATGGAATTATGTTGATCTACACTTTTAGCTGATCCTTCAGAGGAAAATATATATTCCTTTGGAGGAATAAATTAATATTGCAAATCAATGAAAGAGATTTTAAAATACTCAATTTAATAAGACTAGTGAAGCATAATGGACTTCAGTCTATATGAAGCTCTTTATTGTACTGCAACAGTTTTACATCCTCTTATAATATTTGGAGGATCAAAAATAGAAAAACCAGAAGATACTGATAAAATATACAAAAAAATTGGTAATTAATGGTAAGAGGGAATTCTTCCAATAACTTGTCTAAATGTAACATCAGCTAAAGTTTATGAACAACATATTTACTCATGAATGTATTCAAATAAATATCGAGATTATTTCTTAATAATAAAAGTAAATATTGACACTCTAGAATCTTAGCTCTTGAGAAAAGTGAAATATTAATTATTTTAAATTTTAAATTATTTATCTCCATATTAAAGTAAAAACTATAATTATCAACATAAAAGAAAATACATTTATACGCTAAATAAATGTCATACTAGTGAAAACTTTATACCTAAATAAAATAAATTAAAATATCTCGAAAGTAGTTAAGTTTTATAAAATGAATAGTGTAATTATTAAAATTATAAGATAATTATATATATTTTTTAATGCTTAAACATTAAAAATTTTGTCTATAAAAATAAAATTTAATGGAACTAAGCATTTAAAAAGAATTATTAAAATAATATATTAATAATAAAATTACACCTAAGAAATAGCAGATTTCTCTCGATAGTTATATGAAAAAATAAGAAAAATAAGCTAATTTAATTGAAAGATCAATAATCTCAGAATTATTTAGCTTAGCCAGTTTATTAAAGAATATAAAATCTAAAAAAAGAATTAAAATAATAAAGATTAAAATTTGAGCAATTAGAATAGAAACTAGATTAGTTAATTTAAAATCTAAATCTTTATCTTCCATCTATAAAGAAAGCGATAATGATATTTAATCTCAAATGAGATGAAAAATAGATGAAATTGATTAATAATTCAATAATCTTCTTAAATACTTAAATTTTATTAATTCTAATATTAAATAAAATAAATGTAGCAAAAGTAAACTTTCAATTAGGGAATTACTTAAAAGACCATCGGATAACAAGGATATAAACCTAAGGAAATGGAACAAAATGAAGTATAAAAAGGCTTAAAGAAAAATTCGTTACTATATATGCTAAAAGTAACATACTTACAAAATATTTTAGAAGTAAGCATTTATAACTAAAATAAATTAGCCATTTGAATTATTTATTTACAATATGACCAGCAGAAACCAGATTAATTTATAGGAAGAAATCCTACTTTTAAAGAATATATTAACTTAAAACTATTAGTTCAAGAGATGGGACTACATTCAATAAAATAATGTTCAAAAGCAAGGACGGTGGATTAACAAAGCTCTACACAATCTTTTAGTTTTATTGCTCAGATTTTTATACTATAATAGATTTAGAGGGCAGACAAACAATTTTCTGATAGGAATTATAATTTTTATTTTTTAAATAAAAATTATAATTGATAATATTTTATTTTTTTTAAATGAGCAAAAAATATTTTTTAACTTTAATTTTTCATGTGCATTTTTAATTTTTTTAAATTTTATATTTCGCTTTTTTTTCAATTTTTTTAAATTAAAATTTATAAATATTTATTTAATAAAGTTAAAACTTTTCCATAATTTATAAAAGTAAAAAATTTAAAAAATTAAAAAATTGATTATTTTTTCAACTTTAGCAGTAGAAGAAATTTAAGGAAAGAAATAAAATTAAAAAATTTCGGGATAATTAATCACAAATCGTAATAAATTTAATTCTTTTTATCATAACTTTTCAAAACTTTTTTTTGAAAAATTGATTTAAATTTTTTTTTATTTTCAAGAAAATGTTTGTAATTTTTTAAAAAGTATACAAAAGCTTTTAAATATTTTTTAATAAAAATAAATAAATAAACTTGGTTATATAGAGCGTTGCCCCTCGTTGGTGCGCAACTCTTTCAATATTAATATTAAAAAAAGTTATCTCATACTTAAAATTGTCATTCTAACCGTCAATTAATCACGTCAGCTTCTCTAAATGAGAAATCAACTTATTAAAAATTATTCTTGATTCTTGAACCAAAAACTACAGTCTTCTTTAAAAAGATTCTAATAAGAATTAGCAATTAAGTTATTTACTAGGCCATCAATCAAACGTTCATACTCCTGGTGGTAATCCTCGCGAAAATTAGGCTTGTCTCTTACGAGCTTGTCCACTCTTCCTCGTGGTACATCTAGTGCAAGATTATTCACAATACAGTTCACACTGCTTTAGATTACTTACTAATTTTTCCGACCGCTACTGACATCCATATAGTTTAATAAAAGAATATGTTTTTCATAATAAAGAAAAATAATAGAATAAGCAAAAGTTTTAAAAATTAAAATTTTGTTTCGCTCAAAGATTTACATACCAAAATATTTTTTGGGCGAAATTAATTAAAATTTTTATTAATAGTACCTGTCTTGACGTCCCATAGTCTCACCGTATTATCAAAACTTCCCGATACGATGAACTCTGAATCACTGGATATAACCACAGATCATATAGAACTAGTGTGACCAGAAAAAACATAAGTTGAAAAATAAAGTTTAAATAAAAATATTAGTAGGATTTTTAGAAATTAAAGCGGTTAGGCTAATTAGATAAATAAAATATCTAAACAATAAAATTATATGTTCTTATTTGATTTAGTATTTAAATTAAAAGTAAGGAAAAGCTAAATCTTAAAATTAATAGTATTCGTTTTTTCAATCAATTTCTTCTATTGCAAGTTCTCTCTTTGTTTTTTCTTCCTCCTACAGTTTAAACTCCTTTTATTAAAATGGTTTTAGATCCCCCTGCTTGTTTTCTTTTTAATTTTCCTAAAATGTACCTCTAAATGTAATACGTAAACTTACTTTTCATCAACTTCTGCGAAAAAACTTTAAAATAAAGTAGAATTTTATGGTTCTTTAGACTCATAAGTTTTAAGCTGAGAATTTTACTACTAAAAAATTTTCTCAATTTCTGATTCTGATTTAGCTAAGTTTAGATTCTATTTATCTTTAAGAGGAAAAAGTTATGAATTAGAACTCTAAATAATAGTTAGTCTGCCTGAGAACTATTCTTATATAATATCTGCTAGAATTTACACACTAGCTTATGGTTTGAATGCAAACCTGAATCAGTAAGTCATATCTTATTCTTTTCTATATAAGTATTTAGGAAAGTAAATGTACATTATCAAAACATTAACTCCTATTATTAATACTCATCCACTTAATACCAATATTAGCCACATATCACTAAATTTAACTTCTACCAGCATGCTTAGTAAAGCTATTATATTAATTCAAATTACTGATAAGAAAGCTCCTATCTATAGACAGTTAATTCTTCCGTAACTATATGGTTTGTGTTTAATAGTTGTAAGAGTAAATAATCCAATTATTCCTATATAGGTAATTGCTCATTCAATTTTATAGTGATCATTTAAGCATTATTGCAACAAAGTTGATGAAATCTGGACAAAAGTTTAAAGAAGCATAAATTTTATAGAGAATTTGATAGAAGTTTCAGTCTAAAGCTCTTATAAAAATGGCTTCAATAATACTAATGAAGCTAAGAAAAAGAAAAGAAAGAAAGTTCCTAAAACGATATACATCAAATGAAATCCTTATCAGCATTATACTCAGCAATCTTTTTAAAGAAAGCTTTCATTGTAACTAAGATTCCCATCTTAGTTTTTATCAACTGCTTCTATACATTTATAAGCAGAACTTAGAATATAAACTATTGGAATGGGTAAAACTTAGCTACATCATGGCAAAATATAGAAGGATAAAGTAATAAATATCCTCATAAATACTGTTTTTATTTTATTTTCTAATCTTGCAAAAATAGATATCAGAGATACTATTCATAGAAACGTTAAATAAACTATCATTTTAAAGATTTTATCAAATGGCTTACTTTTTTCATCGATGAAGTAATAGATATCCAGTTTAAACAATCCAAAAAAAACTTAAATTTTTTCGTTTATATCATTTAGATCAGCACCTATTGAAATATATTAGAATTACTAGATTATGAGTATTATCATATACAATCCATCTGTGAAAGTTATTTGCTGTTTTTCTTTTAGTTCTTTTAATTAAAAAATTTTTCAAAGTTTATAGCTAAAATACGTGAATACAATTATAAAAGCAATATAGACTAAAACGATGATTCCCATTAATATAATTCCATTATTATAAGTTTTAATTTCTCGGGATCTAAAAGGGCAATTTATATTTTCTATTTAATCTTTAGGTATTTCTAAACTTTCATCCCCTCACATAATTTCCTTATTAAGATTCAATATTATGGAGCAACTTGCACAAAATAATCCTATTTTTTCAGCTTTCCATTCCTTATTATCCTTTTTTATATTTACGATTTCATATCGCTTTGTTATGGGATCATTAGTTCCAGTTTAGATTTATAGTACTCCAGTAGTTCCTATAATTTTTGCTTTTCTCAAAGCTTTGCAAAGTTCATTTCAATTAGCATAATCTTAACCTTAATTTATAGTTAAATCAAGAGCAGCTGCTAAAATAAGAGCGGAATCAAAACCAAACGAAGCTAGTCAATCTGGAGCAGCTCCAAATTCATCGTAGAATTTCTAATATATTATTTACCCATATTCTGTACATCAAGAAGAAGGATTATATTGCAATGTTCCTTTAATAACTTCTAAAGCGTCTGCATAAATTTCATTATCTTTCGCTTCTTGCAAATAAGTTTCTTGTACTCATTCATTAGCTAATCATACCCAATCTCCTGCTCTTGCTCCTAGTTTATATAAATAAGGAAAAATAAAATTATAAGCATCATTAGGTTAACATACACAAATGCCTATTCTTGCACCACTTTTTTGAAAAGCTTCTACTTAAGGCTTTCATTCAGATTCATTCCTGAGAGCAAGTGAAGATGGATAAATTCTCAAATTTTAGTTGTTTTTTACTAAAATTCCTCATTTTTAAGTCTCTGACTCAATAGCTTTTCCTAAAGTTTTAGCTCAAATATCATTATCATAAAGAATAGCAATCTTCTCTCAGTTATATAGCCTTATTACAGTAACTTGTAAGATAGCCATATATGAATCAGAATTAATAACTCTTACGAAATTAGGAAATTGGGTCTGATTCGAAAATATTTCGTTAGTAGAAGTAGATCCAATTGCTGGACGATATTAACCTTAAGAATATAAATAATTTAGTCATTACTTAGTAATGCCAGATGGGTACGGGCATATCATAGCTACTCCCATTTCGTTTTTCATTTTTTAATATTAAGAATCTGCATATTCATAAATTCATATATTCCCCCCTACAGAATATCCAAACGGTTTCAAAATAAAATAGTGCAAAATGTCTTCTCTTAAGTTTATCAGTCTAAATGCAAATTCTACACTTTATATTATTGTAATCAACCATGAAACTTTACTTCCATCAGGATTAGTTTCGTTATTAGAATAAGATACCTAAATTTCTACTTTATCGTCTCTTGGAATTTCCAAAGTAGGCCCTAAAAATACAGGAGTTTAAGTAAAGTTGACATAATAGTCGTTTATTGAGCCAATCTATACTAACTTCTTATTGAGTAGATTATAAATTCTATATTCAAACTTAATTTTTCTTGATGTCTATTAGAATGCTTCATAAATTCTAATGGCACTTTCTTAGTTTAACGCAAGATTACTAATATCAGCTAAATAGGATTTACAATAATATCAATCTAATTGAGATTTAGATGAGAAAAGTTCTGGTGACAGAAGTAATAAACCTTCTTACAAACTATCGTTTCCCATGTTTTAAAATATTTGGAAAGAGGATTTAGTTCCAAAAATTCATTAATAGCCTTTCTTTTATATAACAAGAAGTTTAGCTATTATTTGTATATTTATTACCATTTCAGAATCTGAGTCAAAGAAGAAAATGCTTATACCGAGTCCTTTTAGCATTCCACCTGATAATTCAATAATTTCTTCGTTAGTTCTAGTGTCTGTTAACAATAGTCTGACTCTAATATTTAATTTAGATTCTTGCAACAAATTTAAAACCAACTGATCGTTTTTATCTGATAGAAGTCCCACATTTTCTCACTTAAAATAATCGAAAAAAGCACTAACAACTTTAGATTCTTCTTCCGCTGAAGGATTCGTAAAAACAGCCTGGCCAATGGAATAAGACTAATGCAGTCTTTATACACCAGTAATGATATGTATGATCTTAAGTTATTTGCATATGATTTCTATTTACTGAGAAAAAACATAAGAGTTAGTAATGTCAATGAAAGCTAAGGCAAACTATGCTTTAGTTTAGTTAAACTCAAAGTGAATCTAGAATTGATTTGCAAGTTTTTCTTCCTTGTAGATAATTTCTTTAAGGTTTTTTATATTGTTCCTTATTATTGCTAGTAGTTATAGATCAGATCTCTCAGAATACAGAGTTAAAATCATATATCCATAAAAAAGCTAAATAGACAAAATGAAAGGCAATAATTTTAAAAAAGCCATTTTATACAATTTAAGATTTCGAATGCTAAAATAGGGTATTAAGCTAACCCATTTTAGACAGATTTAAATTTAAAAGCTAAGAGTTTTAATTAAGCTTAATTAAAATAGAGAACTTAAATTTCTTACCGTTATTCAAAAGCAAGGATTTAGACACAATACTATGAAATATCTTATTAAGTGTGCTCTTTATAAGTTATTTTAATAGATTATCAGTGCTAGTTATTTAATTAAATTAGCAAGTTTTAATCCTTTATTAATCATTGAAAATTAAAGTAATACATCAGATGTAAAGCTCTTAGTGCTTTTTACAATTACTAATTATTATAGACTTATGTAAGAACTAAAGACTACTATGCTTTGCTATCTCAATAAAGATTGGTCATAAGAGATAATAAAACAAATGAACATGAATATCTTTCATAGAAATAGACTTATAAAGGACTCGTAAATATATTCTAGCAACACAAAAGATTTAGTAATTAAAGGGATATAAAACAATTAAAGGATAAATAACTTATAAATTTAAACTAAAAAGACAAATCAAGCAATTATTTTACTTTATGAAATGTACTAAGAATCTCATATTTGGAGTATATAACTAAGGCACTAAATAAATAATTTAATTTAGCTACACTATTCTTATACTAATTGGTTATAAGAAGCTTTAGTAAATTTAGGAAAAATTATAAAGAATGCAAGGTTAAATTCTTAAAGTTAATTAATTTGTTAAAACTTTCGATAAAACAGCTAAGAATAAATATAGGGAAATAGATAATTTATAATTGACTGAGAAGTATTTTTAGATTTGAAGATACAAAATAAAAATAATAAATTTAGAATATTAAAGCATCTTAAATAATTGAATAGATTACTATTTTTATTATTTATATAAAATTAAGAAGTTCAATCTCTTATAAAGATACGAGAATTTTCATAAAATTATGATTTATTTCATTAAGAAGATATGCTTGTTTTAAAATAGTTGAGCTCATAGAATTTACAAAATAGTTAATTTTAATTTAATTCTACTAAATAAAAATAGTATGCATTAACTAGAATTAAGAATAAAGATCCTAATTAACTACTTACTTATAATAAACCAAGCAAGTACTGCATAAAATTATATTTCTATATCTGGATTCCTAATTAATAAAATGTTCATTTTAAGTAAATATTTAATGCTTTAAAATTCTTAAATGTGCTTAAATGAAATGCTATTTAGATTATAACATAAGATATTTATCATATCTATAGCTAAATCTCTTTAGCTAAGGTATTTAGTGTTAGCAATTATTTGTCATTATATAACAATATCTTTATTCTTTTTAAATATTAAATAACACTCTATTTTTGCTATTCCTATAATTTAGGTACAGTTCAAACAGGGGACCGATTAGAAAAGCCATCACCTCGAAGATCTAATAAGATAAAATCTAAGAAGAAGAAAGAATAACTAACTTAACTGACCAATAACTTGAAAATGCTCTTTTCACTATACATGGATAATCTTATGAAGATACACCAAAAAATTTCTCAAATTAAGCCTCGCTTAAAAGCTTAATTAACCAATCAGAATAAAATTAACAGCATTATAAATTCCAAGCTTTAATAAGTAAATTTCCAGATTAATTTGAAAAAATATTAAAAGAAACAGTAAGAAAAAGTAACTAAAAGAATAATAGAATAAAGGAAAAATAGCTTTATAATATCTTCTGCTTACACTAATAATTAGACCAACTTTTGAGATAACATGAGAAGCAAGTTCTCCTTATATCTAAATTATTAATATATGTAGATCAATAAAAATTTTTAATTGTTTTGATAAAAAGACTGCTAGGATTTTAATCCTGTTTCATATAAAATAGTTAATCATAAAGTTATAATCCTATCTATTTGATTACTTAGCTATATAATTTCCTTTCAAGTTAATTTAAAATCATTATTTTTAAATATCTATATAATATCACTCTATAGATTATTTTAGAGAATTTGTCAAAAGAGGTAGTCTATTTGTAATGTTACTATATCTTTATTGATTAATATAAATCTTAAAATTCAATTTATAAAAGCTTAATTATTAGCAATTTATATTTTACAGTATCATATTTAAATAGGTTACTTAGAGATTTTTTATAGTGTTTAATTATTAATAGCAAAGCTATTTTTCTTAATTTAGAAGCACACTTTAATTCTTCCAGATTCTTCATGCTCTATTTTATCTTAATTTTCTACTTTTAAAAATTAAGCTTCAATTTGTTTTCTCTGCAAGGTTAATCTACTTTTGCCTATTGTTAGCATGGATAGTTTACTATTGTATGCGATTTACAAGGATACTCTACTTTGTTTTATAACAAGTTTTGTTTTTAGGAGCTCAAAGACTCTTTTCGTTTGATTTTTTCTATTTAATCTAGAGAGAAAAAGGCTTTTACTCCTTTTGCAATAAGAGAATTTTCTGAGCTTCATTATTTAGGTCATGCTAACCTAAAGTTTCTTCTACCTTTTAGCCTTTTACTTTGGTAAATAAGCCAGCCTTTAGTATCATTTGAGTATAACCTTCATTGTTCTCTTAAATATTAAACTAAGAAGTAAGTTTTGCTTTTTCTTAGAATGCAGATTTAGACTCCTTTTCTAAACTTAAGAGTAAATGCCAATGTAATTAAGAGTAACACGAAAACAATCTGTATCTTAATTTCGTATTATACTTAGATATCCTATCTTACAGACCTTGGACTGGTTTATCCTGGTTTTGCTTTTTAATTATAGTCTCAAGTGATATTTGCATACTATAAAGATATAGGACAGTAATTAAGGACTAGCAAAGTATCATATCAAACTATACTAATAACTAATTGAAGGTATAATTACTTTTTATAATCATCCAATATGCCATCTTATACTATCATTCCTAACTTAAGTATAAAATCTAATTTCTATTATAATAATAGAACATACCAGTAAGAATTTAGTAGGTATAAAGGGATCTTATAAGCTTTAATAAAGATAAAGGAAATTTTAAAGAAATAGACTTATTGAGTAAAGATAGTTGGTATATTTCAAATAAGGCTACTAAACTAAGGATACTAAATAAAATTAAGGAAGCGATTAACTAAAGTAAAGATCTATGAATTTTATATAAAAGAAGAGACCTAAAAGATATACGATTTATAGTTGTATTTGCATATTAATTTTGAGAGATCTATAAATTAATGGAAAATAAGATATTTTCTATTATTTTTAAGCATAAAATACTTAGTTATTTTCCTTATCTTCTAATACTTCTTAATTAAGACGCTCTTAAGATAATATAGCTATTAGCCAGATAATAAAGTATTAGCTCAACATATATATTAAACTTAGTCTAGTTAAGTAAGCTAATTGATTAAATTCTTCAGCATTCCACTCAAATAACTAAGTATTGAAACGTCAACATTTGTTGTAGCGCACTTTAAAAACGGAGGAATGTAAATACAGGAAGAAAATAAATTTGCGCGTAGACCTGAATGAAAATAAGGAAAGTATCTAAAATATGTTCTGATAGCGTGCCTTTGAAAATAGTTATGATAATTAAGATATTTAAAATACAATTTTTTAGTATTTAAATGAAGAAACCAAACTAAAGCCATACAAATCAATATTCTAAAAACATGATAAATAAACTTAATTTCCTGATAGTTAGCAAATATGTAATAATAAGGTCTGCTTAGAAACCTAATTACAAAATACTTAATTATAAGCTGAAACTGATGTTTTGAAGCTAAAGATAAATAATAAAAATAAGAAAATTCTAAATATTAAGTTATTAAATTTGATCTCAAGCATTACCAAAAAAAAAGTCAATAATATAACGCACTACTTTATTTAAGCAGAGCTCTCATCTGCCCAGATATAAGAATTGGAATTTATTAATCATTGCTTTTCTCAAAGTTATAAGGCAAAAGAGTATTGATTTCTTAAATCTTCCTGGACATTTTGTATGTATAAGTGTTGAGAAATTAAATAATTTAAACTGCTGTGATGACTATTTCTTAGTAACATAACATTAAAGTTTTATGACTTCACTAACTTTAGAGTTATTAGAGATTCAGGTCTACACTCTGACATCTAGCTATAAGCATTACTTTTAAATTTTATTTAAAAAATTGGATTAATAATAGGAACAACGATTGTTGTTTAAGATTTCAAAATTTTAAGATCTAAATACAACAAAATACTATTAAAGCCTATTTATAGTACAATATTACTAATTTTAATTGATTGATCAAGTGATGCTGAGAGTTAGTATAATTTTATTTGTGACCTAATTACTTATAATGCTGAGATAGCTATTGCATTGCAAAATTAGAAAAGTAACTATTATAAATTGCCAAGCTATTTAACCTAATTATTCATCTAAGCTAAAAAAGACAATATTTCATATTAGGCCAGATTGTTTTTGCATGAAAGCATAATTAATAGGCTAACACAATTCTAGATTTAAGCAAATGATTATCTAACTGTTGAAGCATTATAATAATTGCGTTATTTTAATTTCCATAGCTTAGAAATGTTCTCTGTATTAAAAGTGACTAAGTTATTAGCATCGACAATCTAGAAATTTATATATTTACCTTACATTTAACTAGTATATCTTTATTGTGACTTCTCATTTTATATATATAGACTCTATTAAATCTTATAATTGCTAATTCAAACTTTAATGTATAGAAAAGTCTTATTATTTTTACTTCCTCAGCCTAGTTTTTTATTTAGAAGATTTAACTTCTAGCTTCTACATCTATTTGACTTTTCTAACTAATTTAAATTTGATTATTCAATCTATAAGTATCAATTTCCTAACTCACTTCAAAATTATGATATCAAACTTTAATCCTTTTCCCTATATTTTTAGTAGATTAAACTAAAAAGCTATTTCTGCTTTTTTTATTTGTCTTGAAAAAATAGATTTCTACATAGGCAAATTAATTACTTATGAATGCTTTTAAAGATCTACATAGAACAATCTTTCATGTAATATAGTTACACATGCTAGATATCTAATACCACTTTTTTATTATAATACAGTTTAGGAACCCTTCATTAGTACAAACATTTTAATTCTAATGTAGTAATTATATCTCTAATTGATCAGAGGTTGCACCTAACAATCTTATTGTTCTTAAATTATCAACACATAAAAGAGCTTTGCATTTTGATAAAATTCTTCGACTAATTCTTTAGGATTACTCTTCTCGTCTTCTGATTCTTATAGTCTCACTTCTATTTATTGGTTAGCATAGACTAATAATCTACTATTCCTATACTTCTTTCTAGTATACTATCTCCTAAAAATGCTCTTCTTGAGTAATTATTACTGTAAATAAAATACATCCTTCTTTTAGGTCTTTTGCTATTATCTACTTTATTTAATATCTTAGTTTGGTTTAGAAAATATGAATAGCAATATAAGATTTAAAGTCTATAAATATATAGTAACTAAACTAAGTTATTTTAGACTAATTAATACTATTCAAAGAGATAACTAAGCTATCATTATCTTAAGAGAATAATGCTAGCTAATTCTAAATAACTACAAGCTAAAACATTCTAGTAGCTAAATGTTAAGAGTGAAGGCACTAAAGATTATCTGGAAACAAACTAAAGAATTGCTTTCAATTTTTAATCTTTCCACTTATAACAAACAGAAGTTTATTAATACCAAGCCTCAAATTAGCTTCTTTGATATTGAAATTGCTACCATCCACAAATTAATTAGAGGAAAAATATAATCAAGTTGCAAGCTAATTTGATAGGAAATATCTGAAATCATAGTTTGTGGCAATAATTAGAAATAAAAATGTAAATACTAGAAACTTTCAAAAGTCAAAACTCAGATCTATCGAACCTAAAGGAAATGATGACTAGAGGTAGTAAAATAAAAAACTTGGAAAGAGATAAAAGAAGAAACAGTGTTGGCTATTTATTTAGTTAAATTAGTAAATATTTCCTTTTAACTCTTATAGGAAACTCTATTTTATAATCTTTTAATTAACTCAGAAAGTTATGATATGTATCTCTCTTTTAGTAACTAATAACAGTATAATATTTAACCTAAGAAGCAAAGAATAAGTTTCTCACTTTAACAATGCAATAGTTAAATGTAATTAAGAAACATAAATAATGATGCTAAAGATATAACTAAAGAGATCTAATAAAAATTAGAACTAACGCATAATAATAAATAGTAGAAGGATATTTAATTAAAAGTTTTAATTTGTTAGTAATAATAAGGATATAGTCAATAATCAATATATGCTCTTATTATAATTAGTGAAGCTTATTTACTTCTCTTTAGATTCAAAAATAAAAGATAAAATAGACTAAATTTAAAACTGGGAGGAAAACTTTAATCTTTTATTTACTCTTAACTCTTCAAAAGCTGACTGAGAGATGGACATAGCTTCTCAACTTAGAACTAATGGTTAAGTTTAAAATATCAAAGAGATAAACAATCAGAGTTAACAAATCAGAGCGATAAGGTTAAACACTAAGTATCAAAACTTTACTCAAACTAAATAAAAAATTTATACTTCTAGACTTTATAAAAATACTGGAAATGATTGAAACCAAAAGAGTAATAAAATCTATTAAGAGGATTACGTATAAACTTCAAAAATATCATAGATATAAAATACTCAGAAAAATGAGACAAAGCTCTTAGAGATAAATTAAAGACAGTTCTTCCATCAGTTCGTATTTTTATTCGAGGAAAGCTAAAACTTCTTTTGGATTTGCTCAATAAAATTTTAAAATGCTATTGACAATTAAAGAAAAACAAAGCCCTAATTGTAAAACCTTAAAGTAGATTTTCCTTTAACTGGAAAAAAATAGAAAAATAGATTTATGTAAGAAGCAAGAAAAATATGGGGATAAATTATAATAAAGGACAGATATATATAAAATTAAATTAGATAATTAATATAGTGCTATCTAAAACAATGCTGTAATTTATAATTATAGGGAAAAATGTAGAAATTATAAAAAAACATTGCAGCAAGTAGATTTTTAATAAATCTAAGAAAACACCAAAAATTAACTTTTATCCTTGCAAAAAAGAAGATCTTAAAGATATTGGTTTTAGTGTAATAGTCTTTAATAATGATTACCAATAGGATTAAAAGGCATAATGAAAACAATAGTAGCGTATAAATTTACAATTCTTCTTGTAAATAAAATGTAAATAGATGGTTCAAAATATAATGTAGCCAGTTTAGTAATTAAAAGTTAAAAATTAGAGATTTAAATTAAGCTTAAAGAAAGATTATAGAATGAAAATGTTGTTTAGTTAATCTCATTAATATAGCCTATTTAATTTAGAGCTTTAATAATCTTAATTGCTTTAACCATCTTTAACTAGCATTCCAAATTAATTAATTATTATTTAGATTCTAGTAAGTCATATTGCTATTATTATATTCATTAATACCTAATAATAATTCCCTTTGCTTAACTAATAATACTGTTTAAGCAAGAATATTTAGAAAGGAGAGCTTTTAATTCTAAATAAAAGCTAATTTTCTTTAAAAAGGAAGAAGCCAGAGATATGAAACCTTTCTAAGAAGTTAATATATCTAAAAAGGGAAAACTAATAAGGCTTAGAATCTCCTATTATTATGGCTATTTAGATTGATAACATGTAATATTAAGCTTCTTTATTTATAAACGTAAGCTCTTTTAATAATCATGATAGCAAGCGAATAATCTGATCTCCTAAAGTCTTTAGTAGAAGAAAAAGTAAGTATTATATAATTTATGATGAAGGAACATTAATAATGATTTATAGAAGCTTTCTGAAAGCTATTATATTAGAAGTATATTTAGCAAAAAAGCAAATATTAGGTATCTATGTAATAATAGAGTGAAGCCTAACTAATATAGGATATTGTATTTATTTAGTAATGATTCTACATTTCACTTTTATATTAAACTATTTAAACAAATACTTTCAAAATTTACTCTCTTATTTGTTTTAAAATCCCTTTAGTTCAAGAGTTTTAGATAAGTTTGGAAAAATATTATTAATAAAGATAAAAATATAGGTAAATAAAACTATAGAGTATAGATAATAGCCACTAGAGATAGATTAATATTAAACTTAAAGTTACAGTAAATTGAGATATTTTTATGCAATTTTATCTATAAATCTAAAAATTATATTAGCATAATTAATGAAGCCTCTTATATAATTCTATCAACAAGTAGTCTTTTAGAGAGAACTAGTTTCAATTAAAAAACTTTTATAATAAGCCTTCTTTTAATGGTTATAGCTTAGACTATAAATACTACATTATATCTCATTAACTAAGCAATTAAGCTTTTTAATTTTATTAATAAATGCTTTATAGTTGTGCTTATAAACTTCCCTATGTATGTTAAGATTCAATTAATTGCTCTTCGTAGAACAAAATAGATTTTAAGAGTTTTCTAAGACTATTTTGGTTTTTTTAAAAGCTATGAGAATAGGGTTTAAGTTCTATTGGTTTACTAAAGCATTTTATTGTTACTCTATATCTTAGAAAGTTTTAAGATTTCTCCTTTACAAGTTTAGCCTTAAGGCTTTCTTTTCAAGTCTTGATTGACTGATTATGTATTTTTGTCTTATATTTATTTGTTTTTGATTGAATCTTCAATGTTAAAAGAACTTAAGTAAATTGCCTTATATTTGCAAATTAAAGCTTCATTTAAACATGGTTTTGGCTCTTCAAGGTTCTATATTTGATAATAAAAATTGAATTTACAGTTAAAGAGTGAAATTTAAAGAATAAAGGGAGGCTGAATCGTCAATAAATAGCTTCAGCAAGTAATTACGATTAAAAACTGAAGAGAAAACCCGAGCTAAAGAAAAAGAAGTAAAAATGGACTAAAGATGACTAATTGAGATATCAAACGAATAAGAACTTTATCATGCGGAATATTTTAAAAAGGTTTCATAAATTTAGGCGATGCTCTATTTATCTATCTGCTGATGAAGAATTTATCCTAGCTTTCTAATAATTAGACTGTAGTAAAGAGATAAGCAATGTTTACTTTTCTTTAGCTAATTTCTCATAAATTTGAAATATATTTAAATTTGGGCTAATGAATTAACTAGATTTTCTTAAAATTGCTATTTTGGTTATTGATGTTAAAAGTTAGCCTTATACTATGAATAGGATATTTTGAAACTATATTTATCTCTCAAAACCTCTTTATGACTCACTCACTTTAAAAAGCATAAGCTGCTATATCAAGGTTAAGCAACTATTAAGGGTTTTAATTTTCCTCTAATGCTTGTTATTCTAAAATTGACTAAAGAAGATCTAAACTATATGAAGTATTTTATTCAAAGCATAATTCAGCAAAGAGAAGTCCAAATACAAATATTATTCCATACATTATTGCCAACTTCTAAATCTCAAAGCTCAAGATAATAAATTTAAGTAGAGATTCGCTTTTTAGTTCTGCTATTTAGTTAACAAAAATTGTTCTATTAAAGAATTTAATGATCAATAGATCCTTCGACTTAACTATTTTATCTTCCTAGGTTATTAACTGAATTCTAGAATTTCCATTAAGTTTAGTATATTCTTATCTTGCTACCTTAAGCAATCTTAGATTTCGCTTCTATTATTAATGCTGAACTATTCATTTTAAGTAGTCCAGCTTACGTTCTTATTGAGTTTAGTATTTATTCTTACAGCTTATTGGAAAGATACACTTGTCTAAGTATTTATATACTCTGCTAACTTGCTTTCTACTTTAACTATTCTTCTAAGAAGATGAATCAAAGAATACTTGAAAGATTTTTGGAAGACAACTACTCAATTAGCTAAAAGAATCTGTAAAGAAAGACTATTCTCTTTAAAAATAAGCTTCATAAGTAGTCCCCCTATAACCAAGAAATTATTTACCTCTAATGACTTTCTTCTCATTGCGTTTGATCTTTTCAGAGGATAGCTGCTTTTTTGTTTGCTTGAAAAGGAAGATTATTAATTATCAGTCAATAATAGTTAGTAAAGACACAATACCAAAAGTAAGATTTTCTCTTGATTGGGTTTTTACTTCCTTATATCTATGAACACATTAATGCCTTTGATAGAAATTTCTCTTCTTTTAAGCTTCAAGCATCTAAATATTTTCTTTATTTAGCTTTTGAAAATAAACAACTAATTAGATTTGATAAATTTCTATAAATCTATGCTTTAAAGATCTTATTCACAATATTCTCAAATTTCCTTGTAAGATGCTTACCTATTAGTACTAATTAGAAAGAAGTTTCTTTCTTTAGTCAACTTTATGATGTTTAATCTTTTTGCTTAATTTAGCTCTTTTTAGCTTAGTTATCTTAGATAGTTCAAAGTAATTATTTTATCAGCTTATTCAATCTAAAGTTTTGGAATCTGCTAAGTATTTTATTGTTCTTGCTTTAGCTATTTTTCTGTTTTCTTCGAATAAAATGATTGAGGTAATTAATTTCCGCTATATGCTAAGTAAATATTCTCTAATAAAACTTAATCTAAACTGTCTATCTCAAAAAATCTTTAGAAATACTTGGAAGTCCAGATTGCACTAGAATAATGAGAGAGTTACTTAAGTCTTAAAATGCATAGTCAATCTTTAAGCTATAAATTGGTTCTTAATACTCTTACTGAAGTTACTATGCACTGTCTTACTAAACATCTTCATCTCTTTATCTTAATCTTACTTTGATTTTAAGGGATTGATATTTTAGTAATTCTAGCAAAGTATTATTACACACTAGCTTAGCTGATTAATAAATTAAATAACTTATACTTTCGGCTGTAATTTATTAGATTGCTCTATTATTTTCTTAATGTATCTAAGTTTCGTTTAACAAGAGAGCTTCTTAGCATTTCAAAGTTTTACACCTTAAAGAAAAGTTTGCTTATTTAAAACCATATTTTGCTGAAATAACTTAGGAGAACCTCTGCTAAAGTTAAAAATGACTCAACATATCTCCGTTGGTTAAAAGCCTTTTTACCTTACAAACTACAATTTTTGGTATATCTTTTGTAATAGGTAACTAGTGAAAATCTGCTTCTTCCTATGAAACTTATATTATTAGGAAAGCTTTTATTTTAAGATAATTCTAGAATAAAGCAATCTCAAAACATTAAAGTATGAAGCTTTTTTGATTATTCTTAGTACTTAGTACTTAGGATAAAGGATCTTATGATTAAACCTTAGACTATAAGAAGTTTTAAAAATAAGAGTTTTGCAAATTGTAAGAAAAGTTTTCCTTCTTTATTTTTATGCCTTTTTATATAATTTTCCTCAAAATAAAGATATTTTGTATTTATTAACTGAAAGCCATATCAAAGCATAAATAATGGATTATAATGCCTTACATAACTAGTAATAAAATTAGCCTTTAGTTTAAAATAATTATGAAGCATTTGCTTATTTTAATTACTTTTTCTTTATCAATTTCTATTTAAATATTACTCAAGTAAAGCCAATCCTTTTTCTATCTAATTATGTACTTCAATTTTTTTAAAACTACCAAAGACAATTTATCTTTATTCTTTACATTCTTGCTTGTCTATCATACAATATCCATCTAGTTTACAATGTTTGTCAAAAAGGTTAAAAATAATAAAGGCTTCTTTTACAGACTTCCTCTTTAGCTTTGAAAGCTAGTCAGTAGATGATTGATGTGACAACTAATAATAATAGTTCAGCAAAAATAAAAGAAAGCTTGATCTTAAATAGTTTCTAATGCAATTATTTTTAACTGATTTCCCTTACTAGTTTAACATAATTAAACTAATTCTTATATGATTCTTATTCTCTTGAAACTTCAAAGTAAATATCTGTAATTAATTACTTAGCTCTCTTTCTTTTTTGTCTTTACACTATTGTTGAGATTGCAAAATGGTCTCATAATTATATCTTAAAGACTATCTTTATTCTTAGTCGATTCATTCACATTATCTTTAAACAGTTCTAAAGAGCTTGGCTTACTTAAAAAGATTTGCTCTTTAACTGTTAATAGCTTTGTTATGGTTATAGCAAAAGGATATTATGTTTAGCTTTGTAAATACTCTTAATAAGGCATTATAAATTTGCTTAAGCAGAGTTAATTAACAAATAGTAGCTTATGCTTAATAAGTCTCTTATTTGATACAATCCTCTTTAATTGTCTTAAGCACTTAAATCTACAAGCTAATAGAATTTATTATAGAAAGCTTTATTTAGTTTAGCTTTATTATTACTTCATTTAGAAACCAATATTTTAATTCTTTTTAATGTAAAACTCATCTATTCATTACTAACCCATGCTACATATTACTGCTATGTTTACTGCTCAGGAAATTAAAATTAAATGAAGAAATAATAAAAGGCATAAGAAGATACTAAGCTACTAGTTAAAAAGCCTTACAAGTTTGTTGCAAGGGATTATTTTAAATTAGAGGGATTTATTTCTTGATAGGATTTTAATAGTTTCAGTTGATATGTTATAGGCCACAACTAAAAGGATAAGAGAGTTTAATATCGATCAGAGCAAACTACTCTAATTATAAATTGGATAGTCACAGAAGAAATTAAGAATATCTTTTAGAAATCTAATTATAAACTGAAATAGCTTTCTACCTATTCTTCATTAGTATTTACGAAGCTATAACTCCAAATTATCAAACTATCATTCAAAATGTTCACCATACATTTTTATGTGTCAAGCTGTTTAATAGCTAAGCAATTCTATGAATAGTCGTAAACTTTAGCTAAAACTGTTGATTCCTTCTTATCTTTCTCTATATCTGTCATCTATTTTTTAATTCCTTGCTTCTTAAGCTACAGAAATCAGGAAATTGTGCAACTAACTTAGTTTAAAAGTAGTTTACATAATGCTTAAAAATCAAAAAGCTTCAAATTATAATTAACGAGACTTTATTTTAAATAATTATTTATCAACATGCTTCTATAGATAAAGGAGGCTAATATATATGAAAAGGAAGATCATTATACGAGGATGAAAAAATAGATCCTTATAATGTAAGTTACTCTTTACAATAAAGAATCTGCACCCAATTAATTAATTGGCTACAGGAAAGTGATAAGTAGCATTTATTTTTCTTTAAAATATCCTAATTATGTTGCTGCTCATAATAATAAAGGATTTGTATTGAATAATTTAGGGAGATACTATGAAGCAATAGAGAGCTTTGATAATGATCTTAAAATAAATCCTAATTATGCAAGTTCTCGCAAACATAAAGGTTATTCTCTATACAAATTAGGAAACTATTTTGAAGCTAATGAGTCTAATTAGCTTAACTCAAATATGCAGATACTTTTTATAGTAAAGATCTTTTTCTTCTAGATTTAAATTAAGAAGATTCGAATGCTTACGAAAAGTAAAATAAATAAACCCTGAACTAGAGATTCCCTAAATAAATTCTATTAATTACTAATTGTGCTTTTTTAGATTTTCTGTATGTCGCAATGATAATTAAATTTCATCTAGTTTTACTTATAAAAATTTCTGATAGGCTGCTGACCTGAAATATAAATATATCTTGCGTACTTGTTAATTACTATTATACAAAGTCTAATGGGATTTTTATCGCTTAGCATCTACTACTGGGCCCAATCATTTAAAAATCGTAATATTGTAATATTGTCTTCGCAACTTTCTCTACTAGAATTAAATTATTAAATTTAGTTGGTTTCCATATGTGGCCTTACTTTTGTTGCTACTAAATGCTTTTTACTCTCTACTGCTAATTAATTTTTTAAATAAGGCAGAGGATATAGATTTACTCTGCTAATAGCTAGTGAACATAGCCTAGAATATTCGCAAGTACATCTAAAGTAAAAATTTCTTAAAAGTTTGTTGAACTTTCATTACTAAATGATTTAGTTTAGGAGCCATAATCTATTAATCACTAAGATAAATGGAGGATTTAGCTATGTGAATTGATTCTTATAAAGCTTAAATTGGATTTTCTTTATTGTCATTATTAAATGTAAAAGAATATAAATGATTACTCTTTACTGCTTATTTTAGTATATAATTACGTTAGAACTAGGATCATTAATACTTGAAATTTAGTATATTCTTATACTAAGAGGAATTAAAGACTTTAGATCAATTAAGACTTAAATATTTTAAAAGTGTTCCTTATTACCAGTTTTCTAAACGAAGCTTATAAGAAAATACAAATAGATACTTAATGGAAAGGGTTATATTAATAATTGATGATCTGCTACTAAGCAGAATATGAAGAACTGCTGATAAGGAGCAATGAGATATAGTATAATAGTAGCCTAATTAAATAAAATTAGAGTAAATAATCATCTGTTGGATTAGTTTTGAATACGATAAAAGCTCATCTAATACTTATATTATCTCATACTTATTACTACCATATATATGATGCTGAGGTTACTCTTTCTATCCATTTAGAAAATAGTAATAGAACATATTAAAAATATGTTTTCTTTCTTCAAAGCTTATAATTTTCTTAGTACCTAGCAACTTATTTAAGAAAGAGAGCATTAATAGTGGTAACTAGATTTCTTTAAATAAGTATAGAAAAGCAGCAAAAGAAGTAACTATAACAAGCATTAAGTAAATCATAAATCTATTATTAGTTTTAAATGATAACTCCAAAAATAGCATCAATAGTCAATATAATAAATACTAGTTTGCTATAAAAAGAGAAAGTTATCTAATAAAATTTATTAATTATAACTAATCTAATCTACATCAGAACAAGAACTTTAATCCCTATTGAAGAGAAGTAACGTTCGAGTAATTAGCTGCAATGAAAAAAGCTGCTTTTTAACTAATGAGATATAAGAATGCTATTCCTTTACATTTTAAAACTTTATACAGAATTTTTACACTACCTAAGACAGAATATGGAGAAGAACTAGCACCGTGATGTATTCAGAAAGAAATATCTGGAGTTTTGAATAGAATTGAGTCAACCATGAGAACTATTTCAGGGAAAGTATTTTAAGCAGCAATTTCAACTTTTACCAAGCCATGATATATAGATTTAAACTGGCTACCTTTTAAGCCCATAATGGTAATCAAGTTTTTTTATTCTATTATAAAATGAAATAATAAAGCATTTATTTTCCAAGATGAACATAGGTTCTCTTTTAATTACCAACTGGAAAAAAGGATTTCTATACTATGATCGAGGTTAACAATTATCAGACCTTTATAATATCGACTGTAGAATTCCTAGATTAGTACAAATTTAAAGCCTGCATTAAATATATAAGAGACAAAATACAGCATTATTTCTATAATACAGCTAGTTAAAAGTTT
Organism: Loxodes magnus; assembly: GCA_946699065.1. Taxonomy (NCBI): domain Eukaryota; phylum Ciliophora; class Karyorelictea; order Loxodida; family Loxodidae; genus Loxodes; species Loxodes magnus. The sequence continues at coordinate 42,351 of CAMPDV010000068.1, read as the reverse complement.
AAGAGAATGAAAACAGCTAAAATATATACTGAAATAAAAAAATTGTTGAAGGTTTCAAGTCAGGTTTCTATACCACCTCTTCCTAAGCCAAAAAGGAAGGGAGGAAGCAGGAAACCACTTCTTGTCTGTCGTCTTCTTCACAACTTTAACCTTTTTCTTAAAAATAACAACCTTAACAACCTGGAATTTAGCAAGAGGAACAAAAGAAGGCTCAGAAAAGCAAGCATACTGAAACATCGACTTCACTAGAAAAGTCTAGAAAGTTGGCAAAGTCTCTTTACACCAGGAGGTGTCGGAATTTAATCCTTCTGGCCAGATGAGCATGGAATAGTTCATCCAAATTGTACTAAATCTCGAGGAAGAGGTCAAGAGACTAAAGAAGGACAACGACAGGCTAATGGAGAATCTGAGCAAGCAAGAGGAAATCGAGTCAAGACTTATGACCTAAGAAAGGAAATTAAGTGCATTTTGGAACATATCACAGAGTCAGAACTGCTAATCCTAAAATTAACAATAGAAACAGACGGAGCTGGGCAACAAGCTCGGAGAAATAGAAGAGAAGCTGCAACAGCAAATGAAATTTAATGAGCAAAGAGGTGATCCAATGCTTATAAGGTAAATGACAAGAAGAAGAAGGCTAAGCCAATCAAAATAGTTAAAAGGTGCTACTATTGTAATTCAGAGAAACACCTATGAAGAAGATGTGAATAATTCCTAAACTTTAAGAACCAGTAATGGAGAAAATAGAGGAAACAGCAAGCGTAGCAAAAGAAAAAGAGACAACTATAACAAAGGAAAATTAGAGAGAGACTATTCATGAACTAGCTTGGAAATATTTATAGGAAGAAGCCTTTGCTGAACTGAAGACATAGTTCGAGACAAGAAGAACAAATGGGTGGGAGAGGAGTAGAGACCTATAAGCCTTTTCTTAATCCCGGAGCAATCTAGGATCGGCATGAAGAGGTGAAAATCCTCGAAAATTGTCAAACTTAATTATTTTTATAATAATAAATTAAGATATTTAACGAAAGTTTGAATGATTGTAATACTAGAATTTTATTAATTTCGAAGAATAATATATTTTGACAACCAAGGAAATTTCATATAATATAGAGAGTAGAAAGGTTGTCTTTAAAGTGAAGTATAAAATTGCATAAAATGGGAAAGAATTCTAAGATGAATGAATAACTCAAAAACACTTCAGATATGTCCAGACGACTTTAGAAGATGAGGAGCGGAGTGAGAAGGTTGTGAAATATGTGTTAATTATTGCATTTAATGCAAATATCAAACTTGCGAAAAATGTAATAAAGATTATATTCTAAATTAGAATGGAGGTCAATGAGTGCATTATACGTAAATTTTTTGATGCTATTTAGCTGATGGTTTGAATTGTATCTGTTCAAATATCAAAATGAATTATAATTGAGATGTTTAATGAAATTAAACTAAAAAATAATGGTTTAAATGTCCTGAAGGATTCTTAAATTGCTCAAAATCAGGAAAATGCTAAAAATGCTATTCTGAATATTATTAATTAATTAATTTCAACTATAAGAGTTTTTGGACCGGAAACTCTTTTCCGATTGCACGACCCAACGCTCTCTTTTTAAGGAATAACTGGAATATCCTGTTGTGCTCCAGGCACGGCTGCTAGGGAGCTCCATCGCTATGACCAGCCAGGTTTCAAGCCCCTATCAATAGTGGATAATCTCAAAAACAGTGTTCCCTTCAGAAAATGACTCTGACCAGGGGCTTTCTCAGCGACTGGAAAGGAATTTGCTCCTAGCCATAAAACCAAAAAGTGTGGTCAAGAAGGTAAATATCGGCTCCCTCCATCTTTTCAATTATTCTATCCTGAATATTATATAAATGGAAAATATGCTCAAAATGTAATTTATCTATTAATAAATGCTCAATATGTTTGAGCAAATAAAAATGTAGCTAGTGCGAATAAAATTTCTACTTAACTAATAATTTTAAAAGCTTAAAAGGTGAAATTAATTAAATATGAATTAGCAGCACATGCGTAGAAGATTGTCCTGATGGAACTAAAAATATAAATAATGATGGAAATTGTAAAAAATGTGCAGAAGTAATTTAGAACTGTGATACATGCAACAATAATGTAACTAAATACTAAAAATACTTAATGCATCACAAACTATGAAATAAATAATGCCAAATATAATGTAGTGATGGATCCCAAGACTGGAGTAATACTGGAGAATGCAAATTTTGCGAATCATCAATAGAAAACTGTGCCTAGTGTGATTAAAATGAATTAAAATGTTTTTCTTGTAATATTCCTTTCATTCTTAAATATAAAAAATGCGCTTAAAAATACTAAAATGGGTAATAAGATCAGAACAGCGATGGTTTATGTGAACCTTGCTTAAAAGTAATCAAAAACAGTTAAAATTGTAGTTAAAATGGAAAAGAGTGTTATAATTGCATTTAATCTAATGTAGTTTTGCTTAAGAAATGCTATTAAACATGCTAGTAAAATGAAGTTGATTTTAATGATGATGAAATATGTGAATCATGTAGTAAAAAATATGAAGATTGTGATTAATGTAACAAAACATAATGCGTAAAATGCAAAAATTAAATGAAGTTAACGCTTGACAATAAATCCACATCTAGTGTCCATAAACTTAGCAAGATGCAAAAATGATGGAATATGCTAACTATGTTAAAAAGAAGTTGATAGATGCGTGAAATGCATTAATAGCGGTCAATGCACTTTATGTAATTCTTCTCTTTACTTTTCAATAATTAATGTGTTATATAATGTCCAGAAAGTCATTAAGATTACAATAATGCTAAATTTTGTTTAAATTGGAAATAGGCTTTTAAAATTGTTTTGAATGATCTCAAGAAAAAGAATTTGCCAAAAAAATGTTAAAACTCAATGAGAACAGAGATCTGTACCAACGATCCCTCCCGTACTGAGTTGGACTACTGTGACAATGCAGTTATCAGTAGAGGAAAACTAACATGTCTCACGACGGTCTAAACCCAGATCATGTTCCCTTTTGATGGGTGAACGATCCGATACTTGGTGAATTATGCTTCACAATGATAGGAAGAGCCGACTTCGAAAAATCATAAAACAGCGTTGTTACGAAGGCTTGGCTGTCACAAGCCAGCTATCCCTGTGGTAATTTTTCTGACATCTCTGGCTTAAAACTCGTAAAATGCAAAGGATCGATAAGCCATGATTTCCTAACTGAAATTGTGATGTTGAATGAAACCAGCATTTCCCCTTTTGGTCTGCGAGCGGTTTCTGTCCGCTCTGAGCTGGCCGTAGGACACCTGTGTTATCTTTTAACAGATGTGCCGCCCCAGTCAAACTCCCCACCTGGCGGTTTCTCCCACCCAGTTACATTGCTAGAAAGTTACTGCATGACAGAATAAGTAAAGCGACATTAAGAGTAGTGGTACTCAAGATCGCGGTCTCACTTATTCTACTTCTCTTACACCAGTCTACACTCCAGTAAATACCTATGGAATATTAAACATATTCGCTTTCCCTCGTAAGATTAGATTAGAATACTCATGATACAATGCGGTTCTCATAAAAACCTTCTCCTCTTCAATCTTCCAAGTTGGCATTAGAATACTTGGTACTACCACCAAGATCTGCACTAATACCTACTCCATAACTCTTCCCAGAATTACTTCCATGCAGATATTACGACCTCCTACGCCAGAAGGCAGAGTATAGGTACCCGCTTTTGGTAAATTCCATTTTCGGGGTTAGTTCATTCGGTAGGTGAGTTGTTTCACGCTCTTTGCTGGTTCCGATTTTCATGAAAATTGTCCTACTGTCTAAATGGACTTACACCTTTATTCGCAACGGTTTCTGTCGCCTTAACTCCGCTTCAGGCTAGGCTTTCATTGCCAGTTCTGCTTACCAGGATTTGCCCACTAGGGACGTTTATTAATGATATTTTTATTTATGAAACGTAACTGACCCATTTAAAATTAGATAATAGAAGGAAAGAGGGACTCCTCCCGAACCTCTATTCTTTGGCTATACAGTTTCCCAATAAAAGCCCAGCTATCCTGAGGGAAATTTTGGAGGAAACAGCTACTAGATGATTTGATGAGTCTTTTGCTCCTATATTAAGGTGCACAGAGCGATTTGCAAGTCAGCAGCTACACGAACCTCCACCAGAATTTTCCTGACTTCTTCCTTCTCAGTCATAGCTCACCATTTTTCGGGTCCCAGTTTTATTATTAAGACTTAGAATCGAACTTGATTAAAAAGATACCTTTAAATAAAAAAAGGTGAGCAAAGTACTGCAAGATTTGTATTCTAAGAAGAAGACTCAGAAGAAGATATGAAAAAGGATAATATTTAAGGCAATTTTAAACTTTAAACTTTTTTGATTAGTAGCAAACTAAATAAAGGTGATTCCACGTTAATAAATTATGTTATCTTATCTTCTTTTTTTATATTTACTATATTTTTCACTTATACTTTTGTCATAAATAAATTACTTCTTAGCTATACCTATATACAATAAAGGATTATAAAGTCTTGTATCTTTTAAATGTTTTAATTATATAAAAGTATATTACTAGATGATATTCCAATTTCTAATTTATATTTTTTTATTTAAGTATGAGTTTTGATATATTTATAAAAAAATTTCATAATGAATCTTTAAGTTCTAAATTTCGTATAAAAAATAAAGTAAAATTTTAAGTTTTTTTAATAATGTAGTTTAAATATTTTATTTAATATAAGTATTTAGGGGATAGTAAATGTTTATTTTTAGGTGCTGTTTTTTCTATTCTAATAAATTTAGCTTTGTTTTTATAAGTTATATTTATGTTGTTTTTATGATTTAATTCCTTTTGATAGATAATTTTATATTTTTAATGTGAGCAAGTAATTTATTTTGAAGAAATAAAGTAAATTAATTGTTTTAAAAAATAATTAAGATTATAGAGCGAGTAGCACTACGATAGCGTGTAGCTCAAAGTCTTTTAAAGTTTAAAAACGTATTACATTATTTTCTTCCCTGTTCTAGCATCCCTTGGAAATTATTTTCTTCTATAGGGCCAGTGTCGGAGTGTTCCTAAAGAGACCTTATTCTCATGCATCATTCAACGTATCGTTACTTGATCCCTTGTTCTTGACATTCTTGGCTCCTGCCAGGATTCTTGTTCAGGTCTTCACACGGGGAACTTCCTAGTACCGGAGTTTCTATCAATCAAAGTGAAAGGATTTTTCCTCCCTATTTAAAATCAGTTATAAATAAAATTATAGTAAATATAAAACTATTTATAAATCTTTGAATTCAAAAAAATCAAATTAAGTATAGATTACTATTCAGTTTTTTCTTTAAGTAAATATAGTATTTTAAATTTTTTATATAATCTTATTATTTTTTCTATTACTAATGTATACTAAATTTATATAAATTATTTTTTTAATTAATATATTAAATTATTAAGTATTTTAAAAGGTTTAAATTATAATTTCAGAAGTTGGTAATTAAAATCTAATATTTTAATAGTGAGAACTTATGTTTATATATTGATTTTATATGCATGAAATTTAAAGCAGTGTAAAGCTATCACTGAAAATCTAATATGATTAAGAGTAGAAAAAATCTACCAACCTTATTTATCGAAATATTATAATATATATAAAATGGCTTCTAAGAAATAACAGAACTTTGAACAAAACATTTAAACAGGAAAATTCTCTAAAAAATAAAAAAGCGAAATAATTACAATGAGTGAAAGTGAGAAATATGATTGATATGACGAACATTAACCATTTGGAAATCCAGAACTAAAAAAACTTCCGACACAAACTAAAATAGAAATATTATCTAAGTCATTAAAAGAGTTTATGTTTAAAAATAGATACCTCACTGATATAGTAGAAAAATTAGAAAAACTAATAACGTCTTTACTTGAGAAACAATATTAATAATCATAAGAAATAGAAAACAAACTGGAACAAAGAATTCTTTAAATTTAATAATAAATTCAGGTAATTCCATTTTAGATTTAACAGAATTAATCAGATCCTATGGAAATAGAAAATGAAGCCTCAAATTAAAATAAACAGTAAACGTTTATTTAAAATAAGTAGTAAATTTAAATTAAATAAGTGTTACAGGAATAATAGGTTAAAAGAAGAATAAAATGCTACGTGTGCAATAAATAACACCAACGAAAATACTGCTACTAACTAAGCGATTTTTAAAGAAAGAATAAATAAGATATTTTTAGAAAACTATTTAGGATATATCCAACATAAAGCGGAAACATTTATAGAAAAAAATTCTTTAATTCAAATCTTAATCCTTGGATAAATAATTAGGAACGCTAAGTGCAAGACCAAAACTATTCAGAATATTAAAGGATGGTGCACTAATGAAGTGCTACACCGCCTAACTAAGCCTATTAGGAATTCAAGACAAACTAATGGAGACAAATTGATAGAATAGCTCAGGTGGCTGACTACTAAGACTTTAACAAAGCTTTTTAACTTTTTAACTTTAACTTTTTTATATAAACATTTTCAAATAGGAATATCCTAAATTTATTAAATATTTAATTTTAACTAAAAGAGTTTTTTGGACTGGAAAATATTTTTCGATTATACAAGCAGTCGTATTTTTTTTTTCCTAGTCATAAAACCAGAAAGGTTAGTGCATGAGGTTTAAAGCCATCTATCATATTAATTTTATTAGGGAGATAATATAGAGAAAAAATAAATTTAAAAAATAGCTTATAATTTATAGTCTTTATATAAAACATATTTTTTTATAAAGAAAATATTTAAAATATATTATCTTATTTTTATTTTTTTAATTATATTTAATAATTTTATTTTTAAATTTTGAATTATTATTCTATCATAATTTATCTATATAAAAAAAATTAAAAATTGTTTTTAAAAATGAATAATAGTTAGTGTCCTAACTGTGGAAATTATTATAACTAAGGTACCCATCAAGCAAAATAGTTGCCATGTGGTTGTTGTTCATGTCTGAACTGTTTGTAGGCAATATATTAGTTGACTTAGCTGGTGGTATGTAGGATTCATTAATAAACATACAATATGAGACTTTACTAGCTTTAAGATTTCATAATTTAGCCTCAAAATTTAGACTATTAGTTAAACATTTTCAGTTAATAAAATTAATTTAATAAGCAGGTAAAGGAGTTACAAGAGATTTAAAAAAAGTAATAACGGCAAAGTGAAAGTGAAAGAAAGAGTATAGAAGAGAATCAAGATTTATTTTAGTTAATTTTGAGAATGACTGTTTAATAATTGCTAAAGAATAAAATAAGTGCAAAGAAAGTTAGGAATAGTCAAATTCAAGAGTTATTATTTCGTCTGAATAAGTTAAACCAGGATATTTAGGTTAGTTAATAGTTTTAATAGGGTTCAGTAAATCAATAGGCATATTAGGAGCAATTTAATCAAATTTTGAGTGAGATAGGTTAACTAAAGAGGGAATAAAGTTTGTTAAGCAACGAAGTTGATTAATAGATCTTTTTATAGTAGAAAATTTTCAGTGTAACGTTATTTATAAAATAAAAGATCAATGGATAGTTACTGACAAAGTAGGTGGCAATTTCGTTAATTGAACAATATTTCTAGGAAAATCGTTAAGTAGATTAGTAAAATATTTAAAACCTTCCAGAAATGATATAATAGGTATAAGTGTAGCCATATGTGGTTAATTAGTAAATGTAAGATTTCGGAGATTTAAATATTGATAAATTGCGGTAGATTATTATTGAGTTTAAAAGTTAGAACTTATCGGTTTAAAATTTGAGTTAGAATATTTTGAATTAAGTAAGTTTAATGAAGCAAGTTTCAGTTTTGTATGAGTTGTTTAAACTAAGTGATTAAGATTTGTAATAAAAATGTTTGTAAGTATTGAATCTTTCGAGAAATCAAACTTAAATATCATAGTTAGCTTCAAACTCATTTACAATATTGAACTACATGAATTTTAATTTCACTTAATAAAACTTATCAAGCATCGACTTTACCAACTCGGACATATCTGACACCACTTTCACTAACTGCAATTTCTCAAACTGCAATTTTTCCACCGCCAACCTACGAAACTCCAAATTTATCAACTGTGACCTCTCTAACTCTAACTTAACCTCAATCTCATCTGAACACCCTCACATATTCACTGGACACTCCTCCTATGTCACCTCCGTGGCCATCTCTTCAGACGCTAATTTAATCCTTTCTGGATCATATGACAAAACTCTAAGACTCTACAACATAGCTAAGGTACCTGTAAGACCATGAGTGGTCACACTAGTTATGTATTATGCTGTGGCTATATCCAGTGATTCAGAGTTCATCGTATCGGGAAGTAGAGATGAGACGGTGAGACTATGGGACGTCAAGACAGGTACCTGTAAGACCATGAGTGGTCACACAGGTTATGTATGATCTGTGGCTATATCCAGTGATTCAGAGTTCATCGTATCGGGAAGTTATGATAAGACGGTGAGACTATGGGACGTCAAGACAGGTACCTGTAAGACCATGAGTGGTCACACTAGTTATGTATATGCTGTGGCTATATCCAGTGATTCAGAGTTCATCGTATCGGGAAGTTATGATAAGACGGTGAGACTATGGGACGTCAAGACAGGTACCTGTAAGACCATGAGTGGTCACACAAGTTATGTATATGCTGTGGCTATATCTAGTGATTCCGCTTAAATCATATCTGGAAGTCTAAAGACTAAACTATTCGTTTATGGAGCTCAAGAACACAATAATGTACTAAAGTCTTTTCGGGACACACCTCTTATGTCTTTTCGGTAATATTCTCAAGTAACAACAAATATATCATATCTGGATCTTATGACAAGACCATAAGAATATGAGATATCAATACTGGATAGTGTATCTGTGTGCTATTGGGTCATACGGACAGTGTGGGTAGTTTATCATTATCTAGGGACAACCAATGGTTGGTATCGAGTAATGGAAGTTATTTAAGTTCAGCCTAATCAAGTGATTACAACATTAGAAGATGGAACTTAGGAAGGATATTGAAAAGTGAACAAACAAATAGTTAACAATAGGTAAGTTCATATTTACCACATTTATATAGACTGACTGGAGTAAAGTATATGCTGACTATGGATTGCGATTTTAGAATTGCGTAATGGCTAATACTATAATGAGTGTGGAGGACAAGTAGAGATTTATCAGGTGATCTTCAACTGTTAAACTAATTTAATTTTTACATTTAAGAATTTAAAATTTTCTAAGTCTATATCCTAATTATTTATGTTCTTACTCTTATATTATTATTACAAGTAAAGTTAAAAAAATTTCAAAGTTTTTAATTTTTCATAAGTCTTTTTTTCTGAAGTTAGTTATTTTTATTATTATTTGTTTAATTCAATTTTAAAATCAGAGTTCAAAAAAAAAGTTTTTTCAAGTGTTAGGAAAAATTTTTGGAGTATGTACTAGACTTAAAAAGTTTTAATTTTTCTAGCGTTTTAAAATTTTTGAAGTATGTACTTAGCTAAAAAAATTTTAAATTTTCTAGTGTCAGAAAATTTTTGAAGTATGTACTTAGCTAAAAAAATTTTAAATTTTCTAGTGTCAGGAAAATTTTCGAGGTATATACTAGAGCAAAAAGTTCTAAATTTTTCTAGTGTTAGAAAATTTTTTGAGTTATGTGTTAGAGCTAAAATTTTTTTTAATTTTATATTATAGTCTTAGAATTTTTTTGAGTTACGTGTAAGCGCGAAGTTTTTTTTATAATTTGTTATAAAATTTAATTACGTTTGTTACTATTTTTAAGTAGCATTATGTGTTTTTACGATAGGAAAAATTTAGCGTACTGCATTTAATGTGCAGCAGATTAAATTTTCATGAGTTAGAAGCGCTGAAAATGGCGAAAAACGTCAAAGCCTTTTTTTGCTCAGCGTTTTACACTATAGGGGTGAGTTGGGACGGAACAAGTTGGGGGAATTCGGGATAAGTAGGAGGTCAGAAAGGAATAAATTTTTTCAAGGACAATTTTAAAAGAATAGAAGGTTTTTGATTTTGGATTTGAAATTTTTTGATTTTGGATTTGAAATTTTTGATTTTGGTTTTGACATTTTTGATTTTGGTTTTGAATTTTTTTGATTTTGGTTTTGACATTTTTGATTTTGGTTTTGACATTTTTGATTTTGGTTTTGAAATTTTTGATTTTGGTTTTGAATTTTTTTGATTTTGGTTTTGACATTTTTGATTTTGGTTTTGACATTTTTGATTTTGGTTTTGAAATTTTTGATTTTGGTTTTGAATTTTTTTGATTTTGGTTAAGAAAATTTTGGATTTGGGTTCAAAAACTTTCGATTTTGTATTTTGGTTTTGAAGATTTAAGTTTTGGTTTTGCAAGTTTTTGTTTTTTTTCTTGATTTGAAAATTTTAGATTTTGTTGCATGATAAAAATTTTAAGAATTGGGTTTTGGTATTTTTTTTAATTTTTAGAGCTAAATGAAAGGCGAATAAGAGTATTTATAGCATTAAATCGTGAAAAATTTAATTTTGTTTTTTTGCTCAGCTTTTTACACTGCAAGACTTTTTTCGGACGGAACAAACTGGGGGAAATCGGGATAGATAAAGGTCAGAAAGGAACAAATTTTCTAAAAAAAGTTTCAAAATATAAAAGGGTTTTGAGAAAAAATGGAATTAAAAAAGATGAAGGATATAATTTTTGATTTTGGTTTCGAAATGTTTTGATTTTGGGTTGTGATAATTTTTTTGATTTTTAGAGTTAATAAAAGTAGAAAAAGAACTTGAAATACAAATAAAAAATAAACTAAAAAGAAAGAAATATTTCAAAAATAATGATAAAATAAATAAAATTAAAAATATGCTAAGAAAAGTAAGAAATGATATCTAAAATGGTGAGAGCTGAGATTGACCTTCTGAATCATACTTTCTGGTTTTATGGATAGGAACAAGATCCTTTAATGAAGTGAGAAAGTCACTGGTCAAAGTGAACCTTTACAAGGGTAAAGCATTTCACTTGATTATTCACTCCTGGTAGGGTGTCGAAGCCTGGCTGCCAATAACGATGAAGCTACTGGAAGCTGCTATTCGAAAGCAACATGATATACCCGATATCCCATGAAGCCAGTGTTGGGATCTTAAAATGAGAGGAAGTTGAAGTCCGAAACTAATTAAGCTTAAAAATAAATTATAGTCAAGTAAAATATAACATTTTTTTGTAAAATAAATAAAAGAAAAACAAGAATTAAAAGTAACTTTTAATTGAAAATATGAAAGTTAATATAAAAAATAAGTAAAATAATAAGATTAAATTTATAGTGAAATATAGAAAAATAAAGAAAAAAAAACTGAAGTGTTGCAAAAATAAGATGATCTCAGATATTACATAAGTAAAGTAAGAAAAGAAGATGGAATTACAGCTTTTAGAATTACTAAAACTTAGAGATAAAAAGAAGTTATAAGTATTTAGAAAAGTGAGGAAGTAAAGTAAGAAAAGCAGATGGAATTTAAGCTTTAGAATTACTAAAACTTAGAGATAAAAAGAAGTTATAAGTATTTAGAAAAGTGAGGAAGTAAAGTAAAAAAAGAAGATGGAATTACAGCTTTTAAGAAGTATGCTTTGAGAAATAATAATTAATTAGAAAAGTGAAGAAGTAAAGCAAGAAAAGAAGATAGAATTTCAGTTTTAAAGAGTATGCTTTGAGAAATAATAATTAATTAGAAAAGTGAAGAAGTAAAGCAAGAAAAGAAGGTAGAGTTTCAGTTTTAAGAAGTATGCTTTGAGAAATAATAATTAATTAGAAAAGTGAAGAAGTAAAGTAAGAAAAGAATATCTAATGATAAGTTTTCGTAGCAAGCACTAAAATATAAGTTAGAATATCCAAAATGTTAGTAATAATATAATAATTACGAATCTGTATTCGGTTTAAGTCAAGATATGCTTGTAGATGAAAGTTAGCCTATAGAAAAGTGAAGAAGTAAAGTAAGAAAAGAATATCTAATGATAAGTTTTCGTAGCAAGCACTAAAATATAAGTTAGAATATCCAAAATGTTAGTAATTATATTGCAATTATGAATCTGTATTCGGTTTGTCAAGATATGCTTGTAGATGAAAGTTAGCCTATAGAAAAGTGAAGAAGTAAAGTAAGAAAAGAATATCTAATGATAAGTTTTCGTAGCAAGCACTAAAATATAAGTTAGAATATCCAAAATGTTAGTAATTATATAATAATTACGAATCTGTATTCGTTTAGTCAAGATATGCTTGTAGATGAAAGTTAGCCTATAGAAAAGTGAAGAAGTAAAGTAAGAAAAGAATATCTAATGATAAGTTTTCGTAGCAAGCACTAAAATATAAGTTAGAATATCCAAAATGTTAGTAATTATATTGCAATTATGAATCTGTATTCGGTTTGTCAAGATATGCTTGTAGATGAAAGTTAGCCTATTGAAAAGTGAAGAAGTAAAGTAAGAAAAGAATATCTAATGATAAGTTTTCGTAGCAAGCACTAAAATATAAGTTAGAATATCCAAAATGTTAGTAATTATATTGCAATTATGAATCTGTATTCGGTTTGTCAAGATATGCTTGTAGATGAAAGTTAGCCTATAGAAAAGTGAAGAAGTAAAGTAAGAAAAGAATATCTAATGATAAGTTTTCGTAGCAAGCACTAAAATATAAGTTAGAATATCCAAAATGTTAGTAATTATATTGCAATTATGAATCTGTATTCGGTTTGTCAAGATATGCTTGTAGATGAAAGTTAGCCTATAGAAAAGTGAAGAAGTAAAGTAAGAAAAGAATATCTAATGATAAGTTTTCGTAGCAAGCACTAAAATATAAGTTAGAATATCCAAAATGTTAGTAATTATATTGCAATTATGAATCTGTATTCGGTTTGTCAAGATATGCTTGTAGATGAAAGTTAGCCTATAGAAAAGTGAAGAAGTAAAGTAAGAAAAGAATATCTAATGATAAGTTTTCGTAGCAAGCACTAAAATATAAGTTAGAATATCCAAAATGTTAGTAATTATATTGCAATTATGAATCTGTATTCGGTTTGTCAAGATATGCTTGTAGATGAAAGTTAGCCTATTGAAAAGTGAAGAAGTAAAGTAAGAAAAGAATATCTAATGATAAGTTTTCGTAGCAAGCACTAAAATATAAGTTAGAATATCCAAAATGTTAGTAATTATATTGCAATTATGAATCTGTATTCGGTTTGTCAAGATATGCTTGTAGATGAAAGTTAGCCTATAGAAAAGTGAAGAAGTAAAGTAAGAAAAGAATATCTAATGATAAGTTTTCGTAGCAAGCACTAAAATATAAGTTAGAATATCCAAAATGTTAGTAATTATATTGCAATTATGAATCTGTATTCGGTTTGTCAAGATATGCTTGTAGATGAAAGTTAGCCTATAGAAAAGTGAAGAAGTAAAGTAAGAAAAGAATATCTAATGATAAGTTTTCGTAGCAAGCACTAAAATATAAGTTAGAATATCCAAAATGTTAGTAATTATATTGCAATTATGAATCTGTATTCGGTTTGTCAAGATATGCTTGTAGATGAAAGTTAGCCTATAGAAAAGTGAAGAAGTAAAGTAAGAAAAGAATATCTAATGATAAGTTTTCGTAGCAAGCACTAAAATATAAGTTAGAATATCCAAAATGTTAGTAATTATATTGCAATTATGAATCTGTATTCGGTTTGTCAAGATATGCTTGTAGATGAAAGTTAGCCTATAGAAAAGTGAAGAAGTAAAGTAAGAAAAGAATATCTAATGATAAGTTTTCGTAGCAAGCACTAAAATATAAGTTAGAATATCCAAAATGTTAGTAATTATATTGCAATTATGAATCTGTATTCGGTTTGTCAAGATATGCTTGTAGATGAAAGTTAGCCTATAGAAAAGTGAAGAAGTAAAGTAAGAAAAGAATATCTAATGATAAGTTTTCGTAGCAAGCACTAAAATATAAGTTAGAATATCCAAAATGTTAGTAATTATATTGCAATTATGAATCTGTATTCGGTTTGTCAAGATATGCTTGTAGATGAAAGTTAGCCTATAGAAAAGTGAAGAAGTAAAGTAAGAAAAGAATATCTAATGATAAGTTTTCGTAGCAAGCACTAAAATATAAGTTAGAATATCCAAAATGTTAGTAATAATATAATAATTACGAATCTGTATTCGTTTAGTCAAGATATGCTTGTAGATGAAAGTTAGCCTATAGAAAAGTGAAGAAGTAAAGTAAGAAAAGAATATCTAATGATAAGTTTTCGTAGCAAGCACTAAAATATAAGTTAGAATATCCAAAATGTTAGTAATTATATTGCAATTATGAATCTGTATTCGGTTTGTCAAGATATGCTTGTAGATGAAAGTTAGCCTATAGAAAAGTGAAGAAGTAAAGTAAGAAAAGAATATCTAATGATAAGTTTTCGTAGCAAGCACTAAAATATAAGTTAGAATATCCAAAATGTTAGTAATTATATTGCAATTATGAATCTGTATTCGGTTTGTCAAGATATGCTTGTAGATGAAAGTTAGCCTATAGAAAAGTGAAGAAGTAAAGTAAGAAAAGAATATCTAATGATAAGTTTTCGTAGCAAGCACTAAAATATAAGTTAGAATATCCAAAATGTTAGTAATTATATTGCAATTATGAATCTGTATTCGGTTTGTCAAGATATGCTTGTAGATGAAAGTTAGCCTATTGAAAAGTGAAGAAGTAAAGTAAGAAAAGAATATCTAATGATAAGTTTTCGTAGCAAGCACTAAAATATAAGTTAGAATATCCAAAATGTTAGTAATTATATTGCAATTATGAATCTGTATTCGGTTTGTCAAGATATGCTTGTAGATGAAAGTTAGCCTATAGAAAAGTGAAGAAGTAAAGTAAGAAAAGAATATCTAATGATAAGTTTTCGTAGCAAGCACTAAAATATAAGTTAGAATATCCAAAATGTTAGTAATTATATTGCAATTATGAATCTGTATTCGGTTTGTCAAGATATGCTTGTAGATGAAAGTTAGCCTATAGAAAAGTGAAGAAGTAAAGTAAGAAAAGAATATCTAATGATAAGTTTTCGTAGCAAGCACTAAAATATAAGTTAGAATATCCAAAATGTTAGTAATTATATTGCAATTATGAATCTGTATTCGGTTTGTCAAGATATGCTTGTAGATGAAAGTTAGCCTATAGAAAAGTGAAGAAGTAAAGTAAGAAAAGAATATCTAATGATAAGTTTTCGTAGCAAGCACTAAAATATAAGTTAGAATATCCAAAATGTTAGTAATTATATTGCAATTATGAATCTGTATTCGGTTTGTCAAGATATGCTTGTAGATGAAAGTTAGCCTATAGAAAAGTGAAGAAGTAAAGTAAGAAAAGAATATCTAATGATAAGTTTTCGTAGCAAGCACTAAAATATAAGTTAGAATATCCAAAATGTTAGTAATTATATTGCAATTATGAATCTGTATTCGGTTTGTCAAGATATGCTTGTAGATGAAAGTTAGCCTATAGAAAAGTGAAGAAGTAAAGTAAGAAAAGAATATCTAATGATAAGTTTTCGTAGCAAGCACTAAAATATAAGTTAGAATATCCAAAATGTTAGTAATTATATTGCAATTATGAATCTGTATTCGGTTTGTCAAGATATGCTTGTAGATGAAAGTTAGCCTATAGAAAAGTGAAGAAGTAAAGTAAGAAAAGAATATCTAATGATAAGTTTTCGTAGCAAGCACTAAAATATAAGTTAGAATATCCAAAATGTTAGTAATTATATTGCAATTATGAATCTGTATTCGGTTTGTCAAGATATGCTTGTAGATGAAAGTTAGCCTATAGAAAAGTGAAGAAGTAAAGTAAGAAAAGAATATCTAATGATAAGTTTTCGTAGCAAGCACTAAAATATAAGTTAGAATATCCAAAATGTTAGTAATTATATTGCAATTATGAATCTGTATTCGGTTTGTCAAGATATGCTTGTAGATGAAAGTTAGCCTATAGAAAAGTGAAGAAGTAAAGTAAGAAAAGAATATCTAATGATAAGTTTTCGTAGCAAGCACTAAAATATAAGTTAGAATATCCAAAATGTTAGTAATTATATTGCAATTATGAATCTGTATTCGGTTTGTCAAGATATGCTTGTAGATGAAAGTTAGCCTATTGAAAAGTGAAGAAGTAAAGTAAGAAAAGAATATCTAATGATAAGTTTTCGTAGCAAGCACTAAAATATAAGTTAGAATATCCAAAATGTTAGTAATTATATTGCAATTATGAATCTGTATTCGGTTTGTCAAGATATGCTTGTAGATGAAAGTTAGCCTATAGAAAAGTGAAGAAGTAAAGTAAGAAAAGAATATCTAATGATAAGTTTTCGTAGCAAGCACTAAAATATAAGTTAGAATATCCAAAATGTTAGTAATTATATTGCAATTATGAATCTGTATTCGGTTTGTCAAGATATGCTTGTAGATGAAAGTTAGCCTATAGAAAAGTGAAGAAGTAAAGTAAGAAAAGAATATCTAATGATAAGTTTTCGTAGCAAGCACTAAAATATAAGTTAGAATATCCAAAATGTTAGTAATTATATTGCAATTATGAATCTGTATTCGGTTTGTCAAGATATGCTTGTAGATGAAAGTTAGCCTATTGAAAAGTGAAGAAGTAAAGTAAGAAAAGAATATCTAATGATAAGTTTTCGTAGCAAGCACTAAAATATAAGTTAGAATATCCAAAATGTTAGTAATTATATTGCAATTATGAATCTGTATTCGGTTTGTCAAGATATGCTTGTAGATGAAAGTTAGCCTATAGAAAAGTGAAGAAGTAAAGTAAGAAAAGAATATCTAATGATAAGTTTTCGTAGCAAGCACTAAAATATAAGTTAGAATATCCAAAATGTTAGTAATTATATTGCAATTATGAATCTGTATTCGGTTTGTCAAGATATGCTTGTAGATGAAAGTTAGCCTATAGAAAAGTGAAGAAGTAAAGTAAGAAAAGAATATCTAATGATAAGTTTTCGTAGCAAGCACTAAAATATAAGTTAGAATATCCAAAATGTTAGTAATTATATTGCAATTATGAATCTGTATTCGGTTTGTCAAGATATGCTTGTAGATGAAAGTTAGCCTATTGAAAAGTGAAGAAGTAAAGTAAGAAAAGAATATCTAATGATAAGTTTTCGTAGCAAGCACTAAAATATAAGTTAGAATATCCAAAATGTTAGTAATTATATTGCAATTATGAATCTGTATTCGGTTTGTCAAGATATGCTTGTAGATGAAAGTTAGCCTATAGAAAAGTGAAGAAGTAAAGTAAGAAAAGAATATCTAATGATAAGTTTTCGTAGCAAGCACTAAAATATAAGTTAGAATATCCAAAATGTTAGTAATTATATTGCAATTATGAATCTGTATTCGGTTTGTCAAGATATGCTTGTAGATGAAAGTTAGCCTATAGAAAAGTGAAGAAGTAAAGTAAGAAAAGAATATCTAATGATAAGTTTTCGTAGCAAGCACTAAAATATAAGTTAGAATATCCAAAATGTTAGTAATTATATTGCAATTATGAATCTGTATTCGGTTTGTCAAGATATGCTTGTAGATGAAAGTTAGCCTATTGAAAAGTGAAGAAGTAAAGTAAGAAAAGAATATCTAATGATAAGTTTTCGTAGCAAGCACTAAAATATAAGTTAGAATATCCAAAATGTTAGTAATTATATTGCAATTATGAATCTGTATTCGGTTTGTCAAGATATGCTTGTAGATGAAAGTTAGCCTATTGAAAAGTGAAGAAGTAAAGTAAGAAAAGAATATCTAATGATAAGTTTTCGTAGCAAGCACTAAAATATAAGTTAGAATATCCAAAATGTTAGTAATTATATTGCAATTATGAATCTGTATTCGGTTTGTCAAGATATGCTTGTAGATGAAAGTTAGCCTATAGAAAAGTGAAGAAGTAAAGTAAGAAAAGAATATCTAATGATAAGTTTTCGTAGCAAGCACTAAAATATAAGTTAGAATATCCAAAATGTTAGTAATTATATTGCAATTATGAATCTGTATTCGGTTTGTCAAGATATGCTTGTAGATGAAAGTTAGCCTATAGAAAAGTGAAGAAGTAAAGTAAGAAAAGAATATCTAATGATAAGTTTTCGTAGCAAGCACTAAAATATAAGTTAGAATATCCAAAATGTTAGTAATTATATTGCAATTATGAATCTGTATTCGGTTTGTCAAGATATGCTTGTAGATGAAAGTTAGCCTATTGAAAAGTGAAGAAGTAAAGTAAGAAAAGAATATCTAATGATAAGTTTTCGTAGCAAGCACTAAAATATAAGTTAGAATATCCAAAATGTTAGTAATTATATTGCAATTATGAATCTGTATTCGGTTTGTCAAGATATGCTTGTAGATGAAAGTTAGCCTATAGAAAAGTGAAGAAGTAAAGTAAGAAAAGAATATCTAATGATAAGTTTTCGTAGCAAGCACTAAAATATAAGTTAGAATATCCAAAATGTTAGTAATTATATTGCAATTATGAATCTGTATTCGGTTTGTCAAGATATGCTTGTAGATGAAAGTTAGCCTATAGAAAAGTGAAGAAGTAAAGTAAGAAAAGAATATCTAATGATAAGTTTTCGTAGCAAGCACTAAAATATAAGTTAGAATATCCAAAATGTTAGTAATTATATTGCAATTATGAATCTGTATTCGGTTTGTCAAGATATGCTTGTAGATGAAAGTTAGCCTATTGAAAAGTGAAGAAGTAAAGTAAGAAAAGAATATCTAATGATAAGTTTTCGTAGCAAGCACTAAAATATAAGTTAGAATATCCAAAATGTTAGTAATTATATTGCAATTATGAATCTGTATTCGGTTTGTCAAGATATGCTTGTAGATGAAAGTTAGCCTATAGAAAAGTGAAGAAGTAAAGTAAGAAAAGAATATCTAATGATAAGTTTTCGTAGCAAGCACTAAAATATAAGTTAGAATATCCAAAATGTTAGTAATTATATTGCAATTATGAATCTGTATTCGGTTTGTCAAGATATGCTTGTAGATGAAAGTTAGCCTATAGAAAAGTGAAGAAGTAAAGTAAGAAAAGAATATCTAATGATAAGTTTTCGTAGCAAGCACTAAAATATAAGTTAGAATATCCAAAATGTTAGTAATTATATTGCAATTATGAATCTGTATTCGGTTTGTCAAGATATGCTTGTAGATGAAAGTTAGCCTATTGAAAAGTGAAGAAGTAAAGTAAGAAAAGAATATCTAATGATAAGTTTTCGTAGCAAGCACTAAAATATAAGTTAGAATATCCAAAATGTTAGTAATTATATTGCAATTATGAATCTGTATTCGGTTTGTCAAGATATGCTTGTAGATGAAAGTTAGCCTATAGAAAAGTGAAGAAGTAAAGTAAGAAAAGAATATCTAATGATAAGTTTTCGTAGCAAGCACTAAAATATAAGTTAGAATATCCAAAATGTTAGTAATTATATTGCAATTATGAATCTGTATTCGGTTTGTCAAGATATGCTTGTAGATGAAAGTTAGCCTATAGAAAAGTGAAGAAGTAAAGTAAGAAAAGAATATCTAATGATAAGTTTTCGTAGCAAGCACTAAAATATAAGTTAGAATATCCAAAATGTTAGTAATTATATTGCAATTATGAATCTGTATTCGGTTTGTCAAGATATGCTTGTAGATGAAAGTTAGCCTATTGAAAAGTGAAGAAGTAAAGTAAGAAAAGAATATCTAATGATAAGTTTTCGTAGCAAGCACTAAAATATAAGTTAGAATATCCAAAATGTTAGTAATTATATTGCAATTATGAATCTGTATTCGGTTTGTCAAGATATGCTTGTAGATGAAAGTTAGCCTATAGAAAAGTGAAGAAGTAAAGTAAGAAAAGAATATCTAATGATAAGTTTTCGTAGCAAGCACTAAAATATAAGTTAGAATATCCAAAATGTTAGTAATTATATTGCAATTATGAATCTGTATTCGGTTTGTCAAGATATGCTTGTAGATGAAAGTTAGCCTATAGAAAAGTGAAGAAGTAAAGTAAGAAAAGAATATCTAATGATAAGTTTTCGTAGCAAGCACTAAAATATAAGTTAGAATATCCAAAATGTTAGTAATTATATTGCAATTATGAATCTGTATTCGGTTTGTCAAGATATGCTTGTAGATGAAAGTTAGCCTATTGAAAAGTGAAGAAGTAAAGTAAGAAAAGAATATCTAATGATAAGTTTTCGTAGCAAGCACTAAAATATAAGTTAGAATATCCAAAATGTTAGTAATTATATTGCAATTATGAATCTGTATTCGGTTTGTCAAGATATGCTTGTAGATGAAAGTTAGCCTATAGAAAAGTGAAGAAGTAAAGTAAGAAAAGAATATCTAATGATAAGTTTTCGTAGCAAGCACTAAAATATAAGTTAGAATATCCAAAATGTTAGTAATTATATTGCAATTATGAATCTGTATTCGGTTTGTCAAGATATGCTTGTAGATGAAAGTTAGCCTATAGAAAAGTGAAGAAGTAAAGTAAGAAAAGAATATCTAATGATAAGTTTTCGTAGCAAGCACTAAAATATAAGTTAGAATATCCAAAATGTTAGTAATTATATTGCAATTATGAATCTGTATTCGGTTTGTCAAGATATGCTTGTAGATGAAAGTTAGCCTATTGAAAAGTGAAGAAGTAAAGTAAGAAAAGAATATCTAATGATAAGTTTTCGTAGCAAGCACTAAAATATAAGTTAGAATATCCAAAATGTTAGTAATTATATTGCAATTATGAATCTGTATTCGGTTTGTCAAGATATGCTTGTAGATGAAAGTTAGCCTATTGAAAAGTGAAGAAGTAAAGTAAGAAAAGAATATCTAATGATAAGTTTTCGTAGCAAGCACTAAAATATAAGTTAGAATATCCAAAATGTTAGTAATTATATTGCAATTATGAATCTGTATTCGGTTTGTCAAGATATGCTTGTAGATGAAAGTTAGCCTATTGAAAAGTGAAGAAGTAAAGTAAGAAAAGAATATCTAATGATAAGTTTTCGTAGCAAGCACTAAAATATAAGTTAGAATATCCAAAATGTTAGTAATTATATTGCAATTATGAATCTGTATTCGGTTTGTCAAGATATGCTTGTAGATGAAAGTTAGCCTATTGAAAAGTGAAGAAGTAAAGTAAGAAAAGAATATCTAATGATAAGTTTTCGTAGCAAGCACTAAAATATAAGTTAGAATATCCAAAATGTTAGTAATTATATTGCAATTATGAATCTGTATTCGGTTTGTCAAGATATGCTTGTAGATGAAAGTTAGCCTATAGAAAAGTGAAGAAGTAAAGTAAGAAAAGAATATCTAATGATAAGTTTTCGTAGCAAGCACTAAAATATAAGTTAGAATATCCAAAATGTTAGTAATTATATTGCAATTATGAATCTGTATTCGGTTTGTCAAGATATGCTTGTAGATGAAAGTTAGCCTATAGAAAAGTGAAGAAGTAAAGTAAGAAAAGAATATCTAATGATAAGTTTTCGTAGCAAGCACTAAAATATAAGTTAGAATATCCAAAATGTTAGTAATTATATTGCAATTATGAATCTGTATTCGGTTTGTCAAGATATGCTTGTAGATGAAAGTTAGCCTATTGAAAAGTGAAGAAGTAAAGTAAGAAAAGAATATCTAATGATAAGTTTTCGTAGCAAGCACTAAAATATAAGTTAGAATATCCAAAATGTTAGTAATTATATTGCAATTATGAATCTGTATTCGGTTTGTCAAGATATGCTTGTAGATGAAAGTTAGCCTATAGAAAAGTGAAGAAGTAAAGTAAGAAAAGAATATCTAATGATAAGTTTTCGTAGCAAGCACTAAAATATAAGTTAGAATATCCAAAATGTTAGTAATTATATTGCAATTATGAATCTGTATTCGGTTTGTCAAGATATGCTTGTAGATGAAAGTTAGCCTATAGAAAAGTGAAGAAGTAAAGTAAGAAAAGAATATCTAATGATAAGTTTTCGTAGCAAGCACTAAAATATAAGTTAGAATATCCAAAATGTTAGTAATTATATTGCAATTATGAATCTGTATTCGGTTTGTCAAGATATGCTTGTAGATGAAAGTTAGCCTATTGAAAAGTGAAGAAGTAAAGTAAGAAAAGAATATCTAATGATAAGTTTTCGTAGCAAGCACTAAAATATAAGTTAGAATATCCAAAATGTTAGTAATTATATTGCAATTATGAATCTGTATTCGGTTTGTCAAGATATGCTTGTAGATGAAAGTTAGCCTATAGAAAAGTGAAGAAGTAAAGTAAGAAAAGAATATCTAATGATAAGTTTTCGTAGCAAGCACTAAAATATAAGTTAGAATATCCAAAATGTTAGTAATTATATTGCAATTATGAATCTGTATTCGGTTTGTCAAGATATGCTTGTAGATGAAAGTTAGCCTATAGAAAAGTGAAGAAGTAAAGTAAGAAAAGAATATCTAATGATAAGTTTTCGTAGCAAGCACTAAAATATAAGTTAGAATATCCAAAATGTTAGTAATTATATTGCAATTATGAATCTGTATTCGGTTTGTCAAGATATGCTTGTAGATGAAAGTTAGCCTATTGAAAAGTGAAGAAGTAAAGTAAGAAAAGAATATCTAATGATAAGTTTTCGTAGCAAGCACTAAAATATAAGTTAGAATATCCAAAATGTTAGTAATAATATTGCAATTATGAATCTGTATTCGGTTTGTCAAGATATGCTTGTAGATGAAAGTTAGCCTATTGAAAAGTGAAGAAGTAAAGTAAGAAAAGAATATCTAATGATAAGTTTTCGTAGCAAGCACTAAAATATAAGTTAGAATATCCAAAATGTTAGTAATAATTGCAATTATGAATCTGTATTCGGTTTGTCAAGATATGCTTGTAGATGAAAGTTAGCCTATTGAAAAGTGAAGAAGTAAAGTAAGAAAAGAATATCTAATGATAAGTTTTCGTAGCAAGCACTAAAATATAAGTTAGAATATCCAAAATGTTAGTAATATATTCACAATTATGAATCTGTATTCGGTTTGTCAAGATATGCTTGTAGATGAAAGTTAGCCTATTGAAAAGTGAAGAAGTAAAGTAAGAAAAGAATATCTAATGATAAGTTTGCGTAGCAAGCACTAAAATATGAGTTAGAATATCCAAAATGTTAATTATTATATAATAATTACGAATCTGTATTCGGTTTGTCAAGATATGCTTGTAGATGAAAGTTAGCCTATTGAAAAGTGAAGAAGTAAAGTAAGAAAAGAATATCTAATGATAAGTTTGCGTAGCAAGCACTAAAATATAAGTTAGAATATCCAAAATGTTAGTAATAATGTCACAATTATGAATCTGTATTCGGTTTGTCAAGATATGCTTGTAGATGAAAGTTAGCCTATTGAAAAGTGAAGAAGTAAAGTAAGAAAAGAATATCTAATGATAAGTTTTCGTAGCAAGCACTAAAATATAAGTTATAATATCCAAAATGTTAGTAATAATGTCACAATTATGAATCTGTATTCGGTTTGTCAAGATATGCTTGTAGATGAAAGTTAGCCTATTGAAAAGTGAAGAAGTAAAGTAAGAAAAGAATATCTAATGATAAGTTTGCGTAGCAAGCACTAAAATATGAGTTAGAATATCCAAAATGTTAATTATTATATAATAATTACGAATCTGTATTCGGTTTGTCAAGATATGCTTGTAGATGAAAGTTAGCCTATTGAAAAGTGAAGAAGTAAAGTAAGAAAAGAATATCTAATGATAAGTTTTCGTAGCAAGCACTAAAATATAAGTTATAATATCCAAAATGTTAGTAATATTATAATAATTACGAATCTGTATTCGGTTTGTCAAGATATGCTTGTAGATGAAAGTTAGCCTATTGAAAAGTGAAGAAGTAAAGTAAGAAAAGAATATCTAATGATAAGTTTGCGTAGCAAGCACTAAAATATAAGTTAGAATATCCAAAATGTTAGTAATAATGTCACAATTATGAATCTGTATTCGGTTTGTCAAGATATGCTTGTAGATGAAAGTTAGCCTATTGAAAAGTGAAGAAGTAAAGTAAGAAAAGAATATCTAATGATAAGTTTTCGTAGCAAGCACTAAAATATAAGTTATAATATCCAAAATGTTAGTAATAATGTCACAATTATGAATCTGTATTCGGTTTGTCAAGATATGCTTGTAGATGAAAGTTAGCCTATTGAAAAGTGAAGAAGTAAAGTAAGAAAAGAATATCTAATGATAAGTTTGCGTAGCAAGCACTAAAATATAAGTTATAATATCCAAAATGTTAGTAATAATGTCACAATTATGAATCTGTATTCGGTTTGTCAAGATATGCTTGTAGATGAAAGTTAGCCTATTGAAAAGTGAAGAAGTAAAGTAAGAAAAGAATATCTAATGATAAGTTTGCGTAGCAAGCACTAAAATATGAGTTAGAATATCCAAAATGTTAATTATTATATAATAATTACGAATCTGTATTCGGTTTGTCAAGATATGCTTGTAGATGAAAGTTAGCCTATTGAAAAGTGAAGAAGTAAAGTAAGAAAAGAATATCTAATGATAAGTTTGCGTAGCAAGCACTAAAATATAAGTTAGAATATCCAAAATGTTAGTAATAATGTCACAATTATGAATCTGTATTCGGTTTGTCAAGATATGCTTGTAGATGAAAGTTAGCCTATTGAAAAGTGAAGAAGTAAAGTAAGAAAAGAATATCTAATGATAAGTTTTCGTAGCAAGCACTAAAATATAAGTTATAATATCCAAAATGTTAGTAATAATGTCACAATTATGAATCTGTATTCGGTTTGTCAAGATATGCTTGTAGATGAAAGTTAGCCTATTGAAAAGTGAAGAAGTAAAGTAAGAAAAGAATATCTAATGATAAGTTTTCGTAGCAAGCACTAAAATATAAGTTATAATATCCAAAATGTTAGTAATAATGTCACAATTATGAATCTGTATTCGGTTTGTCAAGATATGCTTGTAGATGAAAGTTAGCCTATTGAAAAGTGAAGAAGTAAAGTAAGAAAAGAATATCTAATGATAAGTTTGCGTAGCAAGCACTAAAATATAAGTTATAATATCCAAAATGTTAGTAATAATGTCACAATTATGAATCTGTATTCGGTTTGTCAAGATATGCTTGTAGATGAAAGTTAGCCTATTGAAAAGTGAAGAAGTAAAGTAAGAAAAGAATATCTAATGATAAGTTTGCGTAGCAAGCACTAAAATATGAGTTAGAATATCCAAAATGTTAATTATTATATAATAATTACGAATCTGTATTCGGTTTGTCAAGATATGCTTGTAGATGAAAGTTAGCCTATTGAAAAGTGAAGAAGTAAAGTAAGAAAAGAATATCTAATGATAAGTTTGCGTAGCAAGCACTAAAATATAAGTTAGAATATCCAAAATGTTAGTAATAATGTCACAATTATGAATCTGTATTCGGTTTGTCAAGATATGCTTGTAGATGAAAGTTAGCCTATTGAAAAGTGAAGAAGTAAAGTAAGAAAAGAATATCTAATGATAAGTTTTCGTAGCAAGCACTAAAATATAAGTTATAATATCCAAAATGTTAGTAATAATGTCACAATTATGAATCTGTATTCGGTTTGTCAAGATATGCTTGTAGATGAAAGTTAGCCTATTGAAAAGTGAAGAAGTAAAGTAAGAAAAGAATATCTAATGATAAGTTTGCGTAGCAAGCACTAAAATATAAGTTATAATATCCAAAATGTTAGTAATAATGTCACAATTATGAATCTGTATTCGGTTTGTCAAGATATGCTTGTAGATGAAAGTTAGCCTATTGAAAAGTGAAGAAGTAAAGTAAGAAAAGAATATCTAATGATAAGTTTGCGTAGCAAGCACTAAAATATGAGTTAGAATATCCAAAATGTTAATTATTATATAATAATTACGAATCTGTATTCGGTTTGTCAAGATATGCTTGTAGATGAAAGTTAGCCTATTGAAAAGTGAAGAAGTAAAGTAAGAAAAGAATATCTAATGATAAGTTTGCGTAGCAAGCACTAAAATATAAGTTAGAATATCCAAAATGTTAGTAATAATGTCACAATTATGAATCTGTATTCGGTTTGTCAAGATATGCTTGTAGATGAAAGTTAGCCTATTGAAAAGTGAAGAAGTAAAGTAAGAAAAGAATATCTAATGATAAGTTTTCGTAGCAAGCACTAAAATATAAGTTATAATATCCAAAATGTTAGTAATAATGTCACAATTATGAATCTGTATTCGGTTTGTCAAGATATGCTTGTAGATGAAAGTTAGCCTATTGAAAAGTGAAGAAGTAAAGTAAGAAAAGAATATCTAATGATAAGTTTGCGTAGCAAGCACTAAAATATAAGTTATAATATCCAAAATGTTAGTAATAATGTCACAATTATGAATCTGTATTCGGTTTGTCAAGATATGCTTGTAGATGAAAGTTAGCCTATTGAAAAGTGAAGAAGTAAAGTAAGAAAAGAATATCTAATGATAAGTTTGCGTAGCAAGCACTAAAATATGAGTTAGAATATCCAAAATGTTAATTATTATATAATAATTACGAATCTGTATTCGGTTTGTCAAGATATGCTTGTAGATGAAAGTTAGCCTATTGAAAAGTGAAGAAGTAAAGTAAGAAAAGAATATCTAATGATAAGTTTGCGTAGCAAGCACTAAAATATAAGTTAGAATATCCAAAATGTTAGTAATAATGTCACAATTATGAATCTGTATTCGGTTTGTCAAGATATGCTTGTAGATGAAAGTTAGCCTATTGAAAAGTGAAGAAGTAAAGTAAGAAAAGAATATCTAATGATAAGTTTTCGTAGCAAGCACTAAAATATAAGTTATAATATCCAAAATGTTAGTAATAATGTCACAATTATGAATCTGTATTCGGTTTGTCAAGATATGCTTGTAGATGAAAGTTAGCCTATTGAAAAGTGAAGAAGTAAAGTAAGAAAAGAATATCTAATGATAAGTTTGCGTAGCAAGCACTAAAATATGAGTTAGAATATCCAAAATGTTAATTATTATATAATAATTACGAATCTGTATTCGGTTTGTCAAGATATGCTTGTAGATGAAAGTTAGCCTATTGAAAAGTGAAGAAGTAAAGTAAGAAAAGAATATCTAATGATAAGTTTGCGTAGCAAGCACTAAAATATAAGTTAGAATATCCAAAATGTTAGTAATAATGTCACAATTATGAATCTGTATTCGGTTTGTCAAGATATGCTTGTAGATGAAAGTTAGCCTATTGAAAAGTGAAGAAGTAAAGTAAGAAAAGAATATCTAATGATAAGTTTTCGTAGCAAGCACTAAAATATAAGTTATAATATCCAAAATGTTAGTAATAATGTCACAATTATGAATCTGTATTCGGTTTGTCAAGATATGCTTGTAGATGAAAGTTAGCCTATTGAAAAGTGAAGAAGTAAAGTAAGAAAAGAATATCTAATGATAAGTTTGCGTAGCAAGCACTAAAATATAAGTTAGAATATCCAAAATGTTAGTAATAATGTCACAATTATGAATCTGTATTCGGTTTGTCAAGATATGCTTGTAGATGAAAGTTAGCCTATTGAAAAGTGAAGAAGTAAAGTAAGAAAAGAATATCTAATGATAAGTTTGCGTAGCAAGCACTAAAATATAAGTTAGAATATCCAAAATGTTAGTAATAATGTCACAATTATGAATCTGTATTCGGTTTGTCAAGATATGCTTGTAGATGAAAGTTAGCCTATTGAAAAGTGAAGAAGTAAAGTAAGAAAAGAATATCTAATGATAAGTTTGCGTAGCAAGCACTAAAATATAAGTTAGAATATCCAAAATGTTAGTAATAATGTCACAATTATGAATCTGTATTCGGTTTGTCAAGATATGCTTGTAGATGAAAGTTAGCCAATAGAAAAGTGAAGAAGTAAAGTAAGAAAAGAATATCTAATGATAAGTTTTCGTAGCAAGCACTAAAATATAAGTTATAATATCCAAAATGTTAGTAATATTATAATAATTACGAATCTGTATTCGGTTTGTCAAGATATGCTTGTAGATGAAAGTTAGCCTATTGAAAAGTGAAGAAGTAAAGTAAGAAAAGAATATCTAATGATAAGTTTGCGTAGCAAGCACTAAAATATAAGTTAGAATATCCAAAATGTTAGTAATAATGTCACAATTATGAATCTGTATTCGGTTTGTCAAGATATGCTTGTAGATGAAAGTTAGCCTATTGAAAAGTGAAGAAGTAAAGTAAGAAAAGAATATCTAATGATAAGTTTTCGTAGCAAGCACTAAAATATAAGTTATAATATCCAAAATGTTAGTAATAATGTCACAATTATGAATCTGTATTCGGTTTGTCAAGATATGCTTGTAGATGAAAGTTAGCCTATTGAAAAGTGAAGAAGTAAAGTAAGAAAAGAATATCTAATGATAAGTTTGCGTAGCAAGCACTAAAATATAAGTTATAATATCCAAAATGTTAGTAATAATGTCACAATTATGAATCTGTATTCGGTTTGTCAAGATATGCTTGTAGATGAAAGTTAGCCTATTGAAAAGTGAAGAAGTAAAGTAAGAAAAGAATATCTAATGATAAGTTTGCGTAGCAAGCACTAAAATATGAGTTAGAATATCCAAAATGTTAATTATTATATAATAATTACGAATCTGTATTCGGTTTGTCAAGATATGCTTGTAGATGAAAGTTAGCCTATTGAAAAGTGAAGAAGTAAAGTAAGAAAAGAATATCTAATGATAAGTTTGCGTAGCAAGCACTAAAATATAAGTTAGAATATCCAAAATGTTAGTAATAATGTCACAATTATGAATCTGTATTCGGTTTGTCAAGATATGCTTGTAGATGAAAGTTAGCCTATTGAAAAGTGAAGAA
This sequence comes from Loxodes magnus, assembly GCA_946699065.1. NCBI lineage: Eukaryota > Ciliophora > Karyorelictea > Loxodida > Loxodidae > Loxodes > Loxodes magnus. Next base: position 13,328 of record CAMPDV010000068.1, on the reverse strand, counting down.
GTAAAGTAAGAAAAGAATATCTAATGATAAGTTTTCGTAGCAAGCACTAAAATATAAGTTATAATATCCAAAATGTTAGTAATAATGTCACAATTATGAATCTGTATTCGGTTTGTCAAGATAGCAAGCACTAAAATATAAGTTATAATATCCAAAATGTTAGTAATAATGTCACAATTATGAATCTGTATTCGGTTTGTCAAGATATGCTTGTAGATGAAAGTTAGCCTATTGAAAAGTGAAGAAGTAAAGTAAGAAAAGAATATCTAATGATAAGTTTGCGTAGCAAGCACTAAAATATGAGTTAGAATATCCAAAATGTTAATTATTATATAATAATTACGAATCTGTATTCGGTTTGTCAAGATATGCTTGTAGATGAAAGTTAGCCTATTGAAAAGTGAAGAAGTAAAGTAAGAAAAGAATATCTAATGATAAGTTTGCGTAGCAAGCACTAAAATATAAGTTAGAATATCCAAAATGTTAGTAATAATGTCACAATTATGAATCTGTATTCGGTTTGTCAAGATATGCTTGTAGATGAAAGTTAGCCTATTGAAAAGTGAAGAAGTAAAGTAAGAAAAGAATATCTAATGATAAGTTTTCGTAGCAAGCACTAAAATATAAGTTATAATATCCAAAATGTTAGTAATAATGTCACAATTATGAATCTGTATTCGGTTTGTCAAGATATGCTTGTAGATGAAAGTTAGCCTATTGAAAAGTGAAGAAGTAAAGTAAGAAAAGAATATCTAATGATAAGTTTTCGTAGCAAGCACTAAAATATAAGTTATAATATCCAAAATGTTAGTAATAATGTCACAATTATGAATCTGTATTCGGTTTGTCAAGATATGCTTGTAGATGAAAGTTAGCCTATTGAAAAGTGAAGAAGTAAAGTAAGAAAAGAATATCTAATGATAAGTTTTCGTAGCAAGCACTAAAATATAAGTTATAATATCCAAAATGTTAGTAATAATATCACAATTACGAATCTGTATTCGGTTTGTCAAGATATGCTTGTAGATGAAAGTTAGCCTATTGAAAAGTGAAGAAGTAAAGTAAGAAAAGAATATCTAATGATAAGTTTGCGTAGCAAGCACTAAAATATGAGTTAGAATATCCAAAATGTTAATTATTATATAATAATTACGAATCTGTATTCGGTTTGTCAAGATATGCTTGTAGATGAAAGTTAGCCTATTGAAAAGTGAAGAAGTAAAGTAAGAAAAGAATATCTAATGATAAGTTTGCGTAGCAAGCACTAAAATATAAGTTAGAATATCCAAAATGTTAGTAATAATGTCACAATTATGAATCTGTATTCGGTTTGTCAAGATATGCTTGTAGATGAAAGTTAGCCTATTGAAAAGTGAAGAAGTAAAGTAAGAAAAGAATATCTAATGATAAGTTTGCGTAGCAAGCACTAAAATATGAGTTAGAATATCCAAAATGTTAATTATTATATAATAATTACGAATCTGTATTCGGTTTGTCAAGATATGCTTGTAGATGAAAGTTAGCCTAACTTATATGTTAGGCTAACTTTCATCTACAAGCATATCTTGACAAACCGAATACAGATTCGTAATTATTATATAATAATTAACATTTTGGATATTCTAACTCATATTTTAGTGCTTGCTACGCAAACTTATCATTAGATATTCTTTTCTTACTTTACTTCTTCACTTTTCAATAGGCTAACTTTCATCTACAAGCATATCTTGACAAACCGAATACAGATTCATAATTGTGACATTATTACTAACATTTTGGATATTCTAACTTATATTTTAGTGCTTGCTACGCAAACTTATCATTAGATATTCTTTTCTTACTTTACTTCTTCACTTTTCAATAGGCTAACTTTCATCTACAAGCATATCTTGACAAACCGAATACAGATTCGTAATTATTATATAATAATTAACATTTTGGATATTCTAACTCATATTTTAGTGCTTGCTACGCAAACTTATCATTAGATATTCTTTTCTTACTTTACTTCTTCACTTTTCAATAGGCTAACTTTCATCTACAAGCATATCTTGACAAACCGAATACAGATTCGTAATTGTGATATTATTACTAACATTTTGGATATTATAACTTATATTTTAGTGCTTGCTACGAAAACTTATCATTAGATATTCTTTTCTTACTTTACTTCTTCACTTTTCAATAGGCTAACTTTCATCTACAAGCATATCTTGACAAACCGAATACAGATTCATAATTGTGACATTATTACTAACATTTTGGATATTATAACTTATATTTTAGTGCTTGCTACGAAAACTTATCATTAGATATTCTTTTCTTACTTTACTTCTTCACTTTTCAATAGGCTAACTTTCATCTACAAGCATATCTTGACAAACCGAATACAGATTCATAATTGTGACATTATTACTAACATTTTGGATATTATAACTTATATTTTAGTGCTTGCTACGAAAACTTATCATTAGATATTCTTTTCTTACTTTACTTCTTCACTTTTCAATAGGCTAACTTTCATCTACAAGCATATCTTGACAAACCGAATACAGATTCATAATTGTGACATTATTACTAACATTTTGGATATTCTAACTTATATTTTAGTGCTTGCTACGCAAACTTATCATTAGATATTCTTTTCTTACTTTACTTCTTCACTTTTCAATAGGCTAACTTTCATCTACAAGCATATCTTGACAAACCGAATACAGATTCGTAATTATTATATAATAATTAACATTTTGGATATTCTAACTCATATTTTAGTGCTTGCTACGCAAACTTATCATTAGATATTCTTTTCTTACTTTACTTCTTCACTTTTCAATAGGCTAACTTTCATCTACAAGCATATCTTGACAAACCGAATACAGATTCATAATTGTGACATTATTACTAACATTTTGGATATTATAACTTATATTTTAGTGCTTGCTATCTTGACAAACCGAATACAGATTCATAATTGTGACATTATTACTAACATTTTGGATATTATAACTTATATTTTAGTGCTTGCTACGAAAACTTATCATTAGATATTCTTTTCTTACTTTACTTCTTCACTTTTCAATAGGCTAACTTTCATCTACAAGCATATCTTGACAAACCGAATACAGATTCATAATTGTGACATTATTACTAACATTTTGGATATTCTAACTTATATTTTAGTGCTTGCTACGCAAACTTATCATTAGATATTCTTTTCTTACTTTACTTCTTCACTTTTCAATAGGCTAACTTTCATCTACAAGCATATCTTGACAAACCGAATACAGATTCGTAATTATTATATAATAATTAACATTTTGGATATTCTAACTCATATTTTAGTGCTTGCTACGCAAACTTATCATTAGATATTCTTTTCTTACTTTACTTCTTCACTTTTCAATAGGCTAACTTTCATCTACAAGCATATCTTGACAAACCGAATACAGATTCATAATTGTGACATTATTACTAACATTTTGGATATTATAACTTATATTTTAGTGCTTGCTACGCAAACTTATCATTAGATATTCTTTTCTTACTTTACTTCTTCACTTTTCAATAGGCTAACTTTCATCTACAAGCATATCTTGACAAACCGAATACAGATTCATAATTGTGACATTATTACTAACATTTTGGATATTATAACTTATATTTTAGTGCTTGCTACGAAAACTTATCATTAGATATTCTTTTCTTACTTTACTTCTTCACTTTTCAATAGGCTAACTTTCATCTACAAGCATATCTTGACAAACCGAATACAGATTCATAATTGTGACATTATTACTAACATTTTGGATATTCTAACTTATATTTTAGTGCTTGCTACGCAAACTTATCATTAGATATTCTTTTCTTACTTTACTTCTTCACTTTTCAATAGGCTAACTTTCATCTACAAGCATATCTTGACAAACCGAATACAGATTCGTAATTATTATAATATTACTAACATTTTGGATATTATAACTTATATTTTAGTGCTTGCTACGAAAACTTATCATTAGATATTCTTTTCTTACTTTACTTCTTCACTTTTCTATTGGCTAACTTTCATCTACAAGCATATCTTGACAAACCGAATACAGATTCATAATTGTGACATTATTACTAACATTTTGGATATTCTAACTTATATTTTAGTGCTTGCTACGCAAACTTATCATTAGATATTCTTTTCTTACTTTACTTCTTCACTTTTCAATAGGCTAACTTTCATCTACAAGCATATCTTGACAAACCGAATACAGATTCATAATTGTGACATTATTACTAACATTTTGGATATTCTAACTTATATTTTAGTGCTTGCTACGCAAACTTATCATTAGATATTCTTTTCTTACTTTACTTCTTCACTTTTCAATAGGCTAACTTTCATCTACAAGCATATCTTGACAAACCGAATACAGATTCATAATTGTGACATTATTACTAACATTTTGGATATTCTAACTTATATTTTAGTGCTTGCTACGCAAACTTATCATTAGATATTCTTTTCTTACTTTACTTCTTCACTTTTCAATAGGCTAACTTTCATCTACAAGCATATCTTGACAAACCGAATACAGATTCATAATTGTGACATTATTACTAACATTTTGGATATTATAACTTATATTTTAGTGCTTGCTACGAAAACTTATCATTAGATATTCTTTTCTTACTTTACTTCTTCACTTTTCAATAGGCTAACTTTCATCTACAAGCATATCTTGACAAACCGAATACAGATTCATAATTGTGACATTATTACTAACATTTGGATATTCTAACTTATATTTTAGTGCTTGCTACGCAAACTTATCATTAGATATTCTTTTCTTACTTTACTTCTTCACTTTTCAATAGGCTAACTTTCATCTACAAGCATATCTTGACAAACCGAATACAGATTCGTAATTATTATATAATAATTAACATTTTGGATATTCTAACTCATATTTTAGTGCTTGCTACGCAAACTTATCATTAGATATTCTTTTCTTACTTTACTTCTTCACTTTTCAATAGGCTAACTTTCATCTACAAGCATATCTTGACAAACCGAATACAGATTCATAATTGTGACATTATTACTAACATTTTGGATATTATAACTTATATTTTAGTGCTTGCTACGAAAACTTATCATTAGATATTCTTTTCTTACTTTACTTCTTCACTTTTCAATAGGCTAACTTTCATCTACAAGCATATCTTGACAAACCGAATACAGATTCATAATTGTGACATTATTACTAACATTTTGGATATTCTAACTTATATTTTAGTGCTTGCTACGCAAACTTATCATTAGATATTCTTTTCTTACTTTACTTCTTCACTTTTCAATAGGCTAACTTTCATCTACAAGCATATCTTGACAAACCGAATACAGATTCGTAATTATTATATAATAATTAACATTTTGGATATTCTAACTCATATTTTAGTGCTTGCTACGCAAACTTATCATTAGATATTCTTTTCTTACTTTACTTCTTCACTTTTCAATAGGCTAACTTTCATCTACAAGCATATCTTGACAAACCGAATACAGATTCATAATTGTGACATTATTACTAACATTTTGGATATTATAACTTATATTTTAGTGCTTGCTACGCAAACTTATCATTAGATATTCTTTTCTTACTTTACTTCTTCACTTTTCAATAGGCTAACTTTCATCTACAAGCATATCTTGACAAACCGAATACAGATTCATAATTGTGACATTATTACTAACATTTTGGATATTATAACTTATATTTTAGTGCTTGCTACGAAAACTTATCATTAGATATTCTTTTCTTACTTTACTTCTTCACTTTTCAATAGGCTAACTTTCATCTACAAGCATATCTTGACAAACCGAATACAGATTCATAATTGTGACATTATTACTAACATTTTGGATATTCTAACTTATATTTTAGTGCTTGCTACGCAAACTTATCATTAGATATTCTTTTCTTACTTTACTTCTTCACTTTTCAATAGGCTAACTTTCATCTACAAGCATATCTTGACAAACCGAATACAGATTCGTAATTATTATATAATAATTAACATTTTGGATATTCTAACTCATATTTTAGTGCTTGCTACGCAAACTTATCATTAGATATTCTTTTCTTACTTTACTTCTTCACTTTTCAATAGGCTAACTTTCATCTACAAGCATATCTTGACAAACCGAATACAGATTCATAATTGTGACATTATTACTAACATTTTGGATATTATAACTTATATTTTAGTGCTTGCTACGCAAACTTATCATTAGATATTCTTTTCTTACTTTACTTCTTCACTTTTCAATAGGCTAACTTTCATCTACAAGCATATCTTGACAAACCGAATACAGATTCATAATTGTGACATTATTACTAACATTTTGGATATTATAACTTATATTTTAGTGCTTGCTACGAAAACTTATCATTAGATATTCTTTTCTTACTTTACTTCTTCACTTTTCAATAGGCTAACTTTCATCTACAAGCATATCTTGACAAACCGAATACAGATTCATAATTGTGACATTATTACTAACATTTTGGATATTCTAACTTATATTTTAGTGCTTGCTACGCAAACTTATCATTAGATATTCTTTTCTTACTTTACTTCTTCACTTTTCAATAGGCTAACTTTCATCTACAAGCATATCTTGACAAACCGAATACAGATTCGTAATTATTATATAATAATTAACATTTTGGATATTCTAACTCATATTTTAGTGCTTGCTACGCAAACTTATCATTAGATATTCTTTTCTTACTTTACTTCTTCACTTTTCAATAGGCTAACTTTCATCTACAAGCATATCTTGACAAACCGAATACAGATTCATAATTGTGACATTATTACTAACATTTTGGATATTATAACTTATATTTTAGTGCTTGCTACGCAAACTTATCATTAGATATTCTTTTCTTACTTTACTTCTTCACTTTTCAATAGGCTAACTTTCATCTACAAGCATATCTTGACAAACCGAATACAGATTCATAATTGTGACATTATTACTAACATTTTGGATATTATAACTTATATTTTAGTGCTTGCTACGAAAACTTATCATTAGATATTCTTTTCTTACTTTACTTCTTCACTTTTCAATAGGCTAACTTTCATCTACAAGCATATCTTGACAAACCGAATACAGATTCATAATTGTGACATTATTACTAACATTTTGGATATTATAACTTATATTTTAGTGCTTGCTACGAAAACTTATCATTAGATATTCTTTTCTTACTTTACTTCTTCACTTTTCAATAGGCTAACTTTCATCTACAAGCATATCTTGACAAACCGAATACAGATTCATAATTGTGACATTATTACTAACATTTTGGATATTCTAACTTATATTTTAGTGCTTGCTACGCAAACTTATCATTAGATATTCTTTTCTTACTTTACTTCTTCACTTTTCAATAGGCTAACTTTCATCTACAAGCATATCTTGACAAACCGAATACAGATTCGTAATTATTATATAATAATTAACATTTTGGATATTCTAACTCATATTTTAGTGCTTGCTACGCAAACTTATCATTAGATATTCTTTTCTTACTTTACTTCTTCACTTTTCAATAGGCTAACTTTCATCTACAAGCATATCTTGACAAACCGAATACAGATTCATAATTGTGACATTATTACTAACATTTTGGATATTATAACTTATATTTTAGTGCTTGCTACGCAAACTTATCATTAGATATTCTTTTCTTACTTTACTTCTTCACTTTTCAATAGGCTAACTTTCATCTACAAGCATATCTTGACAAACCGAATACAGATTCATAATTGTGACATTATTACTAACATTTTGGATATTATAACTTATATTTTAGTGCTTGCTACGAAAACTTATCATTAGATATTCTTTTCTTACTTTACTTCTTCACTTTTCAATAGGCTAACTTTCATCTACAAGCATATCTTGACAAACCGAATACAGATTCATAATTGTGACATTATTACTAACATTTTGGATATTCTAACTTATATTTTAGTGCTTGCTACGCAAACTTATCATTAGATATTCTTTTCTTACTTTACTTCTTCACTTTTCAATAGGCTAACTTTCATCTACAAGCATATCTTGACAAACCGAATACAGATTCGTAATTATTATAATATTACTAACATTTTGGATATTATAACTTATATTTTAGTGCTTGCTACGAAAACTTATCATTAGATATTCTTTTCTTACTTTACTTCTTCACTTTTCTATTGGCTAACTTTCATCTACAAGCATATCTTGACAAACCGAATACAGATTCATAATTGTGACATTATTACTAACATTTTGGATATTCTAACTTATATTTTAGTGCTTGCTACGCAAACTTATCATTAGATATTCTTTTCTTACTTTACTTCTTCACTTTTCAATAGGCTAACTTTCATCTACAAGCATATCTTGGACAAACCGAATACAGATTCATAATTGTGACATTATTACTAACATTTTGGATATTCTAACTTATATTTTAGTGCTTGCTACGCAAACTTATCATTAGATATTCTTTTCTTACTTTACTTCTTCACTTTTCAATAGGCTAACTTTCATCTACAAGCATATCTTGACAAACCGAATACAGATTCGTAATTATTATATAATAATTAACATTTTGGATATTCTAACTCATATTTTAGTGCTTGCTACGCAAACTTATCATTAGATATTCTTTTCTTACTTTACTTCTTCACTTTTCAATAGGCTAACTTTCATCTACAAGCATATCTTGACAAACCGAATACAGATTCATAATTGTGACATTATTACTAACATTTTGGATATTATAACTTATATTTTAGTGCTTGCTACGCAAACTTATCATTAGATATTCTTTTCTTACTTTACTTCTTCACTTTTCAATAGGCTAACTTTCATCTACAAGCATATCTTGACAAACCGAATACAGATTCATAATTGTGACATTATTACTAACATTTTGGATATTATAACTTATATTTTAGTGCTTGCTACGAAAACTTATCATTAGATATTCTTTTCTTACTTTACTTCTTCACTTTTCAATAGGCTAACTTTCATCTACAAGCATATCTTGACAAACCGAATACAGATTCATAATTGTGACATTATTACTAACATTTTGGATATTCTAACTTATATTTTAGTGCTTGCTACGCAAACTTATCATTAGATATTCTTTTCTTACTTTACTTCTTCACTTTTCAATAGGCTAACTTTCATCTACAAGCATATCTTGACAAACCGAATACAGATTCGTAATTATTATAATATTACTAACATTTTGGATATTATAACTTATATTTTAGTGCTTGCTACGAAAACTTATCATTAGATATTCTTTTCTTACTTTACTTCTTCACTTTTCTATTGGCTAACTTTCATCTACAAGCATATCTTGACAAACCGAATACAGATTCATAATTGTGACATTATTACTAACATTTTGGATATTCTAACTTATATTTTAGTGCTTGCTACGCAAACTTATCATTAGATATTCTTTTCTTACTTTACTTCTTCACTTTTCAATAGGCTAACTTTCATCTACAAGCATATCTTGACAAACCGAATACAGATTCATAATTGTGACATTATTACTAACATTTTGGATATTATAACTTATATTTTAGTGCTTGCTACGAAAACTTATCATTAGATATTCTTTTCTTACTTTACTTCTTCACTTTTCAATAGGCTAACTTTCATCTACAAGCATATCTTGACAAACCGAATACAGATTCGTAATTATTATATAATAATTAACATTTTGGATATTCTAACTCATATTTTAGTGCTTGCTACGCAAACTTATCATTAGATATTCTTTTCTTACTTTACTTCTTCACTTTTCAATAGGCTAACTTTCATCTACAAGCATATCTTGACAAACCGAATACAGATTCATAATTGTGACATTATTACTAACATTTTGGATATTCTAACTTATATTTTAGTGCTTGCTACGCAAACTTATCATTAGATATTCTTTTCTTACTTTACTTCTTCACTTTTCAATAGGCTAACTTTCATCTACAAGCATATCTTGACAAACCGAATACAGATTCATAATTGTGACATTATTACTAACATTTTGGATATTATAACTTATATTTTAGTGCTTGCTACGAAAACTTATCATTAGATATTCTTTTCTTACTTTACTTCTTCACTTTTCAATAGGCTAACTTTCATCTACAAGCATATCTTGACAAACCGAATACAGATTCATAATTGTGACATTATTACTAACATTTTGGATATTCTAACTTATATTTTAGTGCTTGCTACGCAAACTTATCATTAGATATTCTTTTCTTACTTTACTTCTTCACTTTTCAATAGGCTAACTTTCATCTACAAGCATATCTTGACAAACCGAATACAGATTCGTAATTATTATATAATAATTAACATTTTGGATATTCTAACTCATATTTTAGTGCTTGCTACGCAAACTTATCATTAGATATTCTTTTCTTACTTTACTTCTTCACTTTTCAATAGGCTAACTTTCATCTACAAGCATATCTTGACAAACCGAATACAGATTCATAATTGTGACATTATTACTAACATTTTGGATATTATAACTTATATTTTAGTGCTTGCTACGAAAACTTATCATTAGATATTCTTTTCTTACTTTACTTCTTCACTTTTCAATAGGCTAACTTTCATCTACAAGCATATCTTGACAAACCGAATACAGATTCATAATTGTGACATTATTACTAACATTTTGGATATTATAACTTATATTTTAGTGCTTGCTACGAAAACTTATCATTAGATATTCTTTTCTTACTTTACTTCTTCACTTTTCAATAGGCTAACTTTCATCTACAAGCATATCTTGACAAACCGAATACAGATTCATAATTGTGACATTATTACTAACATTTTGGATATTATAACTTATATTTTAGTGCTTGCTACGAAAACTTATCATTAGATATTCTTTTCTTACTTTACTTCTTCACTTTTCAATAGGCTAACTTTCATCTACAAGCATATCTTGACAAACCGAATACAGATTCATAATTGTGACATTATTACTAACATTTTGGATATTATAACTTATATTTTAGTGCTTGCTACGAAAACTTATCATTAGATATTCTTTTCTTACTTTACTTCTTCACTTTTCAATAGGCTAACTTTCATCTACAAGCATATCTTGACAAACCGAATACAGATTCATAATTGTGACATTATTACTAACATTTTGGATATTATAACTTATATTTTAGTGCTTGCTACGAAAACTTATCATTAGATATTCTTTTCTTACTTTACTTCTTCACTTTTCAATAGGCTAACTTTCATCTACAAGCATATCTTGACAAACCGAATACAGATTCGTAATTATTATATAATAATTAACATTTTGGATATTCTAACTCATATTTTAGTGCTTGCTACGCAAACTTATCATTAGATATTCTTTTCTTACTTTACTTCTTCACTTTTCAATAGGCTAACTTTCATCTACAAGCATATCTTGACAAACCGAATACAGATTCATAATTGTGACATTATTACTAACATTTTGGATATTCTAACTTATATTTTAGTGCTTGCTACGCAAACTTATCATTAGATATTCTTTTCTTACTTTACTTCTTCACTTTTCAATAGGCTAACTTTCATCTACAAGCATATCTTGACAAACCGAATACAGATTCGGTAATTATTATATAATAATTAACATTTTGGATATTCTAACTCATATTTTAGTGCTTGCTACGCAAACTTATCATTAGATATTCTTTTCTTACTTTACTTCTTCACTTTTCAATAGGCTAACTTTCATCTACAAGCATATCTTGACAAACCGAATACAGATTCATAATTGTGACATTATTACTAACATTTTGGATATTATAACTTATATTTTAGTGCTTGCTACGCAAACTTATCATTAGATATTCTTTTCTTACTTTACTTCTTCACTTTTCAATAGGCTAACTTTCATCTACAAGCATATCTTGACAAACCGAATACAGATTCATAATTGTGACATTATTACTAACATTTTGGATATTATAACTTATATTTTAGTGCTTGCTACGAAAACTTATCATTAGATATTCTTTTCTTACTTTACTTCTTCACTTTTCAATAGGCTAACTTTCATCTACAAGCATATCTTGACAAACCGAATACAGATTCATAATTGTGACATTATTACTAACATTTTGGATATTCTAACTTATATTTTAGTGCTTGCTACGCAAACTTATCATTAGATATTCTTTTCTTACTTTACTTCTTCACTTTTCAATAGGCTAACTTTCATCTACAAGCATATCTTGACAAACCGAATACAGATTCATAATTGTGACATTATTACTAACATTTTGGATATTCTAACTTATATTTTAGTGCTTGCTACGAAAACTTATCATTAGATATTCTTTTCTTACTTTACTTCTTCACTTTTCAATAGGCTAACTTTCATCTACAAGCATATCTTGACAAACCGAATACAGATTCATAATTGTGACATTATTACTAACATTTTGGATATTATAACTTATATTTTAGTGCTTGCTACGAAAACTTATCATTAGATATTCTTTTCTTACTTTACTTCTTCACTTTTCAATAGGCTAACTTTCATCTACAAGCATATCTTGACAAACCGAATACAGATTCATAATTGTGACATTATTACTAACATTTTGGATATTCTAACTTATATTTTAGTGCTTGCTACGCAAACTTATCATTAGATATTCTTTTCTTACTTTACTTCTTCACTTTTCAATAGGCTAACTTTCATCTACAAGCATATCTTGACAAACCGAATACAGATTCGTAATTATTATATAATAATTAACATTTTGGATATTCTAACTCATATTTTAGTGCTTGCTACGCAAACTTATCATTAGATATTCTTTTCTTACTTTACTTCTTCACTTTTCAATAGGCTAACTTTCATCTACAAGCATATCTGACAAACCGAATACAGATTCATAATTGTGACATTATTACTAACATTTTGGATATTATAACTTATATTTTAGTGCTTGCTACGCAAACTTATCATTAGATATTCTTTTCTTACTTTACTTCTTCACTTTTCAATAGGCTAACTTTCATCTACAAGCATATCTTGACAAACCGAATACAGATTCATAATTGTGACATTATTACTAACATTTTGGATATTATAACTTATATTTTAGTGCTTGCTACGAAAACTTATCATTAGATATTCTTTCTTACTTTACTTCTTCACTTTTCAATAGGCTAACTTTCATCTACAAGCATATCTTGACAAACCGAATAC